>JAQJVK010000014.1:4075326-4675326 GCA_035578135.1 Flexamia atlantica | reverse complement strand
TAGAAATCTTATTTAGTAAACTGGATAGTAAGTCTTTATCGTAAGTCTATAATAATTTTAATGAAGTTGTCTTAATTTATTTTATATGAACAGCTTGAAGTTAATTTTGATATTTTTACACCTCCATATATATCATGTCTCAGTTTTCTAATACATAGGTTTTTGAATGAATAATTAAATCTACAGGTTATTTAAAATGTCAAATTACAATCAGCCATGCCATTAATTAAACATGTAACTCTACATATATTTCACACATAGCAACAATAAACCAAACTATATTTGATATTCAATATGCAAGCCAGCGACCTGACGATGGAATAAATTATTCCAAAACATTTAGTCTAAAGTGAAAATGTTTGGGTGTGTTGCAAAGATTAACATATTCAACGTAACCCGGTAGAAAGATATTGTTATCCAAAACATAACAAATTTTAATGACATATTCTATGCCTATTTTTAAGGACTTCCATGTAAAAAACTAAAACTCATCATTTGTATTATAAAGGGTATATAAATACATTCAGATTTGGGGGTTATCAGAGTTACTTTGACATGTACTTCCAATTAGAGAACCTAAGTGGAAAAGTAAAGGAAAATTAAAATATCGCTAAGACGGTAAGTCAATTTAGTAATTAGCTATGCAATATATTTCAATTTACCAAAATCGGAGATGTGCCTAATATTACGATTGAAAGATTACTTTATCACAACAAAAATGACTATCACATCATCGAGCAAAGTAGCAGCCTAACGCAACAAACTGGACAAACCAATACTGTATTTACATTGTTTCAAGGGCAGTTTTCTATGGCTAAAGATAGCCTGACGACAGCCCCTACAACTTGAATCCCTGACTTGAATCTTAAATTCCAACATCTGGTAATCCAGCAGCGTATACAAGCTGAGAGAAACCATATTAATTTTAATCACCATCTTTTTTAACTTATTTATAAACGACACTGAATAAATTTCTTGGTTTAAAAAAAAATGTGTCAAGCTTTGGTTTTTATTATTGATTTATGTGAGTCAATTTTACTTACCGTCACTCAGCCTTGCCATTTTACTATTGTTTCAAGATTCAAACAAGTTAGATATTACTTTGGTAGCCCATAATAATCGCGACACTGATGAGAGATTATTATGGCAGATTACTTAAAGTGTACAACAACTAGCTTTAAATTTGTAACCTCAATAATAACCGTAAAACTGTGAATAAATTTTCCCACCCCTATTTGGTATATTCCAAATTCAGTAAATAAATAGTTTTCTCCCAACTTGTTCGACTCCGCAGTCTGCCAGCAGTGGAAGACTCTTATCAGAGTTTCCAGGCGACTGCTAATTGTGACAACCACAAGTTCTTGAGCTCTCCCTCCCCCTCCCCTTTAGCACGCGGCTGACAGTCCAGGGTGTAAATCAGTGGGGGGGGGAGATAACAGCCCGAGGTGTTCGGGAGGGGGGGGGTGATGAGTTGAAGTCGTCGACAGCGAGGGAGGAGATAAAAATCGGTACATTGAATATGCGAGGGGACGGTTAGTTTCGGGGCATTGGCTAGAGGGGTGGCTAGACTCTTAGGCTTTGAGGTATTGAGATGTTCTTGACGGATCTTCTGTTCTTTTTTTATTTATTGCTAGCGGCTTGATAAAACAACAATACAAATCGTGTTTAACTATCAGTTTAACTATAATTTATCAGTTGGTTATTGTGAGACATTAGTTTATTTCGTTATTTATTCAACTGAGGCTATAAACTTGTCATAATTACTTTAATTAAAGATATTAGCGAGCCGGTGGCGCTGCAGGTAGCACACTGGGTCTCGGGGCAATGACAGCCATGTCGTAGGTTCGAGTCTCCACGTTGACGCAACTATTAGCAGCACTGTTCGCCCTTATACTGTTCCGGCTCACTCCTTGCTTTGCTTGATAGCTCCACGTACAGGTCTGAGGCCGCTGTAGGGGGGGAGGGCAAATGCAAGGTAAAAAGAGACCACCATTCTCCTTTTTTACTATAAAACATAATCTCAAAACCTTTTTAGAGCTACTCAATGCAAAGCATCCGTAACTTGTGGAGTAAAACATGCAGAAATATATGAAAACTTCACTTTAAAAATTACTCTTTTCAAAACTATGAGATTTATCGGTTCTAAGGAAATAAATAATTGATTACGATTTGTCACTGAGCTTTAAATGCTATAGAAGCTAGAATAATCGAATGAAAACTCATTATGAGTCAATGTTTTGACCAGAGAAGGATAAATATACAGATAGAAACTAGATAAGGAACGTGCGAAAATGTTGATGACACCCCAAAGGGCATACTTTTCAAATGTATCTATCCTTGACTGAAACAATAATTAAAGGCTACAAAACCGCACACTTCCACTAACCCAACAAGAAGTCCAACGGGACCAGCCTAATCCGAGATGAGCGGGATATTGAGATTCTCTGAAGGGATTCGCTGAAGGAGCGGGATTGATGAGGCTGATGCGACATCGGATTGCTTTTAGACACACTCGGCCTCAATGTCTGATCGATGTCGGCTGAGCGCCGCACTTTCAATATGTGAGAAGAGAAATGCCGCTCCCCAGTACTTCCAACATGTTAAATCACTCATTCTCCTTCGCAGTTGTTTTAATGGATAAGAAGAGGTAAAATAAAATGAAATAAATACTTTGGTTGATTTTAGAAGCAAATTTAAGATCATATCTCATAAAATGATTAATCCCTCGTTGAGGTGTATTGTTCAGGGAAACTATCAAGGTCTATCTAAATATTTAAATTCTTTCAGTCTTGAAATACTAGTAAGATGTCAAGACTGTGTAATGGTAATTAAAACTGACCCTCATACATCAATAAAACCAAAGCTAGACACGAATTTTGTCAACCAAGAAATTTGTTCAGTCTTATTCATAAGACTGAACAAGTAAGATATCAAGACTGTCTGATGGTAATTAAAACTGGCTTAGATTAATCAATAAAAACAAATCTTGACACAAATTTTGTCAAATAAGGAATTTATTCAGTGTTCATAAAAGAGCCAATACAACGATAGAATTTAAGTATTATGGGGTTCTCTCAGCATGTAGGCTATATGCTGCTCAACCGTAAAGAGGGTTATCAGATGATGGAATTTAAAATTCAGGTCAGAGACTCAAGTTGTAGGGGCTGTTCTCAGGCTATCTTCGGCCATAGAAATCTGCCCTTGAACCAGAGTAAATACAATATTAGTTTGTCTAGTTCGTTCTGTCATTTTGCTATTTTGCTAACCCTAATATCAAACGTATTAGGGAAATCTATGTTTTTGAAAATTTTATTGAGATAGATTGCATATTTATGGCATCAACTTCCCGACCCAACGATATTTTAATTTTTCCTGTACTTTATTTTTCCTAACAATTTCATATTTTTTTCTCAAAGAGAGAGGGATAATATCAATTTGTAAAAGATAAGATGTTAATATAAACGCTAAAGAAACCGAAAAGAGCATAACTCTCAGCTGTATTAAAAAACAAAATCGTACACTTCTAATTACCAACAACAAGTAGTCCAACGGGACTTGCCTAATCCGAGATGAGCGGGATATTGAGATTCTCTGAAGGGATTCGCTGAAGGAGCGGGATTGATGAGGCTGATGCGACATCGGATTGCTTTTAGACACACTCGGCCTCAATGTCTGATCGATGTCGGCCGAGCGCCGCACTTTCAATATGTGGGAAGAGAAATGCCGCTCCCGAGTGGCTCCAGCATGTTATATCACTCATTCTCCTTCGCAGTTGCTTTAATGGATAAGAAGAGTTAAGGCGGAATTAAGTAATTGTAAAAGTTATTGTAAAGGGAAACTGGCGAAACTTTATAATCCGTCTCCACCGTTAAAATCGATTATTACAATCGATGTTTTTAGATATTTACAATTGCAATTACGTTAATCATGAAACATTTCCGATATCGTAATCGGATCATCAGTATACTTTTAACTATCAAATGGTGAATCCCAATAAAACTTATTAAAATTATGTTCTAACGTTAGCAACGTACCATAACCCAATTATACTTTTAAAGTACTTAAAACTAATCAATTTCACATCGTTCGTCACCTTGCATTTGCTTCGTTGTCAGTCGTTGTCAGCGTAGTGCGTTACTAAAAGTAATCGTGCTACCTAATTGCGAATGTAATTATGGGCCCACTTTTAATAATTATACATAATTTTACACTATGACATTTTGGAATCTTCGAGCCATGCACCTTTTCTCTGTAATTTTAAAATTTTTCATCCACGTTCGCTTTACCACTAAATATATCCATCAATAACTGTCACTTTTTACTCCTAGAGTTATCGCAATGTCTCGCATGAAACTGAATCGGCTAGCAGTTCAAATTTTTGTAATCCTTGAATATACTATTATCACTGCTAAAGGTTTGTCAGTTTCTTTAACATGCTGGAAGCACTGGGGAGCGGCATTTCTCTTCTCACATATTGAAAGTGCGGCGCTCAGCCGACATCGATCAGACATTGAGGCCGAGTGTGTCTAAAAGCAATCCGATGTCGCATCAGCCTCATCAATCCCGCTCCTTCAGCGAATCCCTTCAGAGAATCTCAATATCCCGCTCATCTCTGGTTAGACGAGTCCCATTGGACTACTGGTTGGGTAAGTAGCAGTGTGTGGTTTTGTAACCCTTAATTATTGTTTTAGTCAAGGACAGACACAGTTGGAAGCTATGCTCTTTGGGCTGTCATCAGCGTTGTTATTCGCAACTTATCGTTTAAACAATACATATGATATGTCTCCGCCGTTACAATCATATATTTAATTTCGTAAGGCGATTCTTTGCGTCAAAATTTTGGGCGTCTGACAAGTCGTAGAAAGATGGGAGAGGGCTCATATTAAAGGTCTTTATTCCGTGATGGCGGGAAAAATAATGAAATTGCTTGAAATTCACCAGAAAACGAGAAATAACGTAAAATATCTGTCATTTAAAAAGCATTGGAATCTAAAAACGTCTGCTTTGTTTACATTAAATCATATGGTGCTGTTGTTGTGCCATATGCTAGATGTTGAAATTTGTTTTTTTTTCAAAAGACAGCTAACTATGTTCAATGTACTATAACAAAAAATATTTTAACTTTAAAATTTTCTGAGTTTACAATTACGGGTTTGAGTGTGTATATATAAATATATTTATAATTAAAATTATGAAGAGTTAAATGCGTTTGTTTGGTTAACGTTATACGATGGAGTGAAATTTTTGTGCCGAAAATGTGGGCGTTTGGCAAGTCGCGGGATACTGGGAGAGGACTCAAATAGAAGGTCTTGATGGCAGGGACTCGGGAAAAATACTGAAATTTCTTAAGTTTATCAGAAAACAAGATAAAACGTTAAATATTTGCCATTTAAAAATCTTTGTAATCAAAAAATGTTTGCTTTGTTTACATTAAAATATGTGTTGCTTATACCTGATTTAAAACCACATGCTAGATGTTGATATATGGTTTATTTAAAATCCAGCAAAATAGGTTGAAAATACTATAACACATGACGGTTTTTTGCTTTTAAATTTTCCGTTTTTATAATTTAGGTGTCACGACTTTCTTTGGGAAATATAGTGCTGCAGTCTGTGATTAACCTTAAGAATCTTTTCAAACCATGTCCATATGTTTAATTGTAAACAAAGTGAACAGGGTTTGTTTTGAGCGCGACGGAAGCGCTACTGATCCAACAAATTTAGCCCTTTACTATACTGAAGTAACGCCCTTTCTTAAAATTCTGATAAGTACTAGCGAATGTCGAAATATCTTTAACATTACACTTTAAATGTTTAATTCCGCCAGTGGACGTGTTACCGTGAAGAAAACATTAAATATCCAGCATTTGTATTTTATTTTTAGGGGCTTTTGCCCCTACAAGCCACTAGTGATTGATTAAAATCGATGTTTTTCTGCTTAATATTGTTTATCAAATTCTTCAATAAACATATGTTTTTATTCTTGTTTTAGTTGAATAACTTACTGTATATAAACACTGTAGGTCACTATTTTTTTACTATCCTATTTATATGAAATCATCATTCTCCTTAAAAGAGCGTTTTTGGATGGATGGATTTTAAGGAGGATCTGAAGTCTCAGGGACTAAAATAAGTTTATTTAACTTTACCTATCAACAAAGCTATTCTCGGTAGCTCTGTATTAACTGGATATAATTAAAGACGTCTTTGTTATATATTTATACTTATTCTGCACTCACATCTCATATGGTAAATATATGTTTTCAAAATATATAAAATGGCTATCTATTATATATGCGTGCAGTATAAGTGTAAATATGTTATAAGAGATTTAAGGTGTCATTATTTTCTGCAAATAGAGCAACACTTATTATATTAGTGAAGAAGATATCTGTATTGAAAAAAAAACTGGGGCATTAGTAAGAATTAAAAAGAACATTTATTTGCTAATTATTAGTTTAAAACAATTATATAATTTATAATTTTTTTTATTTCAATTTTCATTTAAATACAATTATTTATAATTTTTTTATCAATTTTTTATTATTTTTCTTAATTGACAGAATATTGAAATGCTAATAATCCGATCAATTTTGAACCAACCCATTCTTTTCCGAGCAGCGTCGAATCTGTTAACCGACAACTGCGCATTCTCTTGACCAGAAGAACGGTGAAGTTGTTACTGTTGCATTGTGGGTGCGAGAGAGAGAGAGAGAGAGAGAGAGAGAGAGAGAGAGAGAGAGAGAGAGAGAGAGAGACTAGTGCGGCTAATTATTGCGTGGCTCTGTGGCGACCTGAGTGGTATTGTGTGGCGTGCGAGCATGTCGTGTGTAGTCACACCTCCTCGGCTAGATGAAAGGCGTCTACTTGTTCTTCCACAAGGCAGATGTACTTGTACTTGCGAGTGTGCTTGGAGGGCTCTCGTGTTGGTTATTACGCTCACTTTTCTTTTTTGAATAAGGAGTCTCGTGGTCTCGATAAAGGGGACTGTAATTTTGAATAAAGAAATCACCAAAAACAAGTAATGATTCCAAATTCACAAATTTTATGAGAGAATTTCAAATGAATTCATGCGACTAATATTTATTGTCAAATTATGACGATCCATGGTACAATTAGGCCTAATTAATTGAAGCTTGCACTTCCAATAATATATAAAAGTTATTAATCATGTCAAATCAAAAGTAAGAAATTAGCATATAGTTTTTAAAGTCATTCAGGATATTTTTCCATCAATTACCTCTCGCATAAAAGTAATGAGAAAAACGTTCTAATCTTATTTCGAAAAATTCTAAAGTCAATTTAACTGGAGTTTTGACCCATTAAATACTAAGCCTTATGTATCCATATTACTGTATTCGAAAAATCCACCTGTTTCAAACTTTTTAACGTGCTTACTTCTTGATGCTTAAATAAGCATTTTCCGCCTACTAAAATCTAAACAAAAACAAAGTGACGTTGAAGGTCAAACTTGTTTGTCTCGGTCAAGCACTGGCGATGGTGATGGCAGCATTTCCTCAGTCTTATGGTCACGTGCCGCCTCTCCAGCCCGACCTCTGGTGGCGGAAACTCTAAACACGCCACCCCCTCCCCCCTCACCCCCCACCAGCGCCTTTGTCTTATACTCGGTGTCATCCATTCTCGAGTGGCCGACTATAGCTTTGTTGTGCTTGATACATCAAGTGGGCATCATGAGCACCCGTGATGGAGCATCGCCGCCGAGAGTCTGTGAGATAATGGAGAAAAAACATTTATTATTTAAGGGGCGTTATAATTGAAAGTGAGTTAGAAAGAGTAAGTAGAAATAATTGGTTGAACAGATGTATCCCTAAGTTTTTGCGACACTTTCTAACCTAATATGGGAAAAAGTGAAGAATTCTCCAATGAGTACATCTTGAATTTAAACACAAAATATTTTGAAATAGTAATCCCATTTAATTTCTTTTCACAAAAAAAAACAAGCTTATCTCGCTATTCTGTAGCATCAACATTTATACTTTATCTCATATTATAAATATTTTTTAAAGCTTATAAGCAAAAATATATTGTTCTATAAAGAATTTACACAATAATTACTTAATTATTACAAAACATTAGTAACTTGCTTGAACATCAAACAAAATTTGATAATTGAAAAAATATTTATCCAACCATTAGAAAAAGAACACCAAATGACTGACAATTCAATTTTTGACCAGATAAGTTTAACTATAAGCTATTTTGAAGAAAATGTGCGAACATAAAAATATAATTTGAGCTAAAGATGAACACTGCAATTTCACAAAATCTGTTCGCTAACAATTTATAAACATTACATTTAATTATTTGAATAAAAAGAGGCTAAACTTCTTATGTTCTATTTTTAATTACGTGCATTGTAAACATTCAAAGCAGCGTTAACACCCTAAAACCAAATTTCCACCCAAACCACATAAATCTTTTCCTTACACAACGTGATAACCTTTTCGTATCCACATAACCAAACCAAAAATAAAATAATTCCTTAAATCTGCTGACACCATTAAATCTAGAGGGAGTTTTTCATCCCTAAGACCGTAAAGTACTTAGCCGCCCGCTGTATAACGCCGCGGACAGACGGCATAAGTAAACACACCGCGGACGTCGGCGTTAACCCCCCCCCCCTCCACATTACGGCGATGTGGCTACATGTTTAATTTTATGTTGGGCCGTCGGCGTTTAACCTTATTACATAGTGCCGGATTGAGGTTCATGTCCAACGTAGGACCAGCGCTCTGCGAAGCAGTCCTTGCTTTTGTTCTGAACGAGAGATCCTTTTTAAATATTAGTTTTTGTAATTTGTAATATCAATGGATGTATGAAATTGTAAACAATTTTAGGGTCGATTAAGTACGCTAATTTTATTCTTTTAGAATTATTATTAATTATTTTATTTGTTTTTTTCGCGTACGTCTTTTACAAAATTAATTAACAACTATTAAGCTTACGTTGCTATTTGTGCAGCTATAAAATATATGTACAGTTTTTAAACAATACTTAAAACGTTTGAGGCAAAATATGTTTTTTGGAAAGTATTCACATTAAAAATACTAAATCGATATAGTACATTTCCGACTTAATGAGTCTCAGTCAAATATATAAGAAAAGGAAAAAATGAGTAGACCTACAGGAGATCAAAATCTCAATTTTGATCAATTAAGTTGAGCAAAGCTTAAGATATAAGTGGGTGAAAATATGCAAAATAAGATGATGATAAACGCTACTTGTTGAATTTTATCTGAATTCACAAATTATTCACACAATTTGAACATGATCATTGAGAATGCAATCGCTAGATTCTTCATCATAACCATTTTTTAATGGCTCGTTATGAAAAAAATAATCGAAGCAACGTTAAACAAACCCAAAACCCCGAAAATGAAACTTTCATCCTAACAATATAGGTAAATCTTTTCCTTACACAACGTGAAAACTTTCATTTCCTAATCCAAAAGGAAAATTAAATAGTTCAAATCTGCTAACGCCATTAAATCTAGAGGGAGTTTTTCATCCCTAAGACCGTAAAGTACTTAGCCGCCCGCTGTATAGCGCCGCGGACGTCAGCGTTAACCCCCCCTCCACATTACGGCTTTGTGGCTACATGTTTAATTTTATGTCGGGCCGCCGGCGTTTAACCTTATTACATAGTGCCGGATTGAGGTCCATGTCCAACCTACGACCAGCGCTCTGTGAGGCTGATGCTGCTTTTGTTCAGAGTGAGAAGTCCTTATAAATATTAGTTTTTATGTTTCTAAGAGTGTCAAGATAAGAACGTAAATTTAATTGATTTTGAAATTTTTTTTATATTCTTTATTAGATTTTTATATTATAAGTAGCAGGTTTGATTCATTATTCATGTTTCGAATATCAAATTCTCACATTACCAATTTTTTACGTGTATGATTTTTTTGTTTGGAAATCAACCATTCGATTCTAAAGAAATTAGCTATAATATCGTAGACAATAACGGTTTTTAAAGTAGCAAGCATAATCCCATATTTGCTTATGTTCACTCATTCATTATATTTCAATATTTATGCCCCCACCACTTGCTGGGAAAAAACTTAGCAATGAACCAATATTACTCAACCTGGATTCAATGTGGAAATTTGTTTATTTTTTATTTTTTATTATTTCTTACTGAGGATCAAAGTGTGAACTGAGCTTTTTAGAAATCAAACATATTTTTGGTGTAAACATCTATAAAATTATTCGTTAATTATTAATAGCCGCACTGTTATTGTATATAGTTTTTATAACCAGCAAACGGTCAAATAGTGGTTAAATCAAAACTCACACTATAATTCAGTATTAAATTATCATCAAATTACATTTTATTGAGTTTTTAGGCAGAGAATGTTAATAATATTTATCAAATAAAATACTTAAAATATATTTGCCCTCATCAATTTGAAGTTGAATTCACAGTATTCTCTGAGATATTCAGCAAAAAATATAAACTTCTAAAGGCAACGTCATAAATTACGTTAGGAGTTTAGCTGTCAATTGCGGGCAATAAACCATAGCCATCACTTATAACAAGGCCGCAGCGCTAGTAAATGGCAACATCGCACCTAAGGGTTCGGCTGAAATGTTTATACATACTCTCTTATGGCACTATATTTTGTTTACTTGAAGCTTGCTGGCTATGTAAGGGTTCTTACCTTGTAAAATGTGCTTGAAAAGCGACGTTGCCAGGTCGAAGGCCGAGGCCTTGTTACTAGATATGGGAAACTAGAGATGGCCATAGATAAACACATTTTCTTAAGAGGGGGCTCCAGTCATGAAAGATTTCGCGTTTCTACCTACCTATCCCATAAAGCTAATGTTAACCTTCAAGTTCCGTCCAGTCTCAACAGCTCATCCAAAAACCTTGATCTATGGCTCATTTGAAAGATAACAAAATTATCTAGAGACATGTGTGAGCAGAATTTTGATATCGCTCTTCTAAAATATTGAATAAAATCTTGAAAATCGCAATTTTTGTGATTTTTTCCAACCAAACTAATGGTAATATCAAAATTCTACGCACTCTCACTAAATAATATTTTTCTCTTTCAAGTAAGCCATAGATCAACGATTTTGGATGAACAGTTGAGGCTGGACAGAACTTGAAAGTTAACATTGGTGTTAAGGGAGAAGCAGGTAGTCGCGCGGGACTGGAGCCCTCTTAAATTCTCTTAAATTCGTCACCCAATTAAAATCGACTTATAGTTTCTGTGTAAAAAAATGATTTTACTTCTTCATAGAATCTCATTTGCATGTCACCCTGTCTGAAAACTAACAGGAACATAAATAGAAAAATATGCATAGAACAGATACAATAACTTGTTTTTCACAAAACAAATTTTTAATCAAACAATTGTAAAGGCAAAAGGCATAGGAATGGCTGGCGGCAGACAATGGAGGGTGTGGCCGCTCGTGCCTAATGGCGAGCGTTTGATTCCTCTTCCGGACCGATAATTAGCTCTGGGTCACGCCATGTCTGTAGCCTCTCCCAGCAGCACCGGGCTGGGACTGTGCGACCCGTTTGGAGGCTACATCGGAGGTTATACTTCCGAAGAAGGGTTACACCTGATTGAGGAAGTCAATGGGGTGTAATGTCAGGAAGGGAACTATTGACTGATAATCATAACCAAAATACAAAATAAATTTGCCTGAAACCTTAATTAGCTATTTTAAAGGGTTTTAAAATAAACGTCAACTAGATCACAAACAGTCAACTAAGCAACGATGAGATGAAACTAGTGGTTGGTATTTCAGTTATAGTTTAGTTGTTAAAGATTGTAATTAATTCATACTAGAATAATTCAAACTCAACTAACCTAAACCGTATTGCATAAATGTTTTACAGGTTATTATAAGTGTATTTTATTTAATGAAGTTTCCATTTATTAGGATGATACTGGTAACAGGCATTTAGTCTACACTTTGAATCAGCATTCAAGATAATAAATGCAATTTCTGACAAATAATTTTAGACTTTTTGTTGGTCTGTAAGGTTGCAAGATCAAAGTATTAAGATAAAAAAAAACGAAAGTGAAATACTTATAGAAAATGGTGTAACCCTTCTGCGGAAGTTGCACCAAATCGGACAGTGGCAAAATCGGACAACTTAAAAGTTGGAAACCTTCTATCCTAATCAAATCAACAGTATACACAATAATAAATTGCCAATTCTGGTTAACGTCAATACTTGGGGACTAGATAGAAATCCGGATCTGAAGGATGCAAGGCGTTGAACCATGTGTTTTATTCCTGGAATAAAATGTAAAACACGTTCAGTGTCTAGGTTGTTTTTGAATGAATTTGAAATTGTTTGAGTTCAACGCTTTCGCGGTAGGCCGGGTTTGTGCTATATTCTTCCCCCACCTCAGGCAATGGTGCACGTTTTCGTCCGGATAAATAGTGTGGCAATAACTATTTTGGACGAATAATGATATCAATGAACAGAAGTTATACAGTATAGCTCATAATTTCAAAGTTTCGTTTTCAAGTGTGCCAAATAAATATTCACATTTTAAACGTTACATAGTTTTTAATTTCATTGTGTATTGTGGTGAAAAAAAATGTTCGCATCACTGTCAGAAGGTTCTCGCCTTCGTCTAGAATTAAAACAAAAACAATATCGAGCCCGATAAACCTCATTTTTTGCCCTAGCTGCGAAATATACTTTTGTAATTTAAACCTTACGTTTGATTTTGATTTCAGGATAGTGTATTTAAATCATGATACACATAAAACAGAATGAACTCCAGCGAAATATTTTCAATAAAATTATGATGGAGAGATGAAACTGAAGTCCTTAAACTTTAGTTTCAAGTAAAAGAAAATCTTTTGATGATAACGAAAATTATTTATTTTTTTACAGTGAAATACGTTCTAAATGCGTGCTGACTTTTACTGTTTCAATGTCTAAACTTTACGATAATAATTACTTCAACGAAAGGCTACTCTAAAAAATAACCCCTAAAAAGCTAATATTAATATTTTAGCTTTATACTTCCTTGAATCTTGAATTCAGCCTTCGGCCTCATAATGCAGCTCGACTTTGAAAGGCTTTTCCAGGACCACCCGTTCTCGTTAATTATGCCCTTTAATATTTGTCTTGTAGGCCTTGGATCAACGTAATGCTTATCACGATGAAATATCATTAATAATGGTTTTTGTGCAATGCCAAGTAGTCTAAATTCGTTTTTATTATAATACAGCTGAGTTATTAATAGAGGGAAAATAAATAAGCTAAAAGTAAGGATTTACAAACAAAACGGTAATAACAGGTAATTTACGTCAATGAATTAATAAAGCTCACAATACTCTCAGTTTTTAATTTTTGTAAAACTTTTGTGCGCTGCGGGAAAAGGGTTAAACCGAATACACAGAACAAGTAATTTCAAATCAAATACATCCTATGCTATCTTACCAATGACCAGTATATTATTTTTATCGATTTTTAACTATTTTGGTTTCAAAAAGCTCTTTTACAATCCGAAATAATGAATTCTTTTTTGTTGTGATAACGTGCCGGTCTCTGATAGAACTTGTAGTATCAATACAGTGTATTAGTTACAAATACCTAAGGTCATCTAGGTTACCATGTAGAATGTCCAATATCTGGATATTGTTCTTATCAAATTATTGAACTATGGGAGCATCTATATCAGAATAAATAAATCGATTAGAGTTAAATTATTCGCGACTTTTGGGGGCTTTTGAAACATTTGTAACATGATGCTTGGTTGTAAAAAATAATTATCTTAGAAAGGATAAAAAAAATTAAGTAAATTCAAAGTCAGCATTGACATACACCTCCGTTTCATAAGTTTTCAGTTTAAACAGATGTCCCTTGTACAAATTTTAATTAAGGAGAAGAGTTTATAAGGGGCAACCAAATTATAAACAGATTTAAGACCGTAACGTTTACCTCAGTAAAGGGTGCAGCTGAGCAACTGGGGACCTAGTACACGGCACCCTTTCTAATTTTCTCTTAATTTCTAGTGCTTTTATTATATGAATGTATATTCTTACCGCTATACGTTACTAGCATATGTTGTAAGATAAGGTTAAGGTTATAGTAAACTCTACACGTTGGTTTATTGCTGAGACAAAATAAGTGATGAAGATGAATTTTTAATGAGTGCGTTGAGTATTAGGTTTTATCTACGACCATTGCAATAAGCACCAATTATGGTATTACAATAAACATTATAATGATATTCATTAAAACACCAAAAACCAAGCAGTACTCTAATGACGACTTTAGAGTACTGGAGTCACTTTAGAGTACTGGTTGTAGACCAATGAGAGCTCGGCATTTGACGGAAGTAGTGTCATAATAACAATTACGCAATTCGCACATCAGCTGATTGTTGCATTACGATTCATGTTTGAGTTTACTTATCGCATCAGCTGATTGTTCCACAACGATTCATGGTTCAGTCTGCTTAATTGCCTAACCTCAAATTTTAGTTGACCTATTCCATCATTAGTAAAAGTCATGAGTTTTGTTTAACTTCGGGGGAAATTTTGTCGTATATTGTTGGTCATAGATAAAATAGTGTATGCAACGATTGTATTAAGCCTTTAAGCCACTCGTGAGATATTTAGAACACTCGCTTCGCTCGTGTTCTAACTTACATCTCACTCGTGGCTTAAAGGCATTCATTATACAATCGTTGCATAAACTACTATTTTATTGCTTCGTTGAAGGCTTAGTTATTATGTTAGACCGTTAAATACATCAATACATAATGTGTAACACTAGGAAAAGGAAGGGAACCTACGTTAAACCACTTCAATTTAGTTTCGATATTACAAGCTATTAAATCAACGATTTTAAATATCATGACTTACCAAAATGCACAACTACTTCTCATCCACTCAGCTTACCTGAAAACAGAAAAAAAACTTGTTAATAACACGGTAAAATGTTCGAGTACAACAGTTACTGAAACAGCCATATAACTGTTTACACAACTTTTGAAAACGAGATAAAGCAGAATGCCTCCCTTCATATCCAATATAAGGTCAAGTTTGGGGCGTTTCGATTTACCGCTCCGACTAAAATCAAATTGATCCGTCCGAGATACGGGACAACAAATTGAGTCGGAAACGCAATAAGATCGGCCTGCAAAATCCCCACAAATAAGACAAGCAATACATTCTACCTTTAACCCCTCCCCTCCCCTCCCCATTTCCCCTCCCCCTCCTTCACCCCCATCTCCTTCGAGCCCTCCAACCTCTCTACATCCTTACTGGATCAGCATCATGATAAATGCAGTGCATTTGTACATTTGTCCCACTTCTGGGACTTAGAGTAGCTTGAGAATAGGTAGTAATTCTAAGGTGTAGTAAACAGGTTATGGTACGTGCCTGTGGTATATAATTAAACAAAATAATTCTGAGATTAAGATTTTAAAAGTTTCGACAACATGTGTTAGTGAGTCAATAAAAAGACCCAAAAAGGTTTATGTTCATTTTAAGATATATTTTAGCTAATCTAGGCCTTCCTTGTACAAACTACTGTTAGGATTTGATTATTAACCGATTATAATATTTTGAATTTTGAGGAACTGCTTGGATTTGTGTTGTGAGTTAGCAAGCTGTTGAGTAGTCCTAAGTTACAATCGAATATACATTTAGGTGTAAAAAGGTTTGAAAGGACTATACTCCGGTAAATTATGTTATTGGTCTCAAATACCTTAAAGCTTGTAATTAAAATCGGAATATGTCTATTATAGAGTTATCAAAGGAAACACTAACGTAACTTTACATTTCTTTATATTACCATGTAAGTTGCCGACCATCAGTAAGAAGTATTTATTTAAAAGGTGTATGAGTAAAATATGATTGTTGGATGATTAGTGAGTCGGTGGCGCAGTTGGTAGCGCACTCGGCCCCGGTTCTGTGGCGGCAGCGTCGCAGGATCGAGTCCCGATGATGACGCATACTTTTAGCAGTACTGTTCATTCTTGTACTGTACCGGCTCACTCCTTGGTTTGCTTGATAACTTCCCGCACAGGCCTGAGGCCTATATGTGGGGGGGCAAATGTAAGGTAAAAAGAGGCCGCCTCCCTCTTAAAAAAAAAAAAAAATTTGGCGCGATCTAGTAATCTTGTTACTGACTAAGGCCGAAATTTTTCTTAGACAGAAAGGTTCCAACAGTTAAGAGCAACTCAGGGACCTACAGTTTAACGTGGGTTTCGAACCAGAATTTCACAAGTTTCCTTTATTCCTTAAAGCAGACAGATCAAACAAGTCTAGAGGAACAATAAAACAACAAACGTAAACAGGTTCAACCGTTGGAATTTGTAAATCCGGAACCAACTAATCCTTGATTCGCAATATTAAAATGAGCAAACAGAGACAGTGCGAGAAGCGTTAAACATTAAAAGGTTTTTTTAGAGGACCGTCTCTGAATATTTATTGTGCGCCCCTGTACGCCGCAGGGCGCAATTTTACGACCAAAAGGGAAGCAGACGTCGACACTTTGATGACTACAAATGCAAATGTTACAATCCCTAAGATGAAATTCGCATTTACAATGGTAATTGGTGGTGCCTTGCATTGAGGCTGAATTCAACATTGTTTAGTAAGAATGTTATTTAACTAAGTGTTCATGTGTTCATGGTTTTATACAACCAATGTTTCCCTATTTTTAATAAAGTTGGATAATAGTCTGTTTTATCAACGGTGCAGTATCTTTGATGAAGAAAACTAGGTAGGAAACAAAATAAGGAAAAATTAATGAACTTTGAAGAGAAAGACATCTCATAAAATTTACAAATCCCATAAATCAATGGAGAATCAAACAACCAAACATTGACTTTTTTTATCAAACCTTAAGTTGATGCTACGAAGCTACTTGATTGAAGTAAAACTAGGTAGGAAACAAAATAAGGAAAAATTAATGAACTCTGAAGACAAAGACATCTCAGAAAATTAACAAATCCCATAAATCTATGGAGAATCGATCAACCCATTTCTGAATCCTCTTTCTTCTCTTGAATTAGTGTCATGCAATGGTATTTAATATTGTTATTCTGATATTGGCAGCTTCATTTCTCAATTAATTAATACGTCACCAGTATTCCCAAATGAGAGCTATGAGGCCACATGCTTGTTATATTATTGTTTGCATCCAAGGGTAGAGGTTCTGTGTTTATTACTTCAACTAGGGGCCCCAAGCGCAAATTGCGCATTTATATAATTTTTTTATGTTTTGTGGGAAACTTGTCTACAGCTAAAATAAATTTTATGGCTTCAAACTCACCTTTATTAACCAAATTAACCTTTTCAATTGAAATTTAAAGACCTCACCTAAGTAAAAAATGCCTGACTGAACAAAACACACACAATTTTTATTTATCGCCCTTGCACTTTTTTTTGTCTTCTCGAACAACATTAGGATAACGGAAGTTTTTATAGGAAGCCCATGTGCAAATTGCTCATTTTAATATTTTCTCTGGTGTTCAATTAGTCTTGTTCTCTCGGGAGTTCTATGTTCTTGCCGAAGGTTACGCATATTTTCCTTAATCACATCGAGTCGTTTTTCTCTAAGCCCTCTTCTACTTTATGTTTCAGGGTTCAGTTTGCAATATATTTATAATCTAACGATCATGGACCTTCACCATAAAAAATGATTTACCTGCCTCAATTTGGCTAAAATTGCCAATGAACGTGACCCAAATTAATTTTTCTAACCTGCATTGGATTTTCTTTATATTAGCATTCACTCTTTTTGTTTACAATGTGACTGGTTAGAAATTCATCTCAAGGTAATCAGCTGTTAAATTACAATCACATTAAAAAACCGTTATAACGCAAGTTGGTCAGCAATGGAGCGTTGAAAGCGCCCTCTATAAATAAATTAAAGCCTTAGGGGTCGAAGCCGAAAAAGAAATGCCTATTTTAACTATCTGTCGCAGGTGCGCTACACTATAAGCTTTAAAATGACACCTCAATCGTAAAAATCGGTTCAGTAGGACGCCTGAAAAAGGGGTCTAACAGAAAAAACCTTATTGTATTAAGTAAATAGATATGAAGGCCAAAATAAAAACTTTTCTTGTATTAGTTATATCTAGGCTTATATTGAATTTATAGAACATCTGGAACTGAATGACAACGGATATACCCATTGTGGTTTAAATGTGAGATGTACAAATGTGGTTTAAAAAAGAATAACTCATTCATTGAAAACACGCAGAGTAAAATAAGAAAACGAGTCTAGGCTCTTAACGTTTTTGGAAACAGTAACGTAGCTCTTACCTTTTTATAAAAGTATAAATAAAAAGAAGGTTAAATTTTATCCTTCTGTTAACGAGTAATGAATACCCAAAATAATTATCAACCCTCATATTGTATCATTGTATTTGTACCTTTTAAGAGATCGCTTAGCTTTTTATGACACGAAATCTGTTGTGGTTTATTATTTACAACATTACACTCTTGCATATAAATTTTAATTATAAATACTTTATTTTATTTACAATTTTAGCTGTTATTAGTGCTTGACTTTAAGTGATCAGCACAAAATTAAACGAACGCCAGCCTTTAAAATTCTATATTTTAAATATGAAATATTTGGACTATCAGAATTGCCTTTTTTCAGCTGCCGATATATATATAATGAAAACCGTAGGTAATTCAGAATAAATTACATGAACTAACTATAGTTCTGACAATCAGTGAAAAGGAAATACATTTTACATGTTTAAAGCACATTTTTTCAATTCAAATGAATTGTTTATTAAAATTATTATTATTGATTATCGCGTAATATCCGTAATATTTGTAATTTATTGATTGTGTACCTTGTAATTGTTTGTAATAATTTTTTTGGTTATCCATCAAATTGAAACTTATATGAAGATTATTTTTGTTATGACTGTACTCTCAACCTTTTGCCATATAACACGTTTTTATTATTAAAAATAAAATTTTAGGATTCTAGCAATAAGCTATGCATTTAGAATTCTGCCCCTATATATGTGCATCGCCTTTGGGGGTAGAAGTTGAAGAAGTGTTATTTTATTAAAGCATGCCCTTTTATTAAGTTTTTTCATCCTTAAGAATAATTTTCCATGTATCTGTATTTTTAACAATATTTTATTCCTGCAACAAACTATTATTCATGTATCTATTTATCCAAACAAAGCTCTAAAAACCAATCCCTTGTAAATTAATAACGATAGTTAAAAATTTAACCTGCTGAAAATCTCTGAAAACTTAGAACCCTTAATGAGTACCACAGTTCTAGAAATGAGGCCTGCTGTAAAGGTACATTGAAGATAATTGCTCTAGAATCAGCGGATTAAATTAATTACGTTGGTGGGCTAGTGCAGTGTTTAACCGTTGTGGGGGGGGGATGTTGATTGGGTGGGGGTGCCGTCGGGTGGGGGGGGGGCTATGCTTGTTACCGTGCGAGCGACACTCTCCTGATTATATCAATTTCAACAACACATTTGTTTGAAATAAAAGTATTTTTTTAATATTTTTCTTGTTGAACAAAACATTTGTTTATTGTTAGCCACTTCCTGGTTTGATGTTTTTAATGATTCATAAGCAAACAAAGCGGTTCTTTTCGGTTCAAAAATTACGATTTTGCATATGATGACTATGATTTCTTATAGGATTATTTTTTACTGGTTCAATATTCAATGTCATTTGCAGATGGTCTTCATGGCTTGCCGTAGGGTTTCTGATACACGGACCGCCTTCCATCACGTAAAACGCCGTGACAGAAAAAATAATTAACATAAGTGTTATTACAAAAAAAAGGCGATTCCCTTTGACCTCAATGAATAATCAATTATATCCATAAAATATGATAAGACATTAACGTAATACTTTTGGCTGAAAATTAAAATACTACATTAATAGAAGCCTCTGGATTGTTAAACAACATAATTTTTTATATTTAATCTTACCTTGCAATCCAATAATTTTATATGAGGGAGACCTAGGTTTCAGCACCGCAATGCCATCATCAATCCTATTTGTTATATATTTTTGGCAAGCTAACTTTTCATATTCTCGGCATGAGATTTCGAAATTATTATTAACATATATTTATTCACGTGCACATTTAAAACATAAAAGGCACATTTGACACAAGTTTTTCATCATCATGAATTGTTTTACACTTTCAACAGACATAACCTCTCTTGGTTCTGATAGCTATGGATTTCAACCTACACTCATCAGTAAATTAATAAGAAACCACAAAACCAAAAGAAAAACCAAACAAGAAAAACAAGAAAACTGAACTTTGTAACTATGACATACCATGAAGAAATCAACAACCCAATCCACAAAATCTTAAAACAACATGGACATAAGGTAGCTTATAGGTCAAATAATAATATTGGCGGACTGTTAGAGAAACCTAAACCCAAACAACCCGACATTTTTTGACAGCACAGGAGTTTACAAAATAACCTGCGGATCCTACCCCAAATTTTATATAGGACAAACAGGAAGAAGCTTTCGCCAACGATATAAAGAATACCTACCAAAGAAAAGTTTAAGAAACGTTACAGCTTTCTCGGAACACCTCACATCAGAAAATCATTCATATTCAACAATAGACCAAAATTTAGAAATCATCCATAAAGCTCCTAAAAGCAAGAGACTCAATACAACAGAGTAATTTCATATATACAGTGCAACAAAAAATTGCCCATCTCTCATACTGAATGGTCAAAAGAATTTTGCAGCCAATATCATGTTTGACTCTCTATTAGAAATAACTAAGAATAAAACTAAAATATAATACCAAGATGAATCTGCCTATTAAAATAACGCTATGTATACGTGGATAACAAATCAGTACATATCAGCCTGTCCCTCTGCTATCAGAACCAAGAAGAGGTTTTATGTGCCTTTTATGTTTTTAATTTTCAAGTGAAGAAATATATTTTAATAATAATGACGAAATCTCACACCGAGAAGATGAAACGTTGTAGCTTGCCAAAAATATATAACAAATGGGGCTGATGATAGCATTACGGTACTGAAACCTAGGTCTCTCTTATATACAAATATTTGATCGTAAGGTAACATTAAATATTAAATAATGAAATACTTCAATATTTACGGAAAATTAATGGCAATATTCTAAAGACTTTTATCAAAAGTTGGTTGGCTATACTTATTATTTTATGCCCTAGATAAGTGTAAGAAGTTACGTTTTATTTCTTGTACTGTTTTTTAGCCAGTTATTAATGATATGTACTTCCCTAAATAGCGTATTATATTATTTGGTATAGTTTGCAAATTTTAACACGTGAAAAATTAGTGTATTTTATACTTTTTACAAATATGCTTGACATATTTTGTCATAAACCTGTATAAAGTTTTTTATATTGAATTGTTTGTTTATTATTGTTTATTATTGATAGGACGGTCACCCTTTATTCTTAGAATCAGGTATATGAAAATAAACAGATGGGATATGATTGTGCATGTTCGTCCACTTTTTTACTAATTTAATAGTGCATTATAGTTTATCTATACGATTACCTTTCTAAACAGTGAATTATTGCAATTATTTATATTGTTACTAACATAGTGCATAAAATAATCGCTAACTTTTAAATTAACAGAAATGAAGTGAAATTAATCAACAATGGACGTTACTTAATTAATGTTCGTATAATTAATGTAAGTCATCTTATAATATTGCAAGGAAATACTGTTAATAGGTAAGAATAAAGGAAGGGAAGCAAGCCTAATGAGGGTGTTGAAATTGACAAGCAAACAACGAAATGTAGGGAATCAGACTTGGCCCTAAGTCTCTAAAAGGTCTCTATTTTGCATTTCTCATCATGGCACTTTGTCCATGATTTAAATTTTTTCTATAAATACTTCTTATAGTTTCTATTCTTTAATATTCCTTATTATTTCTACATTTGCAGGTTTTTTTTAGGTAAAAATCACACTTTGATGGCTTGAATTACTATTAAATGTAAAAGTGTTTTGATTTATAATTTTGAATTTATATTTACGAGTAAAATAATGGTAAACTCTGCTTATTTTATGTTTGTAACTAAATAAAAAAATCCTTTAGTGAATTTATTCTGAACGTCTTGCTCTTTTTCTTAACTTCCTCATTATCTCTGTTATTAATTCCTGGCTACCCTTTTTTAATCATCCTTAATATTATTCATACACAGGTTTTAAGTAAAACTACGTTGATTTAATATTACTAGATTACTCTGTTTCAACTCCGCTTGCAAACATTACAATCTGCGGTATACCTGTGAATCTATTTCAAAGGATGACCATATTTCAGTTGTAAACAACGAAATGTAAGGAATCAGACTTGGCCCTAAGTCTCTAAAAGGTCTCTATTTTGCATTTCTCGTCATGGCATTTTGTCCATGAGTTAAATTGTTTCCATAAACACTTCTTATAGTTTTTATTCTTTAATATTCCTTATTATGTCTACATTTGCAGGTTTTTTTAGATAAAAATCACACTTTGATGGCTTGAATTACTATTAAATGTAAAAGTGTTTTGATTTATAATTTTGAATTTATATTTACGAGTAAAATAATGGTAAACTTTGCTTATTTTATGTTTGTAACTAAGTAACAAAATGTCTTTAGTGAATTTATTCTAAACGTCTTGCTCTTTTTCTTAACTTCCTCATTAGCTGTGTTATTAATTCCTGGCTATTCTTTTTTAATCATCCTTAATATTTTTCATACACAAGTTTTAGGTAAAACTACGTTGATTAAATATTACTAGATTACTCTGTTTCAACTCCGCTTGCAAACATTACAATCTGCGGTATACCTGTGAATCTATTTCAAAGGATTACCATATGTTCAGTTGTAAACAGAATGAACTGAGCTTAATGAAATGACGATGGATAGAACCATTGTTCCGAAAGTTAAGCCCTTTTCTGTACTTTATTGGCGCCCCTTTTTATGATTCTGAAACGTATTGACAAATCTACATAAAATTTTCTTTAATTTGACACCTTGAACGTTGGAATATGTCCAGCCATTATTGAGGTTTGACTGTGAAAATAAACCCGCTTGCGTATTAATATATTGAAGATAACTTGGTTATACGTGAATACGTGGTTTTACGTGAATGTATTATTCCACCTACAGCATTATTTCCCTGAAATGGTATATTCTGGAATCGTTTTGGAGATTATTCCTTTAATACGTTTTATCAGTATTATTTTTTCAACTAGTATACCCTCAGGATAAGCTATCCTACTGCAGATTCTCGTTTTTGATATTTTTTATCACATTATTATTAAGGCAATCTCTTGAAATCATTGACGAAACGAAAATATATTTCTTTACAATGACGAATATAACATAACAATTATTTTATCGAGGAAGAAATAGTTTTAAATAGCAAATAGCACTATAATATAATCATACAAAAAGTAAGCATACACATATCTCAGGGAGAATACAGTACTATTTAAG
The DNA here is from genome assembly GCA_035578135.1 of Flexamia atlantica. Classification (NCBI taxonomy): domain Eukaryota; kingdom Metazoa; phylum Arthropoda; class Insecta; order Hemiptera; family Cicadellidae; genus Flexamia; species Flexamia atlantica. The sequence continues at coordinate 4,651,855 of JAQJVK010000014.1, read as the reverse complement.
AACAACTCGGTGGCGACGGGAGTTAGTGTTTAAGAAAGGCTGGTAGTGATCGGGCAACCTCCTTGATAAATGATCTGTTGTCACCTGCCAGAATGAATTATTGAACTCATTTTGCCTCCGGGAGCCTCTCGGATCAATTTCTGTATGCTTCAAACTCATAACTTCCCTTCAAATACTTAGTGGTGTTTACTTTTTGGAAATGTAAATAAAATAAAACTTGATTCCACTAGTAAAACTTCAAAAGAGCGCCATGAAATATTTTAAATACGAGTTACCAGTAAAAAGAAAAACACTGGCTCTTGCTAGACCTTTATATAAATTATAGGTTAAAGAAAAATTGAACATACATGGCTTCGCAAAATCCAAAATCTAAAAACCAAAATAAATAATCCAAAAGGTCTATTTTCTACAATCCTAAATGATGTTTACAACATTAGAAACTAAATATGAGCCGAATAATTGTGGTAGGCATATAATCACAGCCTTAATAGCAGGATTGTAACTCAGCCGTCTGGGATTGTAGCACAAGGTAGCCTACAACAATCGAGCCCCGAAATGGTACTTTTGTGACGAGTTGTGAACAGTACTTTTCATCACGATGCAAATAAGTGACCAAACTTATAAAAGTGATCCAACATTTCATAATTTAGACATTTATCTATAAGTAAACACAATACGGCTGAACTGTCTATTTTAGTTTATAACGTCAGCTGGTTAAACTGTCAAATTAAGGAATTCGTTTGTTTGGGTACGGCAATATTTTGTTTTGGTACGGAAATGGTTTGTTTGGGTACGGGAATGAAATGTTTGGGTACCGAAAAAGCAGCTGATCATTACTTGATTTGACGTAAGGAAATCGGGAGTTTTCGTAGATCTCAGCTGTACGGTAACGGGCAATTTTCGTATACAGAGTGATGAAAAATATATTTTTGATAATCATAAAAACCATAAGAGATATGAAAAAAAGTGTGAGTTGCGTTTTTGTAGAAAATCTAATTCCCAATAAAATAAAAATAGCTATGTACAAGAAAAATTGATGATAACTGTTGATATTATTAGTTTGCTAAGGTTTTGAAATTCCAATATCCCTGCCATAAGGAATACATGTAAAATTATAAGTAAAATACATTCCCTAGAGGGCGATTCCCTTTGACCTCAATGAATAATCAATTATATCCATAAAATACTGATAAAAATTTCAGTTACTTGACACTCCAGTCATTAAAATTGGTTCACTATCTTTACAGTGGGTAAGCTCCCAAAAAAATATATTCCTTAAGGAATTTGTACAAATATTACCATAAGGAATAATTTTTTGTGAGCTTCCCCACGCTTTTATTGAGAACTGATATTGATGGTTGAGGTGTCAAATAACTGTACTTTGTATTAGGATTCTATGGATATATTTTATTATTCATTAAGGTCAAAGGGATTCGCCTCCTTGGAAGTGTATTTTACATCAAAGTTTACATGTATTCCTTAAGACAGGGTTATTAGAATTGCACAACATTTTAGGAACAGCAGCAGCGGCAGTAACATTTAGTAGTTACTATTAACAATTAAATCTTGTAAATAGCTATACTCATTTTATTTAAAATTTGATTTAAAAAAAGCTATTTACACTTTTTGAATCTCTTACGGGTTCGTTCTTATCTAAAAAAAATATTTAGAGAAACACGGACCTAAGATGTTTTTTTTTCAAGTTTGCGGCATGTTACCCAAATTGTGATTTTTGGGAGTTTTGGTTTGATGATCACAGATGTATGTACGAACTCTCCACCAATTTTCAGCCTGCTAAATGAAAATTATGGAATCCAACACTATTTTCCTGCACTAATTTATTTTCAGGACTTAATTGACAGGATTAGATTGAATATTTTAACCTTCATAACTCTTAAAACATTCAATTGATAAACAATAAATTAGCCACCACCGTTTATAAGCTAGCACTATAATATATATTAAAGTTTTATAATGAAGTGCAATTTATCTCTACATTGAGAATGGGATCGCAGTGAAGATAAATAGTTTATATAGTTCACTGATATAAATATATTTCATGAAACATTTTAGTATTTTAAATTATTGAAAGTTCTCAAGGTTATGAACGCAATATAAAACCACTACTTTTGAAACTGACACTTTTGTTACATATACAGTATTAATTTCTCATTTTAGAATTTCCTATCAAATCTGAAGCGGATATAAATACGTGTTGTAATTTAATATGTAATCATCCAAAAGTTTTGCATTAACGTTATGAATTAATACAATAACATAATGACAAATTTTGATTGTGAACTTTATTAATGAATTATGAATACACTGTTACAAAAACTATTTTCCGGTATGGAAAGTTTATAATGACATTAATGATCGCGTTTATTTATATATTCTGAGATTTGTGATATGAATACACTACCACATTTACTCTATGTCAGTAAAAATGCTCCTGCTTTATATAGAGATTAATTGTTGATCAATAATTATCTAAAACAATAGAAACGATTTTTCGATCCGTAACTTAATTTCCTCCACTAGCTCCACCGTAGTGCCGTATCGACTTTACGAGATGTTCACAATTCCAAAAGTTAGTTTTGGAGCAGCGTTGCGCTCCAGCGTGTATTTTCATTCCTTTGAAAACTTTCGCTTCACCCGCATTTTCAACACGTCTGCATTCACCTTCCTTGGCAGTGTATTTTTATCTTACCACTCATAATTCTTAATATTGCTAGGTCTTTTAAGTAAAAACCAAACCAAAATAATAATGGAAAAGTTTCAAATTCAATCTACTATCGTAAGTTGAAAGGCACAAAACAATGAATACTGGTGGTCATATTATTATTCAACCTTAATTTCAACACTGCAGTCTTCTTTATCCTTCCCAATATGTAAAAAGTAAAAATATATTAAACATGAAATTGTAAAGTATTATATGTATCATTTTGGATAAATTCAATCATTTTATAAATAGTTACATGCTAAACGTTTCTTCTTTGCACATAGTTAGCAATACAGTGTAACCGTGATAAAAAAATACTAAGATTATTTAGTGTCTTCGAAGATAATATTTCCATGACCATTAAGTACGGGCTAAATAGGTGAATCATTGCCTTTGTCACCCGCTTGCATGACAAAATGCATAAACAAAAATACTTTTAATCACCTTACGAATTCTTAAACTAATACCCAATTTTCAACTGTTACTTAGTTTAATTTCACTTTGTGTACGTTCAGAAATCTGATTTGATTTAGGAGGTAATTTAAAAGTTACTGCGATACAATACAGTTTACTTATAATGAACCACAAAATCACCTTTAGAAGTTCTAGCCCAGTCAAATCAGACTAATCAAGGGGATATAATACCAGAGAGCTGGAATTTGACACATATGTTCATTAGACCCCCCAAACGTCATTCTAAAGGTTCCAGATGAGAGTAGGGTGTCCCCTCGAGCATGATAAAAGGTTTTCCAGAAATAGAGAATGTGGTTGTGAGTGTTTACATTTTCATAATAAGCGATATTATGTAATTTTAAAGGTCTTGTTAAATTTAATAACTTGGTAAAGTATAACTGGATTATTTTAACTAGTTTTAAAATGGCGGGCATTTGTGTGATTTTCATATATTTATTAAATTCCCTGTATCTTGAAAACCGGTAAATATTGTCTGTTCTGATTATAAAATTTTAATCCCTAAAACCGTATCTTTAAAATGATACGTAAAGTGACAATCCTTAGAAAATTTAACTTTTTTGATAAAAAGTAGAAATTTTCAAAAAATACGAAAAAATTTCATTTTAAAGTAATGACATGTGACATTAATCCAAAGCTAAGGTTACAAGGATTAAGAAATTTTAATCAGAACCATAATGCTTTTACTAGTTTCCAAGAGACACGGTTCAAGAGTCACAATACCAGAAAATCAAAAAAATGGCCGCTATATTGAAACGAGTTGAGATAATAGAGTTCTATCCACCAAAATGATCCTTTTCACAGGGACGTTTAGAATGATATGACTTTCTTATGGATTTATTGATAAAATGTCAAGAATCATACCCAAGACCTTTATTTCTGGAACACCCTGTATCGCTTCTCGAGCGAGCACCTCACTATAGGAGACTTTTAGTAGTTCAGGTAGGTCTAACAAACAATTTTTTCCAACTTTCTGCCATGTGGCATTTTTTCCTCAATTAGTCAAATTTGACTGAGCTATTGATAAAAAAATAAGACACAATAGACAGCCTTTCTACAAACCGGTCCCCGCCATAGGGTCGGAGTGTAAAATTACAGTTTATCCTTGGATGTGAAGTCGTAATTCTGGCGGGAATGTGTGGACGTATTCAAGTGGAGGGAATTATCACGTCGTTACTTGCAGGGCTGCCACCCTTGCGAGCATTTAACCAGTCAGTGATACCACCCTTGCGAAGCTTAACACAAACAACCAGTCGATGGTATTCAACCTCTGCATCACTTATGAGGAATTTGTGTAGGTTTGCAAGAAGTATTTTGATTTATGGTTGTTTTTTGCAATATAAAGAAAGTAGTGGTCTTAAGGAATACTTTTCTTTAATTTGAAACAAGGAAAAAAATTTCTTTTGTTATATAATAAATATAAATTTTTAAAACGAAAGTTTTCAAATGTTATTTTATTTGGTTTGTCAATATTAATCACTGTTAACAGACACGAGAACAGTATATAACGATTAGCCCCCCCCCTAAGGGGGCGCCCTAATCATTATATTGCCCTTTATTTGCCCCCCCCCCCCTTATTGTTTGCCCTTTATTTGCCCTTTATTTTGCCCTTTATTTATTTGTTAATACATTATTTGTCATTATATGTCTACATAGGTTACTTATATCATTAAGTTATTTAGAAAATCTATAAAAGAAAAGCAGTTTCTTTAAAAGAAAATTAGAAGGATTTTTTAGAGGAAGAAAAAGAAAAATTAGAAGAATAAAAAACAATATATACCTCATAGTGTGTTGAATTTTTGTTTCTAGAGAAAACAATTTAAAATAATTAATAATAATTTTTTTTAAAGATTTTTAAAGAAATGATTTGTTTTTTTGCATTACAAATGCCCCCGTTACAGCAAACCTGTATAGTCAGCGAATTTTAAATGCGTAAAAACATATTTCAATCCAACAGAGCGAGGTATGATCATTTTTGTAATCTCCATAGGGAAATGAATAGCATAGGGAATGAGTAAGCAGGTTTGCAACAACAGATTCGTTAAATTTAGGAGATTTTCATTCAATATTTAGTATACCTGAATCATACGAAACCATACACCAGGTTTTATTTAGATATGTTACGAAATAAGAAATATACTTGAGGAATGAATATGCAGGTATGGTGCCACGAAAATGTGAATATTAGGGATTTTAGAGTCATATACATAAAATCTTATTCAGATGAAGCCATAAACCCAGATTTATTAAGATATTATGAGAAATAAACCAGATAAAAATGCTGCTTATTTTCCATAAGGATGTAATAGGGACAATATTACGGTACTGTGTTTAACGATTTCAATAAAAAAGTCAATTTAGTTTGCTCCTGATCAATCCAAAGCATCTGTCATTAAAAATGACTCTTTTTAAGAGAGGATTAACTGCCAACGACTCTCAATAAATGAATGATCTAAAAAACATAATATTCATATTATAAAAACCTGTTATGTTCTTCGTTTTAAAATATCAGAGGTAGTGGTTGATTGAAAATAACATATTGAAGAACAAACTGCATTGCATGTAAGCATTTCTTCAATGTCAAAATTTCGAGTGAACCCTCGTACACGAGTGACTGCGCGAACCCGACTTGGATCACACTTTGTTCACTTAATTGGTGCCTTTGGAACTTTGTAGGAAGGAGTTAGTTAAGTTTTATGCTGGCGTTTGACTCCGTCTTTAATGTCTGTAATTACTTTAGGTTACTGCTGTCGATTACGGTGGATATTCGACTGAAATAAAAACGCTCTTGAGGGCCTAATCATTGTTTTTATTCATTTATTTTAATTTTGTTTTCACTGACAGAAAAATTTATTATTTTGCGAACATCATCAGTTAAATTAAAGGCTTTCATTGATCTGCATACCTGTAGGAGACGGATGTTTTACAGTTTACGTAAAACCCTTTTAATATACACTGTAGAAATAAACAGAAGAGCTCAGGTTACTTCGTTAATTAAATTTAAATTCGTGTACATAATTTTACACAAATCGTTTTTTCTTCTGTAATTTGTCTACACCACAAGATATTATTTGGTAAAACAATATTTATTAATTTATTGTATGTAAACGTATCCCCTTCAGTTTGTTATAACAGTGCAAAGCTTGTTTGCAAAATTCCTCTCAGGAATAAAATTGTAAAAATGTTGGTGTTATTTAATTTTTAATTTTTAATCCATCATTAGTAGTTCGACGTCAAGAGGGATATTTTTTTCTGTCAATGAAAAGCAATGCAAGCTCCGCCAGATGTGTAAATATTATAATATATGTAACTATTACATTGGGTGTTCTTTATGATCATTTCATCATGCAAACAAGTGAAAATAAAAGTTATTGTTAAGAAAAGTGAAATAAATTATTAGAAAATTATGTCAGTTAAATAATAAGTAATATTAACAAATCCTTTAAACAGTGCATAGATAATCATATTTCCAGAGTCTAAAAGACAATAACGGAGGAGAAATCGGTCGCTGTAACATAAACGTAAATCAGCATCGTGAAAGGAACGCCAAATTCACACTGATGGGTTATTTGATGGAACTATTCAACTTGGCTTTTGATGGTTTCATTTAAACTGTTAAATTCACAAACTACATTCAACCCCAGGTCTTTATCTGTCCCAAACTTCGCCATCCCAACCTCAAACCACCCAACCACTTAGCTCCCTCTTCGCATTCAATCGGCGAATTTCATTAATGTTATCTAAAAAGCATTGACATAGATGTTTTTGTGATTTTAGTTTTGCAGGAGATAAAATTATCAGTGAAAGCTACAAAACCTCTTCAGAAAAATCTGGATATTGCGTCGTTGCAACTTGCAACCTCTCACTGCTATGTTGTTTTAACTTTAGAGAACAAATTTTAATTGCTCAAATCTGTAACTCATGCTGTCTTGGTTTAAATTTATTTCCTACTACAAGACCTTAAGACGAACTGTTAGGAAAAGGTTTAAGCATAAAAATTGAGTCGTATACGTTCAGCAGGCTACATTTCTTTAGTTACATCGTAATAAGGAAAATATTTTGCAATTTAAAATAAACAACTTTTAAAATAGCAAGTGTTTTACTTCGCAAAAACAATCCGTGCTACAAGTCGTAAATTTGTTAAACTAAAAAAAGGTTTAAATATAGTAAATGAAACTCGTTTTTAAATAAATAACTCAAGATCATATCATCATTCGTCCTTTTAATTTTGGTTGTTTACATACAGTATGCTGAAAATATTTATTATTCATAGTGACCCTGGATTGAAATGTATAAATAATTAAATAAAATTACCTTATCCAATCACTTTCTGTTTTATATGACGAAATGTTTCGTTCCTCAGAACTTCATCAGGTCAGGTACTTGTAGCCACATTGATCAATGTATCATTACATTGTGGAAAGACAATTGATTCAATAAAATCACATAGTTACTGTAATTGATTAATATGGCTGCAAGTATCTGACGTTATGAAGTTGTGAGGAACGAAACATGTCGTCATACAAAAACCAGTGACTGGATAAGGTAATTTTATTTCATTATTTTGAAAATATTCCCCTTCATGTAATTTTGAAGTTACCATAAAATAAAATTTAATATCGATTTTTAAAACAACTTAGCAGTATCAAGTGAATTTTTCAAATGGAGTGACTTGTCTCCACTATCTTCTTCAAAAACAGTAATTGTTTACGCTTTGTGGAAAATTTTAAAAGTCGATTTGATTACTTTTATGTTAGGAGGGGAATTACTTGAGGAGTGGAATGATTGGGAAACCCTCTTGATAAATGTGCTGCTGTCACCTGACATGATGAATTATTGAAACTCATTTTGTTTTTGATACCTTCAGACTCAGACTCGCTCAGAGCGTTCTCGTTGAACAAATTGCGTGTTTGTCTTATTGTTTTTTTTCGTAATTTGAGATTAACCAAGATATTAAATTATATTCAAAATAAAATTATGAAAATTATATTTATATTAGTGAATTCGTTTTAATAGTTTAAGTTTGAGCTGGAAGCTTAAGATAAAAACACATTAAATGGTTAACCAAAGAATTTATATTGGAAACGATTAAGTTATTGTTTAAAGCCTTAAAATCATACAGTAATAATTTTTTGAACCAAAAATGTTTGAATGCAAGAAAAAAAATTGTAGGTAATCAATCCATGGTTGGCAGGTTTTTTGTTTTGTGATCAATGTTTTTACTAAATTTACGGTCTTCCCAATATTTTACAAAGGACTGGAAAATTTAGGTCTATTGCAATAATCCAAAAACTTTGATCCAAAAATATTGTTTTATATCAGAAAACATTTAATATTTGTGAGTGAACCGGTGGTTGACAATATTTAATTTTTGTTTTGTAATTAATATTTTTATCAAAACAAAGATTATCGCTTTGTTTTACATGTTACTGTAAAATCTAGGTCTATTACAATAATATGAAAACTTCCATATACTAATGAATGGTGATTTAATTTCTAAAATGTACCTACAAATCTATGAATTCTTGTACAACATTAATTATTGTATCAACGATTTCTAAGTAACTTAGCGAAAAAAAAATAATTTATAAAGCAATACAAAATAATTTTACAAAAAAATTAAAAACACAATTTTTGAATTAATTAAAAATTTTATGGAAACCCCACACAATATATGATAAAATAACATTGTCTTTGATATTTTCTTGAGAAGTAATGTTTAATGATTTTGAAACCATTGAAAATACAGTCCGAACTTCAATTGCCAAACGAAATGACCTTTGCCGTACTAGAATGTATTTAAAAAATCTAATTTAGAAGTCGTAGGGATTATATGGAAAAATTATTTGTCTGAAATTTCCAAAACATAATATTTATTTGAAACTTTGCTTGCAATCATTAATTTTTGCCACACAATTAAATGAATCAATATTTTTTATCACTAGTATACGTTAATCGGTTGTTGGGAAATAGATTCTACTGTTTAGTGGTTGACGAAGTATGAGGCTGCTAGTTTTATGAAGAATACTGAACAGTCGATCTTTCCCTAATTTATTAACGATTTTTATTAAACTTGGTATTCATGTGGTGAATATCAATTCATTAAAGTACTTTTTGATAATCTTCAAATATCTCTCACACAAAAAATAAAATTATCTCGAAAATCGCTCTGACGATTCAACTTAAAATTTGAATTTACAAACCTTCGGGCACTTCATGAAATGACACCACGGATACATGGCTTTAAAACTTCAGGCTATAAATTAATTATAAGCTGTAAATTTTAAATTGATATATTGAAAATGGAGAACGTTTGTAGATTACCGTTTGAAATTTATTGTTACCATGGCTTATAGGTTTTGGTTTGGACTTTTAAATACTACGCTTTTAAAATGTATAAATTTAAAAAGGTTTGTGCGCGATCATAAAAACTTGGAATCATAACTGGCTCTTAACTACCATATTAACTTTTTGAGAATAAAAATAGGTATTACAAATTAGGTCCTCAAATCTTACAATCTTTCTAGTTTTTTTTTCAATAGTTCAATTTTACAACTTTACAACTTATAACTTTGATTCTGGATTTTTACAGCCGTGTAGTCGTGGTGTCGTTTCATTAGGTGCCCAAAGGTTTGTAAACTCCAAATGATAAGATTTAAATTATCGATCGCAAATTATATTTCGACATCTATAAATATTTGTAATCTGAGTTTGATGGCGCGAAGTAATTTCTTCGATATCGAGAACCAATAGTAATCTGGGGTGTAGTGAGACCGCGCCCCGCAAGTTGATTGGAACTCTCTTTTGATAGATGTTCACCTGTCTGTCCTTGAGGGAAATAAAATATTGAAGCGCACCTTCGAGTCAGACCAGCCTTCAAATAAGAGATTCCATTAGTATAAGTGGGTTGAAATAGAAATCTTTCGTCTTAATGTTAGGTTCATGTTATCAACCCCTCTAACAATGGATCATGCTGTTATCATTATTCTCTTCCAGAAGAAATTTGTTAAGATCCTTTTTTAATACACACCCGCACATATCTTGGAACTTATATGTGTAGCTAGAGGTAATGTAGTGAAATATTTGAGTTGAGTGCACTATATGTGACGTTCAACTGTAACTATAAGATATCCAGTTTTAAAAATTACTAGGGGCCCCATGCGCAAATTGCGCATTTTAATATTATTTCCGTTTGTGAGAAACTCACCTGCGATTTGAAGAAATTTTATAACTTTTTAAACTCGCCGTTATTAATCAAGTAAACATTTCAAGTGAAATTTAAAGATCTTACCTACATAAATAAAAGCTTAGCTGAACAAAACACACACATGTTCATCACACTATGTACTTTAATTTGTCTTCTGGCACAACAGTAGTTTACCGGAAGTTTTTCTTCGCGTATTCATACCTTAACATCATCGCAAGTCGCTGCAAGTAGATAGGTGATGCAGTGTCCCTCGTCTCTCGGCAGTTCTCGGTTCTCGTCGAAGGTATATTACGTTTTTCCCTAATCTAATTGACTCGGTTTTCTCTTTGCCTCTCTCTCCTCAATTAGATAAAAACTAATGTTGATTTAAGAATAATTTTTCATCAAATGTATCAAATCTTGTTAAAAGTTAGTTGCAGACTATTTATTTTTGTTTACAATCTGACTTATATAGGTTAAAAATCCATCTGAAGGTAATCAGCTGTTATATTAAAATCACATTTTAAAACCGTCTTAACGCAAGTTGTTCAGCGCTTGAGTGTTGAAAGCGCCCTCTAAAATAAATCAAAGGCTTGGGGGTCGAAGCCAAAAAAGAAATGCCTATTTTACCTATCTGTCGCAGGTGCGCTACATTATAAGCTTTAAAATGACAAGTTTTAATTTTTACAAGTTTTCAAAACAAATTCTAGTTTAACAAAGGAGGCAATAGTTGTGCATGATTGCAATGATTGACAGTTTTCCTGGGGAGGCGAATCACCTTATTGCGGAGGCCTCATGCATTAATAATGTCTCTTCTTCTGCACGAATAAACAAACACGCAAGGCAATAATAATAAATGTTTTAACACAAAAAGCACAATTAGTTGTTACAAACATTAAATGACTGTATTGATAAGCATAAACTAAAAACCTTAATCGTCACGAAGTATCAGATGATCCAATTCTGTCGTAAATTCATAGCCACCAATCAATTTCAAGCGCCACAAATCCGTCAAAGGGCACAATTATTTCAAGTATGCATTAATTAGTAAGTATGCATTATTAATAAAATTCTCATGGGTCTAGTTAACTTACTCAGGAATTCATAATAACGAGTATAATAGCGCTATGAGTAGATAGTGTAGCATAAAAAAGAAAATTAATATATCCAAAAATAATCATCATCTTTATCACGATTAGTTGTTGATCAAAATCTGAAGGTCATGGCAGTGTAAGGTTATCAGCCATAAACTGTCCGTCTGCTAGCGGTGATCCCTGACACGTGGTGTAGTGTCAGACACCATGCTAGGATCATGCGGTGTAAGGTTATGAGCCATAAACTGTCCGTCTGCTAGCGGATATCCCTGACACGTGGTGTAGTGTCAAACACCATGCTGGGATCATGCGGCGTAAGGTTATGAGCCATAAACTGTCCGTCTGCTAGCGGTGATCCCTGACACGTGGTGTAGTGTTAGACACCATGCTAGGATCATGCGGTGTAAGGTTATGAGCCATAAACTGTCCGTCTGCTAGAGGAGATCCCTGGACACGTGGTGTAGTGTCAGACACCATGCTAGGATCATGCGGTGTAAGGTTATGAGCCATAAACTGTCCGTCTGCTAGTGGAGATCCCTGGACACGTGGTGTAGTGTCAGACACCATGCTAGGATCATGCGGTGTAGGGTTATGAGCCATAAACTGTCCGTCTGCTAGCTGTGACCCCAGACACATGGTGTAGTGTCAGACACCATGCTAGGATCATGCGGTGTAAGGTTATGAGCCATAAACTGTCCGTCTGCTAGTGGAGATCCCTGGACACGTGGTGTAGTGTCAGACACCATGCTAGGATCGTGCGGTGTAGGGTTATGAGCCATAAACTGTCCGTCTGCTAGCTGTGACCCCAGACACATGGTGTAGTGTCATACACCATGCTAGGATCATGCGGTGTAAGGTTATGAGCCATAAACTGTCCGTCTGCTAGAGGTGATCCCAGACACGTGGTGTAGTGTCAGACACCATGCTAGAATCATGCGGTGTAAGGTTATGAGCCATAAACTGTCCGTCTGCTAGCTGTGATCCCAGACACGTTGTGTAGTGTCAGACACCATGCTAGGATCATGCGGTGTAAGGTTACGAGCCATACACTGGCCGTCTGCTAGCGGTGATCCCTGACACGTGGTGTAGTGTCAGACACCATGCTAGGATCATGCGGTGTAAGGTTATGAGCCATAAACTGTCCGTCTGCTAGCGGTGATCCCTGACACGTGGTGTAGTGTCAAGCATAGTCAATACGGCTGTCTAACGATAAAATGACTGTACCTGTGTTCCCGTTTTACAGCTTGCTCACTTAGCATTACGCCTAATACATGTAATTAATATTTCTTTGATCATGATGTCATGCTGGAGAATTTTTTTTATGCAACTTGATTGAGGAGGATAAACCGTATACCTAAATAATTCAACTATTAAGAAAAGTAAAAGCACAGGAACAAATGAAACAAAAATATAAACAAATATTCACTTTGTTTAAAAATAATAACTACAATAACAGTAATGAAATTCAAATATGGGTATATTAAACAAGTGTACTATTAACATTTCCGAGTTAAAACATTTAACTAAAGGTGAATAAGTAAGTTTTTTTATCCCTTAGATTGGATACATTTGTTTATGTTCTTAACAAATCTATAGACCAACATTTCCTTTAAAATGTATTAACAAAAAATTACGACCAAAAAAGTGTTACAAAGGTGTTTAAAGGTGTACATTCAAGAGAGTGCTGCGATATTGGCTGTGTATTGTGAATCTTCAAGTTTATTAAAGCTTCAAATGTCTATTTTCAGAGCACGTCTCGGGTTCTTCTCGCTTTATTTTTCTATTCTTGAGGAAACTCTACCTCATGGACACATTTTATTGCTCTTTCAATATTAATGTTCTAGTTTTGCAGCATTCTTAGCCATTTCGCCGCTGTAGGTTGTATGTTAAAACCACTTTATTCACACTAAACGCAATAAACTCTAAAAAAAAGATAAACTACATATCCTGGAATCACAACAATAATTTGGGAATACAATTAGGTACCACAAATTATTGATCACGATTTATATTTCATCACATATAAATATTTGTAATCAGAGTCAGATGGTGCGAAGTAATTTCTTCGCTATCGAAAACCAATAGTAATCTTGGTGTAGTAAGACCGCGCCCTGCCACCACACGTATAAATACCTCACCCGGATAAATACCACATACGTATGAATACCACACACGTATAAATACCACACACGTATAAATACCACACACGTGTGGTTTATACGTGTGTGTAAAAATACCACACACGTATAAATACCACACCAGTACACTACCACACGACAAATTGATAAAACTCCTGACTGCTTTGCCGTTTTAACTTTGGTGAACAAATTTCAATTGAAAACATCAGTGACCCATTTTGTCCTGGTTTATGGTTCTTTCCTACTACAATTTCCTAAGTCGATCAAATAAGACGAAAGCTTATGCATGAGCATGAAATTGAGTCGTTTACCTTCAGCAGGCTTTAAAAGTTTGGTTAAACCATAATAACTAATTGGGAAAAATATTTCGCAAATTAAATTAAACGTGACATTTCACACAGGTACATACACAGTCATTACAGGCCAATTAGACATTAATTTAAACATCATACAGGTTTTTGCACAACCATAATAGTAGTTCATGCAACGATTGTATAATGAACGCCTTTAAGCCACGAGTGAGATGTAAGTTAGAACACGAGCGAAGCGAGTGTTCTAAATATCTCACGAGTGGCTTAAAGGCATAATACAATCGTTGCATACACTATTTTATCTACGACCAACAATACAACCACAATTTCCCTGAAGTTAAACAAAACTCATGACTTTTACTAATGATGGAATAGGTCAACTAAAATTTGAGGTTAGGCAAATAAGCAAACTCAACCATGAATCGTTGTGGAACAATCAGCTGATGGGATAAGTAAACTCAAACATGATTCGTAATGCAACAATCAGCTGATGTGCGAATTGCGTAATTGTTATTATGACACTACTTCCGTCAAATGCCGAGCTCTCATTGGTCTAGAACCAGTACTCTAAAGTGACTCCAGTACTCTAAAGTCGTCATTAGAGTACTGCTTGGTTTTTGGTGTCTTAATGTATATCATTATAATGTTTATTGTAATACCATAATTGGTGCTTATTGCAATGGTCGTAGATAAAATACAGTTCCAGTTGCAATACAACAGTATCATACAGTTTGCAGCGTACAGTATGAATGCAGTTTGTGTGACTGGACAGTCATTGGCCAGTTTGCCATTACACAAATCAACATAACCATAATAAACTTTTACGCAAATATAAAGCTGATTTAAAACCATAATTTATTTTATTAGAAAAGGGGGACTGTGCAGTGCAATTTCTTGGGATGTTTTCGATCCGGATTTCCTGGCACAAAATGAGTTTCAATAATTCGTCACGGCGCGGGACAGGTAAACATTTATCACGAGGGAGTTGCCGATCGGATCGCCGCTTCCGGCGCCGCTCCTTCCAGCCCGCCCAACAACCGACAGCTGGCAGGTACAGGGCAGATCAAATGTTGTGGCCCAGGCCGTTTATAAGACCAATGCTCAAGTTGGCACTTAACTGAGCCATGTCGTTTGATTTGACATATACAGGGTGTTCAAAAATGTGGGGCAATAATCCTCGGGTCAAAATAAGCAAAAACGTTTATATCAACAAAGGTCCTTAAGTGCTTCGTTTTCCGTCTGTTTATGATTTTTACTTATTTAATCATATCTCACGAACCACTTAACGTATAAAAATCAAACTTGGTACATGGATAAGCACTATTAATAATTTTTGTAAGTATCAAATTTCTACTTTGTACCATTTCAAATGGCGACTATCTTTTTGTTTTTTTAACTTAATATCTTAAAAATCGTACATTTTAGAAAAATTATACAAAAGACAAAAAGTTGTAAAATTTAATCCAATTAATGCTGATATTAAGATTATGATAATCGGACTGCTAATAACGGAGAAAAGGTACCTTTTCTGCATAAAAACATGGTTCCTTAGAACATTCTGTCTGAAAATTGCATGTTTTTATTCAGAAAATTTAAAATTTTTCCATTATCAGGTGTCCTATTGTTATAATCTTTATATTTTCGTTAATTAATTAGATTAAATTTTGCAACTTTTTTGTCGCTTGTATAATTTTTTGTAAAATTTACTGTTTTTAAGATATTTAGCTTTGAAAACATAAAAACAGTAGCCATTTTGAAATGGTACAAAGTAGAAATTTGGTACTTCTTACGAAAATATTTCTTAAGAGTCGTTATCCATATACCAAGTTTGATGTTTATACGTTAAGTGGTTCGTGAGGTATGATTAAATATGTCAAAATATAAACAGACACACAGACGGAAAACGAAGCACTTTAGGACCTATGTTTATGTAAATTTTTTTGCTTATTTTCACCCAAGGATCACTATGTAAATTATTGCCCCACATTTTTTGAACACCCTGTATATGAGAGTGGATTGGTTCACATATTGATTGAAACAACGGATAATTGAAGGTCGCGTGAGGTAAAACGACTCAAGCATTTATAATTTTTAATTTAATTTTAACTTGAAATGCCCACCCAGGTAGTAGTACTCCAGGCAACGAATGTTAAAAAAAGTATAGAAGGAAAGGCATGGAAAGCAATTTTTGACTCCGTAACTTTGCTTGGACTAGTTGGTAGGTGAACATATCAGTAGTCCCCGTCCGTAATCATTGAGCGGCCTAAAGGAAAGGGAAAAGGGCCTAAAAGTAGGTTTTTTAGGTTTTCACTAAACAATCAAAACCGTCAACTTTTAATATTCCCCATCAAATTGTAAAATTAAAAAATGGATTTCCTTAACAAAAATTCCCTCCATCTGAAATACATGTGATTTTGTGTGGAACAGACACGCCCAATGGGGAAACGTATATTTTCACCTAAAGGAAAATAAACAAAATTCATGAAATATTGCCAAAATTTCCAGTAATTTGACAGAATTATCAAAAGTTTTAGTAACCACATATTCGTAATAATTTCTTGAGAAATCGCTTTTTTATCAACAAATTACTGACGAAATTACTGTATGTTTTTTCAAGATTTCATGAATGTTGCTTATTTTCCTCCAGGTGAAAATGCGTAGCTGGGCATTTGTTTTACATTAAAACTATCAAAATACTTCTTTAGGAAGGAATATTTGTTAAAATATTGATAAAACTAGTGCTTATCTTTTAAACAGTTAGACCAAAATAAACATATTACATACTTTTCTTCCAGGAATTATAGTTTTCTTTAATTTTCCAATTTAATAAAAATATTAAGAGTTGATAGTTTTCAAGATATTTGGGAAACCCCTAAAAATGGTACCTTCAGACCCCCCTCCTTCCTCCCACCAATGGTTACGAACGGGGACTTTTAATATGTTCACCTCCTACCTAGTCCAAAAACAGTTGAATAGTCAAAAATTTTCCCCTATACCTTTTTGTTGCCTGGTGCACTATACGTATTTTAAGCCAAGTATGAATGAGATATTATTGTAAAATAATTGTGGCGCAACCTTTACTCTTGTTACTGACTAAGGCCGACATGTTACTGACTAAGGCCGACATGTTACTGACTAAGGCCGACATGTTCCTTAGTGAGGACTGGTAATTAATAGTTCAACAGGCAATGACAACAAAGGGACCAACAGTTTAACGTGGGATCTGAACCACAATTTCGCCAATTTCAATCACGAACTGGTCTAATTATGAGGATGGTCTTATGTATGAACGTAGTATTAACTAGTACGGACGTTAATCTCCACTAAGGAATACCGTATCCACATGCTATCACTTATAACTATCCACACTTCGTGACCTCCAAGTTTATGGATTACATAAACAAAGTTGATCCTTATATTTATACTAAATAGTTAATTATAACTTGGTTGATAACAATATGAAATTACTATTTGAGAATAAATATTTAAATATAAATTAATATAAAATTAAATAACAGTTTCTTAGTATAAAATCTGCTGCCTCATAACTTTATGTTATGAATGTAGTGACTAAGAAGTGCATTGAATATTTAGCTTTGATGATATCAAAAAATCATTATATATCTTACTTCACACTCACTTAACACTTGAAGGCTGCCATAAAATATACGGTATGATAAGTGAAAATTAAGAAAATATGCAGTAAAGCTATAAACGTTCAACTAAGAAAAAGAGAAGTCCGAAACTGTTATTGAGTAGTTCGTCTTTCATTTTAATGCAGAACGGGATTCTAACTAAAAATTAACGTCAATAAAGTTGTAATTTATAAGCAATTTTAAGTAATTATACTATAAAAAGCATAATTAGGAGAAACTTGTCTTGGTTCTCAACTTGTACAAGTTCAACAGCACCAATTAACTGAACAAAGTGAGAATGCTCGTTCGTTCATTTATGTTTGAATCGCTGACACTTGTAATAAGCTTAAAACGAACCAAATAATTTCTCCTTGACGGTTCATTAAAGTATTAAGCCAAAGTTTTTCGTGTAATAAGTTCAGTGAGTGCTGTAATAAACATTATTGTGTGCCTTAATGGCTGGCCTTTCTCGGCCGAGAAGTCTTTGGGATTAAGTTTTGTGAACCAGGTTATTTTGAAAGGGTTTTGTTGTTTTTTTATTGTTTTACAATTCCTTGAGAGTCAAGTTGGAATTTAGTTATAGAAGTGTTCATTAAGGGTAAAATTGTATATTACAAATCAAATTCAATTTCCATTACTTACACAGTCATTTTGTTACGGCCAAAATATCTTTTAGGGACTAATTTTTTATACCAAACAAATTCAACATTTTAAGATTTCCTTGGATATTTTTTGTAAATATAATGAAAACCTCAATATCTTATCCAATTTCTTAAACCTCGGCTAAAGTCATATCTAGTGAAAATTTCACAGAAACGATATTTTTGATAGTATTTTCATCTCTGAAGCAGTCTACATTAGTTGTAATATTATCACAGTAACTTTATTTTCTGTAATATAACATTTTTCCCAAACCCAAAATAACATTTATTAGATATTTATACCAATGGGATTAAAGCCAGTAACCTAAGAAGTAAGTGGCGTTTGCCTGCACTGATATGAGTAGTTATCACTGAAATTTCAGAAATAATTTCGACCACAGTACTCGAGATTTACTATGCAGCACTGATATTGTTCGAGGATTTTTTTAATAGGTTGGCATGTTATTTTATTTTTTTGTAATATATTCTTAAAATATATGTATAGTGTTATAAACAATTGTAATTTAACCATTTTTTCTCAAACTCACAAGATAAAGTATCACAAACCCTAAATAATCCAGATTTCTTTTTCCTGATTTGCTTATTTAATTACTTTGCGAAGAATTAACGGTAAATGACAATATCTTATATAAATTACCAAAAGAGCTTAAGTTTTCATTCCATAACATCCTTGAATGTAATAATAGAAGCTAGACTAAATTTTGGGTCAGCCACAAAATGTCTGAGGGCAATTGAGATTTATGTAGGTTAAGATCATTGAAAATAATAAGCGCGAGCATGATATGATTAGATTAAATAAGAAAAGTGACACTGAGATATACTAGTAAATACATATTTTTACGAGAGGTGAATCGAACCCCACCCCCCTCCCCCCCCAAGTAATAAGTGATAAGTGCAGGTAAGTTTTCACAGCCGTGCAGTACACAGCCCACACCGAGCGCGGGTATGATGACAGCAACAAAGAAGCGGCTGTATTTATCTCAAGGTGTTTGAGGAATGAAACTGTGCAGTCGAGCGAACTCTACATTCCTCTTTCCGAAACACAAACACTCTTAAACTGTCAACGTTTCCTTTCTATTCTTGTATTTTTACACCGCAGTTTCTTGAGCCTGTAGATTTTTTGGAGGATTTTCCGTACCTAAAGTTATTATACGGATAATATTAGTACCGAATGCTATATCATTTATAATTGGTCTTGTACTCGGATAAAATTATTTTTACTTACTGATGGCTGGGGGTGAATTTCAGAAAACTGATGATAGAATAAAAAGGTGGATTTACTCCATGATTGTTTCCTCTGAACTGTGCAATCAATGATTATACGACTGAACGAAACAGACCAAGTTAGTTGTTCCGATGATTATGGACGGTCAACAATTTTTGCGTTCATGTCCTGAGTCCTAAGAAAAGCCCTAGGGACGAGAAACTGCCCAATTTCTCTGCCTTCCATTAAAATAATTCTGATTCATACATTAAAGAACTTGTTTGTTATTGAAGATATATTTTTGAAAAACTTTGATTTCTACATAGAAGTATGTAGAAATCATAAGCTCATTGTTTAATTTAACATTATTCTTATGGATGGATTAGGTCATGTTAATCGAATCGGCCTTTATAATAATTGCCTTTCACTCACATAGCTACGTCATGAGCAGTGTTGACACTGGCTGTGCATGAGCCAGAGACGCGCGTATGAGAAGTGAGTTGACAATGGCTACGCATGAACCATAGATATGCGCGATTGCGAGATGTACCATTCGAAACGTTTCGATTGTTTTATCCATTCGAAATGTTTTGAAATGGTCATTCTGCATTCGAAATGTGCATTCTAAATGGCCAAAGACAATAATTATTTAATTTTGGATATATCGTTATGGGAAGTGAACAAAAGTAATGCAATTTTCTTCAATATACAATACATATAAACAAATCAACTAAACAATCAATTAAAACAACTATTATTAACAACAATTATTAATTGTACAAATAAACTAAATTGAGTTTTAAAATAAAAATATTGTGTTGTAACAGAATTAACAGATATGTTATCGAATTGGAGAAGCGTCCGCAAAACGAATGAATTATTTCGACTGCACCATCGGAAACATTCGAAACGGAAATTTTCAAAAATGAAAATTCATTCGAAACGCAACCTTTAGAAAACCGGAACATGTTGTAATCACGCAGGTGAGCAGGATTGACAGTGGCTACGCATGAGCCGGTACCGTGGGTGTGAGCAGGATTGACATGGGGCCGGTTGGCTGTGATGGCGGTCAGCAGTGTGGACCGGTTGCAGTCCGACAAACCGGTTGTAACTCACATCACCGCCAAGGTCGCCCGCTGATTTATTACCCACAACAAACCCGGGTAAAAATAACTCCATCGCGGATCTCAGCGGGCTCGGTTTTTGACGTTTCTGACATCGAACTGAAGCCCAATAAAAGGGATATCTATGGCGTAAATTTATGAAAGCATAAAAGTAAAGTTGTAAATGATCATACAGTATTGTATGTAGTATATTTTAGCGCGAATGAATGAGTGATTTTCCCTGAATCATCAAGGTATTTTGTTTTCCTATTTAAAATGCGTCCTTTATCAGGTTCAGATCGCTCATTGGGTGGAGACTATTTTGACAGTTAATATACATTAGAAACATTAGATACATTACTTTGAAATGTCGACCTACCCAGGTAGGTATTTTAAGCCAAGTATGAATGACAGATGAGTGGAGGATGATTGTGGCGCGATCTTGTAGTCTTGTTACTGCCTAAGGCCGACAAGTTCCTAAGAGAGGACTGTAGCCCAACAGACAATGGCAACTATGGGACCTACATTTTAATGTGGGATCCGAACCACAATTTTGCCTGGTTTACATGTTACGAACTGGTCTAATTATGAGGACAGTCCTATGAACGTAGTATTCAATAGTGCGGACGTTAATCCCCACTAGGGAACACCGCGTCCACAAGCCATCGCTCATAACTATCCACAATTCGTGACCTCCAAGTAGCTGGATTACAGGACGCGCCACCATCCCAGTCCAGTATATATGGGGAAGTAACACACAATTAACACTGCACTTAAGTTTTATTGAAGGAAACTGATTGTTTGTAAAGTGGTTCTAACCAAACGTGACCAAACTAAATGGTATGCAAAATATAAACGGAGTCCCGTGATTTTTATCGACAAATGTATGCCTGACATATTTATAGAAGAAAACGAATTTTTAACCGGTAACTAATTTAACTTTAAGATTAAACTATCTCTTTAACTCCGGTTAACGCTTTTGGAGTTTTTATTTTTGTTTTTATTCCAGCCTTATTGGTTATTCGTCACAAAAATTGATTTAAAATTACTTAAGAACCTGAAGACATCAGGAGAAACGTCGGGGCGGCGATGACCAGGTAAAAGGGTACTTAGGGCTCGGTGGAGATTGGACTGATTGGCGGAAGGCCAATGTATCACTCCCGAGATTGGCCGGGAGAGTGATGGGGTAGCCAATCCTGAGGGGTGAGGGGATGGAAGCAGTTAACAGTAGGCCTGCAACGAGCGACACCAATACGTTGAAATTAGAGTACAAGTAAAAATAAAACTCTTGTAGGAAAAGATCAACTCGAAACATTTATCATATTCTATTGTACTCTAACGGAATACTTTCTATTTGACGCAATTTATTTACCGGTTTTTTTATTTTTAACTTGAGTCAACTTTTTAGTGTTAAGTTATATTTTTTCTTTCTTGGTTTTTATGTACTTCATACATGTACGTTGTACTCTTCATTAAAAACTCAATGGCCCGTTTTTTTTAGTATATTTAATTATTTTATGTACAGGTTTTGATTGAACCGATATTTAACGATACTAGTAAACCCGTTGCTCGAAATCGAGCAAAACAATCAAATTCCTTTTTTCTGGAGGTTGTCCACCTCTTGCACGGAAAATAGCAGCAACGTCTGTGGAAATTGTATTATTTTTTCGTCTTCGTTAATTTCTTTTGCTAAGGTATTGATACAAACATTATTCTCTCATGACTGGTGGCATATGTCTGCAATTGTTCTGCAGTTTTAAACGAACGGATGTAAATATTTTTACCTCATAAATAAAGTTCGGTTTCCAGCATTAAATTTATTTCATAGTTTTTGTTGCGTATCTCCATCCGTCTATGTTTGGTTGTCGTCTTTACGTCAAACTGTACATTTATGCTTACTTCGGAATAGTGCTTTCTTCCGGTAATAAGGTAACTATTCTACGATAAAAAATATTTATATATGTGAACATTATATAGACCACCCAATAGACTCATCGAGGTGAGACGCCAAGCTTACCATAATAAATGCAGAATCAAATTATTTTAAATTTTCCAAGTAATTTGATATGTTTTGTTTGGTCTATCGAGTGAAAGCGTGCTTCTTAATAAGAGTCGCGTATAATTTTGCACAATTACCTTCCATTTGTGACGGCTCAATTTATATGAAGTGTTACGGTTTCAATTTGCTTCAGTCTTAAAATTTGTTGCTTCGCAAGAAACACATGAGTTTACCCAAGGGCCTGAAAGTAAAGGGCTAAACCTCTTATATGAGTCAATGTTCATATCAACACGATTGTGTTGTCGCACAGTTTCATTGGCATTTCGTTGATACTCATGAGTTCTGCGTAAATACCATCTTCGAGATCGTGGCATTATATTGCTGTTAAAAATAAGTTAAGAACTTTAACATTACATACAAAAAATGTGATTTAGATTAAGTTATGGATAAATTGAATTTATGGGACGTCATTACTACAACCACAGATCATCACTAAATTAAAAAATGAACAGGTGAAATATTGTTTAATGTTTTCATCGTTCATGGTCAGCACCTCACAGTTAATCAACATTAAAATAGTTTTATGAACAATTTACATCTTCATTTTTAAATAATTACCCACAAACACTTTACACATTCACTATCACTTCCAAGTAAATTGTATATTCTATCGAGTTCCGCAAGGTGTCTTTGTCCTACATAAATTATTATTTAAAAAAATAATTATTCTTGGGATAGTAATAAAAAAAATAAACTAAAACAAATAGTTATTTAAAAAAAATGTAAATTTGTTTATAAAACACTCATGATTTTAAATAGGTTGTTTTGGATAGGTAACGGCAATAATGAATTAATGTTTTCAAAAAATTACACTTCGTTTCGTAGGTTTTATATTATTACAGTAAAACTTTCTGTAATTCAGTATCTATGGCTAAATATATCTCATCTTAATCTTGAGCTGAACTGAAATGGTTTTCTAAATATCCTTATAAATGAATGTTTAGGGTTTACCTCAATATATATATATATATATATATATTCATTTGTTTCAGTTCCATTAATAACACATGGTTTTGCTGAAAATCTTTGTTTATTGCACTCAGGTGCTTTGTTTGAAATTTATATTCCCATGTTAAATCTTATGGACAAATATGAAACTTTAAGGGCGTCTAGGGTTCGTCCATTTCGTTTAACCTTCATAAAATGTATTACCTGCAAAACTACACGCCAAGCACTTTCCAACGACACCCAAATTATTAAAATATGCCCAGTAGTTTAGGAGGAGTAATGATCACAAAAAACCCCTAACGTATTAAATAAGTATATTTAGATTTAACTACGCAATAATACTGTACTGCTTAGGTCATATACTACCGATTACTTCGAAAGCAGATTTTCAATGATTATTTTATTCCTCAAAAGCATTTCATAAGCGATTTATAAACTATTTTTACAAAACTACGAAGAAGATTCAAGCTAGGTATCCAATATTTGTTTTCTGGATCTTCAAAGTAACATATATGTCCATTAATATAAATTGTTAAAAATTTTATTTATTTAAGCAAATGTTTTAATTTCAAGGCCACCATTAAGTATGTAATTAAGGAACCCTTTCCAATAAATCCTTGGCTAAGGGTTTCATAAATATATTTTTAAAGGTTCAGATTAGGATAATTTATCATTAATTATAAACAACCAACAATACTATTTGTCAATCATTTAATTATTCATCCTGATACATTACTCCGTGGGGCGTGAGATAGCAGATGCTGTAGACTAGAAGTTGTGAAAACGTATGGTCATGTAGTGGTTTGGTCTTGCATTCGCCCAGTCGTTGAAACGTGTGGTTGTGTAGTCGTGTAGTCTTGTAGTCTTAGTCTTGTAGTCTTGTAGTCGTATTTTCGTGTGATCGTGTACCCATTTACCCGTAGTCATGTAGTGTAGCAAACTTTTAGTGTTGTGGTTATCTAGTCATGTAGTCATGTGATCGTATAGGGTGGTCATGTATAGGCGTAACGAAGTTGCAGCTGCCAAAACGTAAACAGCCATATGATTAATATTAGCAAAATCCAGCTGTTTTGAAGTTTTGAACATCGCAATTTCGTAACTCCTTGTATAGTGTTATCTTCGTTAAGTCATGTCTAGTCGTTTAGTCGTGTAGTCATCTAGTAGTGTACCCGTGTAGAAGTGTTGCATTGTCACAAAGCGCTACACGCCACTTATCGGTTCGCCATCAGTTTTGCCACTTTATTGACCCTTGTCCCCGGCGGCTTCGTTACACTGTTTATTGTCGAGTGTTGGCAGCCCTGCCGTAACCGCTTGCTGCTCCCAGGTGTGGCAACCTTCGTTAAGTTAAACTCGTCCATTATATTTTGTAACAGGTTCCGTATATGGTTTTGGATTGTTTCCATTTGACATTTTTTAGTTTTTAGGGCTTGTTAATTGGTAGTCCTGCGCTCACCTAGGTGTATGGCAACATTCGTAAAATTTATTTGCCTTTTCCATTATCTTGTTCCATGTATTGGTTCTGGATTATTTCCATTAAAATTTTTAAGAATTTAGGGTTCGTTAATTGGCAGCCTGCTCTCACCCAGGTGTGAAAACTTCGTAAAATCTAACCCGTCCATTATTTTAGTATCAGGTTCCGTGTACCGTTTCTGGATTGTTTCCATTGGTAATTTATAGTTTTTAGGTTTCGACAATAGTACATTGAGGAGGAACTCAAGCGTAATTCCTTATTTTATACTTTATTAGTATTTACTAAATCAATATATGCATAAAAGAGTTGTGTGCTGGTATATTTCGTGCTACAGCCAAAACTACAGGTCGTAGACCCTTGATCTTGGTATCAAATTAAAGCTTGGAATCTCATGATGTGCACTATGGTAGTTGGGGTCCGATATCTTTTAGGGATTAGGCACAGGATCGTCCGAAACGGTCCTATGGCAAGGATTTTGGGAGTGTTTTAGGTTTTATTTGTTTATATAAAAACATATGGTTTAATTTTAAACAGTTACAAAGGCTACTAACAAAATGAAACTCCTACAATTGTTTTTGTACAACAGGCGAATACGGTCTTTCAGCTAATGTTTTTTATTTATATTTTCAATTATATTAAGACTAGGCAATCTAGAGTTGTCTACCTCTTGGGACGATTGAAATATTGTGTAACTTCTGATTATATTAGAATGGCTTACTTTGCCTTTTTTCAGTCCATCATGAAATATTGTTTGTTTGTGTGGGGTAACTCTCCTAGAATCATTGAAGTTTTAAAATTGCAAAAGAAGGCTCTTAGGATAATTGATGGTGCAGCCCCTTTAGATCATTGTAAGCCTTTATTTGTGAAGCTAGAGATAAATACTATTGTTAATACATATATTTCTGAACTTGCTGCTTATTCCTTAAAAAGACTACCAGACATGTCTCTTAATGAAAATGTTCACTCTTTCAATACTCGCAACAAAGATAACATTAGCTTTCAATACTGCCGTTTAAGTATCTCTTTGAACAGTCACTCCATCATGTGTAAAAAGGTTTATAATAAACTGAATAGAAACATTAAAAAGTATACTCATAAGATATTTCTTGTCAAATTAAACTGTTGGTTACTTAAGAATCCTTTTTATAGCATTGAGGAATTCCTGGTGCATCCTGACATAACTTTTTAACTAGACTGTGATTGTTAACTTTTGATTTTATTTTTTATTATTCGTTTTACTGTTTGATCATATCATCTGTTAATCTATTGCATAGTTACTTTAATATTGTTATTTAGTGTTTAATTTAATTCTTCAAGACTACACCGTGAATTGCAAAGACTGATCTAGCCCGAATAAGACTTAAAATTTACTGTGTTCTGTTTTTCTGACATTGTCAACACATGTATTTGTTCATGACAATAAAGTGAATTGAATTGAATTATGTAGTAAATAACTTCTTGATTAGCATGATACGTAGGTTCTAATTACCGGATATTAGTAAAGGACGTCTTACAACACTTAGAATATTTTTACACTTATACTGCAATCAAATAAAATACGGTTGATACAGATCGTCCGTAAAATCTACTGTCTGTAGGGCGTAGTGTTATCCGTGAGAGCGTGTGTGAGCCCCCCTCTCGGCTGTCCTGCCCGCATCCTGCCGGGTAACCCTACCCCAGGACCAGGACCCCGCCAGCCAGCGTGGTCGTCCTGGTCCTGCCCTTCCGCCCCCACATACCACGCCTCACACCTCACACCGCTGACAACGGCGGGGGGAAACGCAGAAGAAAAATATTTCAAAACATACTTCACAAAAACATGTGTCTTCTGTGCTTAACTCTTATCTAGAAAGTTACTCTTTGCCGATAACTGCTCGGCAAAGAAGTAAAAATTCAACGAAATAAAAATAACGAAATTTAAATTCGAAATTGATACCGAGTAAGGCTTGGTCAACTAGGTACTTATAAATAACACATCGTTCATTATTAAACCGTTTCTAATGAGTTTTTCACCTCGAGCTTTGGCACGAACAGCAATTTGTGCTAATAATATTCTCATGCAGGGAACAATTGTCAATAGTTTTAATTCTAAATATCTTGTAATTGTACTTAATTCATCTCTTAGTTGTATATTTAATGATTCCTTCCGTAATTAAAAAATATATAGTTGAATTAGCAATTGGTGTTTGCAAAATTTATTTTGGAGCTTTTAATACGTGCAAAACTCGAAATACCATAAGTTAATCAATCAGGTTTAAGTAATAGTTTTAAGCGTGTAGGTGAAAAACAAAAGAGATAAACACAATAGGCTTAAATGACGGCCGAATTTGAAAACCCACACGAGGAAAAAACGTGATCCTTTGGATTACCTAATAGTATCGCCCACGTTCGGGGGAAACTCGAAATGTCAATTAAACTCTTCTCATCGATAAAAGACTTCACATTGGAAACTAAATTAGGTCTATGTGTTCACTAAAACCATTACGTTACACATGGTTGGTCCTATCTTCCCCTAATGTAATTGGAAAGTTTTTTCAGACCAACTCAAAATTATTTTACCTACGTGTATTTGAGAAATTGGTTTTCATTTTCGTTAGGAAAACTAATTCACGTAAAAGTAAACCTTAAATCAATTTTCATTTCAAAACTGTAATATTTTATTTACTTAAGGACGGTCGTATTACTTATAACTAACTATTTAGCAAATATATCATTATAATATATTACTGTTTGTTTATTTGGTCTTTTCCATTCCCTTCTAGTGTTTAAACCTACACTAAGCTGGGTAAGGAAACGCCTCCCTTACAGTATTTCATAATGCAAATTTGAATACTTTTTTACTTTATTTGGTGCCATATAATTAATTGTGTTAGAAGATACTTTAATATTAATATTTACGACAAGAACACTATATTAACCGTAGAGTAACATTTACGGTACGAGTGCCAAAATCATCTGACAAACTTAAAACTGACCCCAGGTCAAAACGACAGAGTAACCAATGTATGTGTTAGTGCCACAATTTTCGTGGCACTACCACTGGCGAGTGGGTAAAGTGTAAGAGTCTGCAGTAGTTACAAGCATGTAAGGGCATTAGATTTAGGAGAATTTCAGTAGGTCAAGCTTGCAGTATGAGAAACATACTAAACCGGTGGGAGTGGGCAGTTTTGCAGATCTTCCAGAGAAAAGTCGTGTAGACTTCCACGGTCCGAAGATACATTCTCGAAGTGGGTCGATGTCGAATTTGCTCGCCGATGTTTCGATATAAAGCAAAATCCATCATCAGGGCAAAGGGCGTCTTAAAACTGACTTTGAATCTGAAGCAGACCTTCCACTGTATTATCAAATGTATACCAGGTTTTGGGCGACCCACGATTACAAGAGCTCCTAGTTTATAGTTAATCACCAAAAGAGTGTGCTGATGTCACCTAATAATGTAGGTATGAGGAGGAGGTATTATAACACTTAGTGACACGGAAAACAAACAAAAGTCAATTAATTATTGATTTAACAAACGTTTAATGCAGAATGTTAATGCAAATGACTAAAATAAGTGGTTGACAGAAGCACCCTCTGTTTGAAATTAATCAAACTATGTCCACTTTAAAGTCTGGGTTACCCAAAACTAGCTACAGCTGGGCTATAAGAATGGGAGGTATATTAATTATTTATAGTCAAAGGTCTTAGTTCACAGACTGATTCATTCACTGATGATGGATATTGCAATATATCCGAAACGTCGGCGAACACATTCGACATCGACACGGCTTTATTTGGAAACCTACTTCGAGAATGTAGCTACCAGAGAGGTAGAAAAAACAGTTTGTATACAATACTGTACCAGGAAAACAGAGGAGTAACTTTTATGAAGTTATTGGTGTTGTTATGATCAGGAAAGGGTGACAGTTTTTATTCCACAGCCAAGTGGATTGACAAGCTAAGCCTCCACGCAATGTCCAGCTACCTCCATCTCCTGGTTCCACGTATCCACACATCCACGGTTATTGAATCAACAGGAGCCATCGTATTACGCTATTGCGACCAATTGTGTTTCAACAGAAGGGCTTTTTTAAAGAATCAAAATCAGAATATTTATTTCCATAAAAACATACAATCTTCGAGTCCCAACAAACCACATGATTTGTCGTTGGGCGCTCATAATTACATAGAGATACTAAAACTAAAAATATACAAAAATTAACAAAGCGCTCGGGTGGCGGTGCACAAACGAACTATATATTTCTACCTACTGGTTAAACTCAAAACATTGCAACGTGTTTAAACCAAGAAGCGATTATATCAAGGAGAACCAATAATTGAGATAAATATATGGTATGATATTAAAAACAAACGAAAATATATAATAATGAACTCAGCATAAGTTTACGTAAAAGGTCGTATGATGCACTAAGTTTGAAAATAAAAAGAACACAAAAAAACCATACACAGCCACCCACAAATACAGATTACTACTTAGTAATTAAGAGGACAAGATCAAAATCAAGACTGAAAACAGCCTACTAGCTTAACAATGGCAATCACTCACACATTCACACATTATTTTCCTTTTTAATTATTATATAGTGTACTTTTAGCTTTTGTTTAGAAACCAAGAAATCAAATATAATTTTATAATATCAAAACGTCTTGCATTTTCTAAATTAAAAGGCAGTTCATTGAACAGTTTTGGAACCACGTAACTGAGCGAGTTCTCACCATAGGTGTTGCAATATCTCGGTAATTTTTATTTTTCTATACTTCTAAAGGAATATTGCTCTTTTATATTTGGTTGTTAGAAAGTGCACTTATTATAAAAAAAAAACTTAATAATTTTATACTTATAAAAATTCTCTGGGTAGAGGGCGTTATACATTTTGAAGATACTGACAAGTGAGTTAGTTTCTTGAAATTTTTGTTTGGAAATCATTATTAGCGTTTTGGTTTTCAAGGCTTCTATTCGTCTTAAAAAATATTTTGGTGCCGCGCCCCAAATTTCTGTCCCGTACCGAATTATTGATTCATACATTGATTTGTAAATTATGACAAGATCTTCGTAAGGTATTGTTTTTCTCAGGAGCTTATTAAACTTGTTCCTAGGAGGTTCAACAAAATTAAGGAATTTGTTAATTGCTTTGATACCAACTCTCTAATACAAGGAAAGTGCTTTATGTATACATTAGTCAACTAATAAAATCAACCATTTAAGGTTGGAATTTTTACACATGGTTTTTAAAACAATTGGTTTATGGTTGAATGGATTTTATACAGTTGGCCCCTCTCATCACCGGCCTCCATAAAATCGTTGATGTTTTTCTAGAATTTTTATTTTTCCAGTAATAAATTTTATTTATTACTGGAAAAAAAATTATTTTAATAAATTATATTTTGAATATATATATAACAAAATCAATTTGTTATAAGTGTACAACTGCATGTGTAGCTGATGGGTGTGTACCTGATCAGAAAATAAAACCAAACTTTATCGGCAGACTAAGTTTAATGTAGCAGTTGAAGAAACTGAAAATCAAATTTTAAAACATGCAACAATAGGTTTAATTGAAGTTAAATTCTAAAGTATTTTCTAAACATTAATAATAGTACCTGGTGGACCGAGCCCTGCTCGGCGTTATTTCATGTTTATCAGTTCATCTAGTTACTATAAAATATTTCAATGTCATAAAATTGATAAATAGAAACCTTTTTTATTGCTCGATGGACTATTTATCCCACCTGCTGCATTTTCCCTTGATAGCTGTAGATTCCAAACAGCTGTTATTATTACCTCATTTGTTTACACTTTCCTTATTTATTTTCGTTGGTATCACGGCAACCCATAAGGCCAATGTTAAAATTTTAGAATTTTAAAATTCTATTACGTTATTTGATTTTCGCTGGCCAGTTCATCTGCATAAAAGACGTTTTTGAGTCATAAATTACTTATTTCCAGACTTTGAAGGAAATCCTCGGAGCCGTTTTTGAGATGATTGTGCAAGCAAGCAAGCATACAAGCAAGCACGATAAGATTACTCATATAAGAGTATAGGATTATTATTAAGAACATCTAACAGCAAAGCAGATTAAACTATAACGGTGATGTGAGCATAGGTAACGGGGAATTAAAACACTTGTTTGACCTCAATCTACATCGCGATCGTGGCAGTCATGCTAATTCTAACCAAACAACTTGACCCTATAAATTCGCTTTGATGATTGTAGCAGCCATGCCATGGACAGAAAAAGCGAAAATGTATGGCAATTGTCCCGTTCTTTTTGATAAAGTTATTGGTGTATTTGATAGGGCGTGGGTGAGTTTTTATTCC
Source organism: Flexamia atlantica (assembly GCA_035578135.1). NCBI lineage: Eukaryota > Metazoa > Arthropoda > Insecta > Hemiptera > Cicadellidae > Flexamia > Flexamia atlantica. Next base: position 4,620,531 of record JAQJVK010000014.1, on the reverse strand, counting down.
ACAGCCAAGTGGATTGACAAGCTAAGCCTCCACACAATGTCCTCCTGCACCTCGTGGATCCACGTGTTCACACCACGGTTATCGAATCAACCGAAGCCATCGCATTGTTCTGCTGCGACTAAATGTGTTTAATCAGAAGGGTTTTAAGGTTGGCTACATCTATGTTATAACTTTTGACGTGCCTTGAATATTGATTTAATCACGTTTAAATAAAATATTGGAGTTTTTTTTTGGAAATGGGAAGTTCGAATTTGAATTTTGAATTTGATGTATTCCAATAAAAATTTATGGAATATTGCTGGTAAATAGTGACATCTTTATTCGATTAAAAAAAAATTAACGATATTTCCATCTTACATTTTTTTTCCACCAGAAGACACTGTCCAAATAACTTTGGATTAGCATTTATTTATTTATTTTCCATATTTAAAAATAACAATAGATTTTAGTTTTCTTCTATTTCATTCAAGTGACGGATAAAATACAAGGAGGACCTTTCTATTGCAATTTTATTTAAACATAACAAAATAATTCTGATTGCAATGGGACAGTTTACTCTTGACTGAAATTCGCTGAAGTAAATGTCATTGATTTGCCAATGTAGACCCTATAAGAAAATACGTCCAGCCAGGTACGTTATTATTTTTTGTTTTCCAGTTCATCCAGTCACTAAATAGTATATTACGTCACTAGGCCGGCAAAACTTCCCGGCCGTGTAACGTACAATATTTTTCATTTTACTACGCAGGAAAAAAAACTTTCAATAATAACGTTGTCCTTGCATAAACATACGTTTCTCGAACCTTCAACCTAACATATAGAAAACAGAACAAACATTAGTTACGGATGCAGTGCTGCCACTACATTCCTCTAAAAAGAAACCAATAAGCAAGCATTAAATGTCGGTTCGCTGCAAATCAGCTGATTGTTTACTTTCGTTTTATTCGGCCTAGGCCGGAAAAGAGTTTATCCGGCCTAGACCGGCAATGGGTAACTTTCGAGCAACAAAAAGGAACTAAAAACAGGTGTTTCTATGGTAGTATAATGAAAAAACGTTTCATTGTCATAATTTTAATACACTTTTTTTCAATATTCAATGCAATCTTCATCCCACATGCTGCATCATCTTCTAAATAACTGAAGTGTGCAAACAGTTATTATGACGGTACTGATCACTTTGATTACGTTGTCGTTGTTTATTTCGTTGCTAGCATGGCAACTCATAAGACCCAATGTTAAATCGTTTTGACATTAAAATTATTTTCATTAGGTAATTAGATTTACTCTGGCAAAGTAACCTGCATAGATCACGTTTTTAAGTCAAAAATTAGTTATTCCCGAATTTTGGAGGAAAACCTCTGAGCCGTTTTAGAGATAAGTGTGCAAACACAAACACACACAAGCATTGCTCTTATACGAGTATAGGATGTGACTAATTGTGATTTAAATAACTACAAGCAATTAAAAAAAAAACATAAAAAATACAAATAAAAAATTATTAAACATTATTTTGTCATCCAGTGCAACCCTGGATATTACAGCATAACAACTGAATGTGTAAAATAAAAGGTTTTGTGAATAATATATTATATGTTAGCGAATTTCCCGTACAGGAAAGAAGCTGTTACCGTAGTACTCATGGTAAGACCAAGTACGAGACCATGAGAACTTTTCTTTTGGGGCCCCCAGAAGCAAAAACATTTATAAAAATGAACATTCGTTCATTTTTATAAATATATATATATGTGTGTGTCTTCAAACACGATAGCTCGCGTAAAAATGGTCCGATCTTAATGAAATTTGGCATGGACCTGTAAAGTAGTAATTATTCGGACGAGTTCGTAAACCAGCCCGATCGGACTACCAGAAGGGGGGGGTAAAGGGGGTTAAACCGCCCAAAAAAGTTTTTTTTAATTTTTTTACATATAAAAAATATCACATTTTTGGTAGCACCATTAAATTTAGCTCAAAAAACAAACAATTTAGTATTTTGAATCACTGCTCTATGTCCATTGGTTGCCGAGATATTGAGAGTGGTAAACACAGTACGTTGTCCCAATGTTAACCTAATGGGAAATAAGTAAATTTGTATATCTCGCTTATTTCTCAACATATCTTGATAAAGCTTGGTAAATGGCTTCTTATAGTTCTGATCTACTTAATATTGAATTAAAACCACCCAGTTTTAATATGCCCGTAGCAGCAAACCTGCATACTCATTCCCCATGTCATTCTTAAGGAGCTTACAAAAACATGTCAAATCTCGCTATGTTGGATTTAAATATGTTGTTTCACATTTGAAATTCGCTGAGTATGCAGGTCTGCTGCAACGGGGGAATTTTAAATTGAAATACTTTTAACAAGCTGTTATCAGCACCGACAGTTTACCTGTACAAGTCGCCGGCAGAGGGCGGAGCGGGCACAGAGAGGGCGACGCACAATGATGTCAAGTTTAATCCCGAGTCGGAGTTCGTCATTCAACAGTTAATTTTCCCGACTGAGATCGGTAGCTGATTGAGCCGAGACGAGACTTTCAATTCGTGAAAGGGGAAAAGTCGGAACTGAGAACGTGATTTGAGGAATTCTGTAAAAAATCCAGGTATTTATTGTTATTTAAATAAGGTTTAGCTGAAAACTTTTCCGTTGGTTACAGGTTTTATTTCACACCTACCTAAATTCGAGTGGATTTTTAAATATATCGGCAGTATGTTTCAGTGACTTCATTATTAATTAATGTGAGTGTTTGTCCTGGACTGATATATAGGTCTGAACCTCAAAAGAATTGTAACTCGTGAGTTCGACAGAAATTAAATCGAATTCATTAAACCATCGGTTATTATTTTATTTATAATCTTCCAAATTTCAATCAAAAACTTATAGGATGGATAAAAATAACGTTTTTTTTTTATTTTGTGTTGGAAATCGTATCCCTAAATACTTAGGAAAAACTCTTGTTGCTTACTTTTAATTTTGCAACTATGGTTTCCAGGCTTTGGAACGTGACGAAATTTTCTTCATTTCTAGGTTTCAGTAAGATTAATAAAGTTAGCTCGGTTTTATTGGAACGCTGTTTATACTTTTATTTCAAATCTACCTGATATGGCAAAAATTGTCTATAGAAAAAAATACTTATTTGTGAAATTTTTATTTAAAAAAACTTTATTGTTAATACATATCTAGAGTAAAAAAGTCACGATAATTTATTTTTTTAACTTTGAATATTACTGAACTGACTTGGATAAGCAATCTATAATTGTATTTACTTTTTATTTATAAATACTTTTAGGAAAATTTACAAATTTACTAAATTACTGAAATTCATTCTTTTACAATCATACAAAGCGTCTCGTCGAAAAAGATTTTAAGCGCACACAATCGCTCAATGGTAGAAAAACAGTGGAAAACTTTAAACTCTTCAGGTTTGCCACTAAAGCTTTCGACAACAAACAAATAACACAAGTCGGGTTGATTTTGACGAGCCCGAGGCTGAACAAACATGGAACAAAAACAGACAGATCCGATATACGGCCGATATGAGACCTCATATGAACCCCCCCCCCCCCTCACCTCTGTACATGCCGAACATATGCCGCATGACGTCACACGACTACCCTCTCACCTTTATGAAATATTATAATTTATAAAACGTAGGCGTTAAGTTGGAATTTAAATTTTTCGAATGAATTTTTTTTGTAATAAATACAAGTGTATAAAATTGTGGTAGGAGATTTACGAAGGATAACTCAATTTTTTCTTTAAACACATATTTTATTATTATTTATTGAATATTCTATTTTCTAATACTCAGTAACAGGGTAAATATAAACAAAATTGCTATTATATATTCCAATCGATAGTTCGTACAGAATTAAGTCAAAGAATAAAACAATACTGAATAGCTTTTATAATTTTATTTTGAATATACAATATATCCAATATTGAACTACCGGTGGTTAAAATATAGCCGTAAATATAGCGTTTGGTGTATACTTTTAGCTTTTGGAAAAGCTATTTTTTACGTCGGTATTGTTCTGGATATAAAAGATAAATAAATAAAATAAATCAATAAGACAAAACAAAACAACTGTCATAAAGCACTCAAACCGTACAGAATTAAGTCAAACAATAAAACAATACTGAATAGCTTTTATAATTTTATCCTGAATATTCAATATATCCAATATTGAACTACCGGTGGTTAAAATATAGCCGTAAATATAGCACTTGGTGTATACTTTTGGCTTTTGGAAAAGCTATTTTTTACGCTGGTATTGTTCTGGATATAAAAGATAAATAAATAAAATAAATCAATAAGACAAAACAAAACAACTCTCGTAAAGCACTCAAACATTTCTGTGAAGTTTTTTTAATTTATAAATATTTAATAACTACTTTTTCGAAGATAATAACTAGATAAATGATAAACCGAGGGAGCTGCGTTACCAAATGAGGCGCTTGAAAATGTCAACCTCAGATAGTTCTCAAGATAATAGTTAATTATTGGATGTAATTTATATGAGCCACATTGATGAATGAGAGCGGATAAAGTACCTCTAAATCCACCATCCGAGCCTTGCCGTAAACCTTTGTTAAGCCGGAGTTGACCCCCGCTTCAAACTGTTTTGCAGTTCAACTCCTCTGAAACCTTATCTCTAATTCAACCTAGAATTATAAATTGTGTCTCATTAAACTATGGTTGTATTAATGGATATTATTTAATTTAGTAAAAGTTAGAAAATTTTGCGTGATTTATTACATTATAAAAAATGTGAGTGAGTAATAACAATGTTTGTTTGGTTGTTATTATGTATAAAAATATTTGGCTTTCAGTATTGGACGATGGGGTTTCCATTTGGAAGATTATTCAAGTGCCCATTAGAATAATTAGTATATTTTCAATAGAATAAAAAGAAAAATGTACGATTTCAGAAAACCATTCATGTACTTTCCGTTACTATAAAAGGTAACTAAATTTTATTAAATCTAAAAATGTGTGGGAGAAAAGTGGCCTGTTTATTTTATTGGCTTGTAATTTGTTTTAATAAAAATATTCACGCACTATTTTTATAACGGTCGATATTAATAGTTATTTGTGTGATGAGTGAGTAAAGTAGAACATTGTCTCACGAGTGAAAGGGCGACAATATTTACGAGGAGACAATGTGCTTTACTCTTTATATCCTCGCAAACGTTTTCCCTTTCCTGCAATAATAAAAACCCTGACCGTAAAATTTATTTTATTTACCTACCTAGTAAGTAATAACAATATTCATTTTGTTTCGTTCTACTAATAGCGCCTGGATCCCGGTAGCTGCAACCTTGCATGCACCAGCGATCAGCTGATTGTTGCAACGTTCATACATACTTAGTTCTTAAACGTTCTCAAAGCTGATTGTTGTTAACGTCAATCATATTTGATTATTCCTGCACCTAAATCAGCTTGTAGCGCCTATATACGTGAGCTGCACCATATTTGCTTGTGTGCGTAAAAAATTGAAGGCGCTCTAATTTTTTAATTATTTATTTCAATGTTATTCTAAAGGGTTTATTTTGTCTCCAACCAGGAGGCAAAGTAATGACTTTACTCCCTCTGGAAGACAAATTATTATTTTACTCACCCAGTACAAGGAGTAAAAAGCGTCTAAACGTAGTAGATGGGTGAAAAATTTGATCTTTATCAAGAAATTTTTATGTTTGGAGCAATTGAATGTATCAAACTGAAAACGTCCTTACTTTTATAAAAACATAAGCATTTTTTCATTTACTGACCATGTGGTTGCAATCGAGTAGGATGGTTTATAGCTTACAAGTAAATTCTTAGACTCAAGGTTCGCGGTGAGGGGTAGTTCCGATTTAATATTATCCTGCAACATTTCTCGGGAACCAACCACTGGAACCTCCTTAGTCCTAATGTATGAGGCGCTTCCATGACTGAGGGTTCATATGACGGAACTCTATCAAAGGGGTGCCAAAACATTATTTAACTTGAGTGAAACTTATTTATTACTAATCAGTGCATGGCAAATGTTCGCAAAAATCATAATCAAAATATAAAATCACTATCACCAACGATGAATTTCAACCAAGGAATTATTGAACTGCCTTTTTTGAATGGATTGAAAGAAAGAAAACGATTTTTTAATTACTATATCTTTTAAGTTAACTTAATCTTGCTGACAGAATGGAAAATAAATAGGGATGGGACGAGAAGGGAAGTAAGTCAATGTATTCAGGGATGTTTTATAGTGGGTCGAACAATGAGGACAAGGTGGGACCTGGTCGGTCGACCTCGCTTTGTCCGGGTCTCCGGCATAAACCGGGTATTCATAATGTCGTCACTGACTACCGATGTCACTAAGGGGAGTCGATACTGAAAATGACCAATTTTGTACAAAAATTCAATTTTTTAATTTTTTTTCTTGATCTATGGTTTATAACGTTTCATAAAAACACAACATATGGTATAATATATATTTTTATCACTGTGAAAAACATATTTGAAGTGGAGCGTGCACACCGGTTTCGGGACATCATCTATAGTTACTAAGTAAACTAGTATAAACTTCGACCGCTATTTTCCGCAACTTTAAAATTTTGTTATTTTTTACAAACAAGTTCTTATAACCTTTTAACTAATAAAGCTATATAAATGCAATTTTTACCACACATTGTTTATATTATAAAGCAACGTTTTGTGCATGGATATTGTAATAGGTTAAATACAAGTACATGAAAAAAAATTAAAATATAATTACATCGAAATAAAAAAAGGTTATTTATAAAGTCATAACTCATAAACTGATTGAGAAAAAAACATGGGTATTCACAAAAAGTTAGTATTTTTTCGCTCTTTAAAATGAGATATCTAACAATAAAATTGGTTCAGTAGATAAAAAGTTATAAGATATTTAAAAAAAACATTTTTTCCCCTAAAAAAACTCGAAAAACTTCAAAAAGTATGTAAAAACATTTTTTTACTTTAACAGTGGTAAACCTTTTTCTAAGACTAAATGAACCTAAAAAAATATATATGATAATTTTTAAAAGGATTTTTAGAAAAATCACTAGTTTCAGTATCGACTCCCCTTAACTTTACAACTTATTTGTAATACGGATAAAATTTGCTTTTGGTTAAACTTGCAAAAACACTTCATTGTAAAACCTATACAGCAGTGTAAAATTACAATTTTGGTACGACTATATTTATTTTATATGTTAAATTGAGATTTGTAAAACTGCATTTATGGTAAAGTTAATAGTAGCAAGTAATGAACAAAGCTAGTCTTCATGAAATAACTTTCTCCCACGGCACAGTATTATCTCTTCAAAATAACTCTGATTAGAAGGTACGAGTCAGTTTCAAGTGAAGCCAGAGAAACATTTTGAAAGTTATTGATCTAAAACACCTCAATAATCCCAACTAATTATGGAACCATTTGTTTTGAATTTTAAATTATGTATTTATAATCGATATAATCACAGTTTCGATTAACGACCAGACTTAACCACTTTATCTAAAAAAAAATCTTTGATTTATACTCCACTTAAAGTGTAGGCACTGATTAAGAAGGACTTACCTAAATCCCCCTGAGGTTCTGCCCTTACGGAGTGTCAAGGTGTTTGTGTCTATTTAGGGAGAATACTTTGTTTTAATCTTTTGTTTTTACGATTGTCTGCTATTAATGTACATAAGGTGAATTTATATCAGCCTTATAGGTGGATTAAGCCTTGTCAATTATTGCGGCCTATAAATCAACAGCTCTATGAAAAAAGTTTGATATTTACCCAACTTCGACTTTCGTCCTTAAGTTTATGATTCTAAGTTAAAATTCTCTTGTCAGAAATTACAGAAATTATAGAAATAAACAGATATACGATCAAAACTTACGGAACAATTAGAACCATAAACCATAAATCAAATCAGTGCAGTCCCTCGAACCACATAAGCATTTCCTCAATGAATATTTGTTTTGTTATAAGGTTTAAAATTTCATTCACTTTTTTTGTAAAAGTTAAATGTTATCTTCTCTCCATCACCGTCAATTAATTCACTTGTGTTCACCGTAGAATAGTAAACTAGGAATCTTCCAGAGCATTAAATAGGGATACAATAAATACAAAACCCCCTTGTACTCCTTCCTTGGAGAATATCAGCAGAGAAGGTAGGCGCAGGGATGGCCAAAGAACATCGATCGATATTTTAGTTCTAGATTATCACAAAAAAGATATTGATATTTTTGTTCCGATATATTATCGGTGTCTCTGTATTTTTTCCAAAGATATATATATCGTATCAAATAAATTTTTAAAGGAAAATTTCAAATTACTTTCTATTACTGAGTCTGTTTAAATAGTTAAGTAGCTCGTTGAGCTATAGAATTGTCTTATTTTTCTCATGAAACATTGGTTTTCATCACTCTGTATACGAAAATTGCCCGTTACCGTACAGTTGAAATGTACGAAAACCCTCGATTTCCTTACGTCAAAACAAATAATGAGCAGCTGCTTTTTCGGTACCCAAACATTTCATTCCCGTACCCAATCAAACCATTTCCGTTCCAAAACAAAAATTTTCAGTTGCCACACAAACGGTTTTCCTATTTTGACAGTTCAACCAGCTGACTCTAAACAAAAATAGACAGTTCAGCCATATTTTGTTTGCGTGGAGAAAATTGATTGAATTATGAAATGTTGGATGATTTCTTATAAGTTTGGTTACTTATTTGCATCGTGATGAGAAGTATCGTTCACAACTCGTCACAAAAGTCCCACGCCTAGCAAGTAAAACACTATCTTGCCCCGAAATAGGCTACTTTCGTGACTAGTAGTGAAATATACCATTTTGCGAAATATCGGAAATGTAGATTCTTTTTTCCCGATATATCGATATTAATGTTCTCGATACTTACAACAAAACAACATATATCGATGTTTTCATAACATTTACCCCCTCTAACAAACACCTCTTGTACTCCTTTATTGGAGAATTACAACACACCTAAGGTAGACGACTGCAATCCTAGTTTAATCCAAAGCTGGATGTCGTCTAGAGAAGGAATTGAGCATCTGTCATTCAAAACTTAATTTAGACAAGTTCAATCTGGTGCAGTCTGATTAAACAGGAATGCCGTCCGTCCTTCGTCAGCGGATCTTCTACAGTCGCCGTTGAAACCCGCTCTCTTCTACTAGGTAATATTTTATATTTGATAGTCAATAGAAGTGAGAAAACCAGGTTTCCATGGCCTAGTTTGTCTAAGATATAGTTATAAATATAATGTTAATTGTTGTAATAACGAGTTTGTATTTGATAACTCCTTTATTTGTAGTATCTTTAATATAGAGATACAAGATTTATATGAAATTTATATAAAAATGTACATAAAATATTTTTTATTTTATTATTTAATTTTTTTATCTAATTTTATTAAAATTTTTTTAATATTCACATATTTTTTAATATATATTTATATATTTATTTTATTTTATAAATAAATATTCACACATATTTTAATATATACTAATATTTTCATACATTTTTTTAATTTATTTATCTATAAAAATATAGTAAAAATAAATATTTATATACTTTATATCTATATAATTTACATATTTTACATTATATTATTTCGCCTATTTTGTAAATTTTTTTATTCATCTAACCAATTCTAATTTTTACTATTTAACTTTATTACCCAATAAGTATTATTAAAATACAATGTGTTAAAAATTTTGTAAACATTATAATTAAAGATATATTTTATTCTCATATTTGTTTAGCGCCCCAATTTCAACCGTTTTATTCAGAACGTTTGAGAAACAGAAGGTAGGAAATCAAGTCAAACACGTCCCAAATTTGAGTAAATAAAGCCAAGGCGGGAGCCTGAAGAACCCTTAGCGTCTCGGCGCCGCGGCCCTGAACAGCGAACACTGAACACCATCCCATGTTCCAATTTATAAGGAAGAATAGGCGTTATTCTCCAGCAAGAGGCTTGTTCCCCTTAAACGGTTGTTACTGTTTGTAACGCTTCTACATTTATCCTGTTTATGAAAAACAATTACATAAAACTACTAAGTTCGAAGGTAGTAAAAATGTTAACGTTTCAGTCCCATTTTCCAAATTATAAAATAGAATAGGCGGTATTCTCTAGTTAGAGGCGTGTTCCCTTTAAACGCTTGTTGCCACTTGTAACGAATATACATTATAAAACTACTTGGTTCCAAGATAGTGAAAATGTTAACGTTTCAGTCCCATGTTCCAATTTTTAAAGAAGAATAGGCGTTATTCTTTGGCTAGAGACTTGTAACCTTTAAACGCTCTTCACTGCTTGTAACGTTTATTCATTCTTCCCATTATTGCAATAAGTAGCATGGAACTATTCTGCAGATTTCAAGTTAACAATAAATGTTGTTTAGTGTTTCTTTTCTTGCGTTAATTAAATGAAATCTGTGAAGTTTTTATACATAAAGATACTAATGAAATGAAAATAAAATGTATTCCATATAAAAAAGAACATGGAAATATAATTATGAACTGGTAGGAATTACTAAGCCATCCAAAAAATTTTTGTGGGTACAGTGTTCTTCTCTTTCTGGTTGGTCAATCGTGCTCCTTATCCAATATGATAACGAGGCTCACAGCGGAGTTTATTCAGGGATCGTCCACTGCAGATAACGTATTTACTGAATAAATAAAATAAAACAAAATTCCTTATACAGTATATTAATTAACTTAATTGAATAGAGTTAAATCATATCTTGTTTCTTAAACTAAATAATAATAATAATAAGTTTATTCTCACAAAAAAAAAATACATTTCAATATAAACAAAGCCTGTGCGTGGGGGCCGAAACCTTAAGAGTCTCTCAAACTAGGTCAACTGATATGTGAAGAATAATGGTGAAGTTTTTAATTAGCACCAAACTAACTAAAATTAAGTGCAATTATAACAAAAACTGTTTTCATTGCATTCGAGCTTCAAAAATAATTTAATGGAAAGAGGGATGAAATATTATCTATGAAATTAAGAAAACTTTCAATCGAGGAGAACTGTAAGCTTGCTAAACAATCACTCACACATTCATTATGAGCGAACTCCCACACGGACATCCTATCACAACTCACACATGCATGTACCCCGAACCACAAGCAAACTCACACACACACACACACACACATACAAGTACCCCATACCACAAGCAGGCTCACACACGGACACTATCACATACTCACACATGCATGCACCCCATACCACAAGCAAGCTCTCAAACGCTTGCTTTTAAAATATACTTAAAAAATGCTATTGATGAACTTTTACTACGGTTTATTACACAGAATTATATGTGTAGATTCGTTTAATATTGCTGGAACAGTTTAAGTTTTATTTGGAGCAATAAATTTGCAGGTTTTAATATTTTTCTATTGACCAGAAAAATAATAAACTCTGTCCTATACAATCGACCAAAGATTTTTCATACAACCTCTGTTCGTCTCAAATATAAAACATCACACTGCATTTCCAAGTCAATTTCAATGCCGTAATGTTGGCTACAGTGCAGCTAGAGATTGTATGATTGAGGTTGGCAGCACTGGAGCTAGGGGAGTCGGGGAGTGGACCACAACGTTAACTTGAGATGTGGGACGATTACACGGGATATGTTCTAATTATAAACTAACTTGGGCTAATTACCGAGTTGTCTGTTTATTATCAACCTAATAAGGAAGATCAAAGTTGGCCACACTTCCCTCTGTGTAATACTAGATGTTGTGGCTCTTATACAGGGTGTCCCGAAATTATGGTAAAATATTTTAGTATATGATAGTACAGGTAAAAATAAGAAAAAAAGTTCATGTAAACATAGGTACAAAAGTGCTTCGTTTTCCGTCTGTGTGTCTGTTTGTGATTTTTACATATTTAATCATATCTCATGAACCTCTGAACGTATAAACTTCAAACTTGGTACATGGCTGACCACTATTAAGACCTATTTTTGTTTGTAGTATCAAATTTCTACTTTGTACCATTTCAAAATGGCGACTGTTTTTTGTTTTTAAAGCTAAATATCTTAAAAACCGTAAATTTTAGAAAAATTATACAAGAGACAAAAAGGTTGTGAAATTTAATCCAATTAACGCTGATATTAATATTATGATGATCGGGTTACTAATAACGGAGAAATTTAAATTTTTTCAAATAAAAACATGGAAATTTCTGACGGTTTGTTCTAAAGGACCATGTTTTTATTCAGAAAAGTTAATATTTCTCCGTTATTAGTTATCCGATCATCATAACCTTAATATCGGCGTTAATTGGATTAAATTTCACAACTGTTTTGTCTCTTGTATAATTTTTCTAAAATTTACGGTTTTTAAGATATTTAGTTTTGAAAACAAAAAACTGTCGCCATTTTGAAATGGTACAAAGCAGAAATTTGATACTACATACAAAAATAGGTCTTAATAGTGGTCAGCCATGTACCAAGTTTGAAGTTTATACGTTAAGAGGTTCATGAGATATGATTAAATATGTAAAAATCACAAACAGACACACAGACGGAAAACGAAGCACTTTTGGACCTATGTTTATATGAACTTTTTTTCTTATTTTTACCTGTACTATCATATACTAAAATATTTTACCATAATTTCGGGACACCCTGTATACTACTTAACGTTAATGAATAAGTATTAAATAAAAACCTTTTAGAATTATAAACAAACGTATATACTGTTAGAAAGTTTATAGATATATGAAAGGTTTTTTTATACAATTGACATTGTAAAATGATTATTGTCAAAAATATACTTTGAACTGAAAAACTAAAAAAACCTGTAATATATTTGGTTGGTAAAATATATTTTCCAATATTCATATCTCATTAACTTACATAAGAAAAACCATTTATGCAGTTAGCCACCGAGAAAAGTCTGAAATTAATTATCTTGGTGTTATATGAGAAAATGTTTCCATTAGACAAACTAAAGTAGGTAAAATATTACAAAAATACGCATTTATGTTTTTGCGGGTTTGAATGATACATTTATAAATAGCTTTAAGTAATTTGCTAGCCCAAACCAAAAATGTATGTACAGTTTAACCAAACGTTTTTCGTGCATTAAGTTTTAAAAAGCACAATTTTTTTAAGATATAAAAAATGTGTAACGCATGGAATAATTGTGTTGCCCTAAGTAAATTTAAGGGCTATCACACGGACATTTAGGTTCTTATTATTAGGTTATTAGGTTCTGTATGAATAAATATGCTGGTAATAAGTTTGATAATAGCTTCAGTTACCTTATGAGATTCAAGTTCCGAAATATGTTTATGTTTTTTTTATTAACTTTAATTATAGGAAACAGATTTTGGTAGAGATCGGTGATCAACTTATTTTGATATTTGTATGGGGAAATCTTACAGTGGATCAAATATGTGAACGAGTAAGTTGACAATATTATTAACATAATTACAATTTCCAAAGTTATCTTATGGTTGTATTATTACCATTGTAATTATTGTCACCACTCTTACGGCAAGCCTTGTAACTGCTCAGGATTGCGTGTTCTTAGGCCTAAATAAATATTCATTATTGTTATCCTTACATCTATTTAAAGGCTAATTTTATCCTACGATACGATTATATAAAAGAATACAATACGAATCACATAGAAATAAAATAAATTTGAAAATATAAAATAGCTTACAAAGTAGGTTACACTGGATTTCTGACACCGAAGGTTTTATATGAAATAAGCTATATTTTTAAACAGTATATGGCGTAAATTGTATGGAAAAAACTCGTTTCATAGATCTGAGACATGAAAGAATCGGGCAGTATTTATATATATATTTATCATCACGCAGTGAGAGACTGAATGGCAACAAATAAAAATCGAACTAACGCAATCTCACTTATATCTCTTACCGCAAAACAAAAACAGCTCAATTATTACAATGCAGCTCAAGATATATCTAAATGCTTGGCTTAAAAACTATTCTCAGAAAGTATCAGAATGTAATTAATAGTTGGAATTTGAACCGCTGTATCGGACCATTGTAAGGGTCTACAGAGACGTTACAACAATGACTTCGCTGATTACAACAGACATGTACCAAGTTTGAAGTTTATACGTTAAGAGGTTCATGAGATATGATTAAATATGTAAAAATCACAAACAGACACACAGACGGAAAACGAAGCACTTTTGGACCTATGATTATATGAACTTTTTTTCTTATTTTTACCTGTACTATCATATACTAAAATATTTTACCATAATTTCGGGACACCCTGTATACTACTTAACGTTAATGAATAAGTATTAAATAAAAACCTTTTAGAATTATAAACAAACGTATATACTGTTAGATAGTTTATAGATAGAGGTTTTTTATACAATTGACATTGTAAAATGATTATTGTCAAAAATATACTTTGAACTGAAAAACTAAAAAACCTGTAATATATTTGATTGGTAAAATATATTTTCCAATATTCATATCTCATTAACTTACATAAGAAAAACCATTTATGCAGTTAGCCACCGAGAAAAGTCTGAAATTAATTATCTTGGTGTTATATGAGAAAATGTTTCCATTAGACAAATTAAAGTAGGTAAAATATTACAAAAATACGCATTTACGTTTTTGCGGGTTTGAATGATGCATTTATAAATAGCTTTAAGTAATTTGCTAGCCCAAACCAAAAATGTATGTACAGTTTAACCAAACGTTTTTTGTGCATTAAGTTTTAAAAAGCACAATTTTTTTAAGATATAAAAAATGTGTAACGCATGGAATGATTGTGTTGCCCTAAGTAAATTTAAGGGCTATCACACCGACGAATTAATTAGGTTCTGCATGAATAAATATGCTGGTAATAAGTTTGATAATAGCTTCAGTTACCTTATGAGATTCAAGTCCTGAAATATGTTTATGATTTTTTTTATTCACTTTAATTATAGGAAACAGATTTTGGTAGAGATCGGTGATCAACTTATTTTGATATTTGTATGGGGAAATGTTACAGTGGATCAAATATGTGAACGAGTAAGTTGACAATATTATTAACATAATTACAATTTCCAAAATGATCTTATGGTTGTATTATTACCATTGTAATTATTGTCACCACTCTTACGGTAAGCCTTGTAACTGCTCAGGATTGCGTGTTCTTAGGCCTAAATAAATATTCATTATTGTTATCCTTACATCTATTTAAAGGCTAATTTTATCCTACGATACGATTATATAAAATAATACAATACGAATCAAATAAAAAATGAAATAAATTTGAAAATATAAAATAGCTTACAAAGTAGGTTAAACTGGATTTCTGACACCGAAGGTATTATATGAAATAAACTATATTTTTATTAAACAGCATATGGCGTAAATTGCATAAAAAACTTGTTTCATAGATCTGAGACATGAAAGAGTCGGGCAGTTATTTACATATATTTATCATCACACAGTGAGACCCTGCATGGCAACAAATAAAAATCAAACCAACGCAATCTCATCTACATCTCTTACCGCAAAACAAAAACAGTTCAATTACTACAATGCAGCTCAAGATATATCTCAATACTTGGCTTAAAAACTATTCTCAGAAAGTATCAGAATGTAATTAATAGTTGGAATCTGAACCGCTGTATCGGACCATTGTAAGGGTCTGCAGAGACGTTACAACAATGACTTCGCTGATTACAACAGACACCGCAACCCTACACTATCGCTTCTGCGTGGCTACAGCTGGTCTAAATATGAATTTGCGATTTAGAAGTTTTTATAGATTTATATGTACCGACCAAAGTAATAATCGGTTAATATGTATAATGAGCCTCTATTATACATAATGACAAAATTTTCAGGCTACAATGATTTATTGATCATCAGAATATGACTGGCTAAAATGATTAATTACTAGCACGTTAATAACTTTCTAGTTATTTATGTTGACTAGCACGTTTTAGCCACTGTATTAAACATATTAGAATATTAATCACTTTGACCAGGCATTATGAATAATAGCTATTTAAAATCAGTCAATGTGATGACCTTCTGTGTTGTGGTCGGGTTGTTATGTAAGGTTAGTATAGGTTAAGTTAGGTTAGGTTAGGATTATGTTAGGTTAAGTTAAGTTAGGTCTGGTTAAATTAGGTTAGGTAAAGTTAGATTAAGATTGACCACTTACGTGGATATTATGCATAATGGCTGGATAAAGTAATAGATTATGCTTAGTTAAAATTAATTAATTTATTTATTTTTCAACATTTCTAGCTATAATACATAAGGGCTCGATTATTTACTTTGGCTGTAACACGTAGTTCATGCAGATAGTAGGGATAAATTTATAAAAACACTTTAGTGTAATTTACTCAGTTAAAAAGATAACGGTGGAGAAAAATCTCAAGTGTGTAGCGAATTAAGAGTGTAAAATTAAATAAATCGCCGGGAATTATGAATTTTAAGTTTATTTTTAATTGATTTTTTTAATAATCTTAAATTGTTTGTTCTTGAACTGATGGTTCTTATCGATTATCACAATTAAGTATTATACAAAATGGCTAGTTATTATTCATATTGGCTGGATTATTCACTTTAGCTGTAAAACATAGCTTATACAGATTAGTAGAGACAAATTTACTTAGTTAAAAAGATAACTTTGGGAAAAAGCTCAATTAATTGTGTAACGATTTAAGAGTAAAAATGAAATAAATTGTCTTAAATTATGACTTCAAAGGTTTATTTTTTATTTTAAATGGATTTTTTAGATATCTTAAATTGGTTATAATTAAACCGATGGATCCCAATTATTTATCGATTGTGAAAGTCGATTATAAATATCGGTTGTACCACTAGAGTCGGATCCAGATTTGCCCTACGATTGTACCACGGTGAAGTCACCTCTACATAACTTGTACGGACAGTTTGTGTGCAATCACTGCTCCAGTCGCCGATTTGAGCCGAAGTTCTCCCCTGAGTGCGCCATTGTAGTCTTGCTCGTGTCGTTGTACAATGTACATACAGTCCATTACACGAGTTAGTTTGGAGTTGACACGTCTACTTCAAGTAGGAACAATCCAGATGCCCTTTGAAGTTTTTCTTCTGATTCTAGTATGCCAAGCGTTTTTTTTAAATTGAATACTGTTCTCACTAAATTTGTGGGAAAAGTATTGTTGTTTAGTAATTATAATCATTAATGTAAGAGAAAATAGTTAGTCCTAAAAATAAAACGCATAATCGATAGTAATAACTGTCATAAAAATTAGTTCTTGAAATTCAGATTTTATTAACAAAAATCAGTTTTTTAGTTAAGGTTAAGTTAGGTTAGGTTAGTTTTATGTTAGGTTAAGTTAAGTAGATTAATCACTTAGGTGGATAATATTATGCATAATGACTGGATAAAGTAATAAATTAAGCCTAATTTATTTATTTTGCCAACATTTATAGTTAATATTCATAATAGCTGGATTATTCACTTTGGTTGTGCAATTTTATACAGGGAGAGGAGAGACAAATTTACCTAAACATTTTAGTGTAATTTACATAGTTAAAAAGATAACTGGGTAAAAGCTCAATTTTGTAATCATATAAGAGTGAATAATTAAATAAATGATCTGAAATTATGACTTCTAAAGAGTTTTTATTTTTAATGGATTTTCTAAAGTATCTTAAATTAATTATTCTTCAACCGATAATTCATATCGAATATAATAATTAATTATCGTTTGTGGAAGACGATTGTAAACATCGATCGTACCACTAGAGACAGATCCAGAAATACCCTACGATTGTGCCACGGTGGAGTCACTTCTACATAACTTGCACGGACAGTTTGTGTGCAATCACTGCTCCAGCCGCCGAGTTGAGCCGAAGTTGTCCCCTGAGTGCGCCATTGTAGTCTTGATCGTCGTTGTACAATGTACATACAGGCCATTACACGGATTAGTTTGGAGTTGACACGTCTACTTGAAGTAGGAACAATCCAGATGTTCTTTAAAGTTTTCTTCTGATTCTAGTATGCCAAGCGATTTTTAAATTTAATACTGTTTTCACTAAATTTGTGGGAAAAGTATTGTTGTTTAAGAATTTTGATCATAAATGTAAGTGAACAATAGTGTGTATTAAATATAAAACGCATAATCGATAACAATAACTGTTTTAAAAATTAGTTATTAAAATTCAGATTTTATGATCGAAAATCCGAATTTAGTTAAGGTTAAGTTAGGTTAGGTTATTTTGTTAGGTTAAGTTAACTTAGGTTGGGTTAGGATAGACTAACCATGCTGGTGGATGTTATGCATAATGACTGGATAAAGCAATTAATTAAGCCTAATTTATTTCTTTGGCCAACATTTATAGTTAATATTTATAATAGCTGGATTATTCACTTTGGCTGTAAAACATAGTTTATACAGATTAGTAGGGACAAATTTACCTAAAAATGTTAACGTAATTTACTTAGTTAAAAAGATAACTTTGGGAAAAAGCTCAATTTTGTAATCATATAAGAGTGAATAATTAATTAAATGGTCTGAAATTATGACTTCTATAGTGTTTTTATTTTTAAATGGATTTTTTTTGAGATCTTAAATTGGTTATAATCAAACCGATGGATCCCAATTATTAATCGATTGTGGAAGACGATTGTAAACATCGGTTGTACCGCTGGAGTTGGATCCAGATTTACTCTACGCTAGTGACACGGTGGAGTCACTTCTACATAACTTGTACGGACAGTTTGTGTGCAGTCACTGCGCCAGTCGCCGAGTCGAGCCGAAGTTGTCCCCTGAGTGTGCCATTGTAGTCTTGCTCGTGTCGTTGTACAATGTACATACAGGCCATTACACGGGTTAGTTTGGAGTTGACACGTCTACTTCAAGTAGGAACAATCCAGATGCCCTTTGAAGTTTTTCTTCTGATTCTAGTATGCCAAGCGTTTTTTTAAATTGAATACTGTTCTCACTAAATTTGTGGGAAAAGTATTGTTGCTTAAGAATTTTGATAATAAATGTAAGTGAACAATAGTGTGTACTATATATAAAACGCATAGTCGATAACAATAACTGTTTTAAAAATTAGTTATTATAATTCTGAATTTATGATCGAAAATCCGATTTTTAGTTAAGGTTAAGTTAGGTTAGGTTATTTTGTTAGGTTAAGTTAACTTAGGTTGGGTTAGGTTAGAATAACCATGCTGGTGGATGTTATGCATAATGACTGTATAAAGCAACAAATTAAGCCTAATTTATTTCTTTGGCCAACATTTATAGTTGATATTTATAATAGCTGGATTATTAACTTTGGCTGTAACATATAGTTTATACAGATGGTACAGGTAAATTTACCTAAATATGTTAGTGTAATTTACTTAGTTAAAAAGATAACTGTGGGTAAAAAATGTAATTGTGTGAAACTTTAAGAATAAAAAATGTAATACATGGCCTTAAATTTTGACTTTTAAGGTTTTTGTTTTAATAAATTAATTTTTTAGTGATCTTATATTGTTTGTTTTTGAACCGATGGTTCATATACATTATGTCAGTTATTTATCGATTATGGAAATCTAATTTGAACATCGGTTGTACCGCTAGAGAAGGGGTTCAGATTTACTCTACGCTAGTGACACGGTGGAGTCACTTCTACATAACTTGCACGGACAGTTTGTGTGCAATCACTGCACCAGTCGCCGGAGTTGAGGCGAAGTTGTCCCCTGAGTGCGCCATTGTAGTCTTGCTCTGTCGTTGTACAATGTACATACAGGCCATTACACGGGTTAGTTTGGAGTTGACACGTCTACTTGAAGTAGGAACAATCCAGATGTTCTTTAAAGTTTTCTTCTGATTCTACAAGATGTTTTTTTAAGCGCAACTAATTTTTAAGTTTGAATAATGTACACATAAAGATGTAATGGGTATTGTTTTGTCGGTTTTTACATTTTGTACAACCTTTTATTTAACTTAGATCACGTTTAGCTTAAATTATGTTTTCCAAACAATCCAATATTGTAATTTTTACAAAGTTTTGCTCTCTCCATCAAATTTCTGAACTCGTTTTGCAAAGTACCTCTTTGAATTACTTGTGTTTTTGTTTTGATGTTCTGAATATCCTGTGACTTGTTTTCGTTGGCCTTACTTTGTATGTATCCCCAAAGAAAGTATATAGTAAGGCCTAATCCGGGACTTTTGGAGGGAATAATCCTTCAATGATAAAATTAAATTTTGGGTTGCATAAAAAAACACCCTGTAGTATGACGAGCGTGTTTAGAATTTAATACAGCTTTCACTTGATTTGTGAGAAAAGGTATTGTTATTTAAAAATTGTTATCATAAATGTAAGAAAACAATAGTGTGCCCAAAGTATAAAAACCCATACTCTATAATAATAAATGTTTTTTAATTTGTGAAGCCTATTAAAATTTAGATTTCATCAACGAAAATCTGTTTTTTAAAGGATTTTATTCGTAATGTTCAATTCAAAATAACATTTTAATTATTAGGTTTGATGAAACTAATATAAAGGTAAAAGCTCTTTTTGGTTCCTGGAGTTATAAATTGAGAAATACAGTCATAAGTATGCTAAAGATTAAAATCATTATTTTAAATGAGTTTTTTTATCTTCTTTATTTATGTTGCCCATGTTATGTTCTGAAAAAACACTATGTTAAATTTAAAGGAACACTTCAATTAGTTTGTAATTAATTTATATATGTTGGAAGAATTAGATATACACCAATCTAAATGAAACTAAAATCACAAAAGTAGTGTGATCATTTGCTTTGGTATAAGGTTAAGCACATATTGATTTTAACTTTAAACTAAACCGTTATTAAATTTGCTTGTAAGCTATTTCACTGAATTTACTTTGCACTCCAACTTTACAAAATCAACTTTTTTATATTTATACATTAGCATAGCTGCACCAGAAAAAATCTATCTGACTCGTGTAACTAGAATAAAAGTCACAGTTTAATTCAAACTGCCGGTAACAGATTGAACTTGACTAAATTAAGTTTTGAATGACAAACGTTCAATACCGACATCGAGACCTTAAATTAAACCTGGATTACTTTGAGTTGTGAGCTTTTGTAAGCCTGTATTACTGGTTTAACTCACTGGCTTTCTTTCATTACTAAGTCAAAGCGATTAAGGTTCTCAAACACTCAAACAACTAACATCGGTTCATTAAAAATTATATGATCTAAATAAGTTTACACCACTCACAGGTTTATTTTGATACAAATAATAGACATTTTCATATGATTGATCACAATACCCCAAAAGCCAGGATTTAAAATGTTTTTTTTTACTTTTTATTTTTAATAACTACAGTTTTAAATTGTATATTCAGCTATTACACCAGTATCGACCACTAATAATTCATGTTACAAATCACCAGGCATATTGTATATTTGGTAATAAGTGTAGATACAGTAAATTCAAGGGTATTTGTTTAGACAGCTTGCAACCATGAGTTTTACTAACAAGATAACTTACAAAACGATCTTTTAAGTTACTTATGGCTCATACTCACTATATTACATCATAAATATCCTACTTACCTTAAAGGGATAAATATGTATTTAAAAAACTATACGAGCATGTGTAGCATGGAAGAGTCAGCGAATCTCATCAATCTCATGTTCAATCATCTCAGGAGAACTAACGAACAAGATATGATGTCCAAGTGTAGCAGGGAAGAATCAGAGAGTCTCATCAATCTCATGTTTAGACGTCTCATAAGAACTAACGACAACGATATGATGTCCAGTGTAGCAGGGAAGAATCAGAGAGTCTCATCAATCTCATGTTTAGTCGTCTCATAAGAACTTACGACAACGATATGATGTCCAGTGTAGCAAGGAAGAATCAGAGAGTCTCATCAATCTCATGTTTAGTCGTCTCATAAGAACTAACGACAACGTTATGATGTCCAGTGTAGCAGGGAAGAATCAGAGAGTCTCATCAATCTCATGTTTTTTCGTCTCATGAGAACTTACGACAACGATATGATGTTCAGTGTAGCAGGGAAGAATCAGAGAGTCTCATCAATCTCATGTTTTTTCGTCTCATGAGAACTAACGATAGCAGGGAAGAGTCAGCGTGTCTCATCAATCTCATGTTCAGTCGTCTCATGAGACCGGGCTACAACGTTATGATGTCCAGTGTAGCAGGGAAGAATCAGAGAGTCTCATCAATCTCATGATTAGTCGTCTCATAAGAACTAACGACAACGATATGATGTTCAGTGTAGCAGGGAAGAATCAGAGAGTCTCATCAATCTCATGTTTAGTTGTCTCATAAGAACTAACGAACACGATATGATGTCCAAGTGTAGCAGGGAAGAGTCAGCGTGTCTCATCAATCTAATGTTTAGTCGTCTAATGAAAACTAACGAACACGATATGATGTCCAAGTGTAGCAGGGAAGAATCAGAGAGTCTCATCAATCTCATGTTTAGTCGTCTCATGAGAGCGAGCCACCACGATATGATGGATTGAGCCTGGCTAATATAAACTCCTGCAGCAGTGTGGGACATGTAGTTTTGTTTGTCAATGCAAAAGTTTCATATTGATACTTTTTACAAATAATAAAATTTATAGGTGCTGTTGATTTATTATTTTTTAGAGTTTTACTATATATTTTTTATAATTTATAATTTTTTTACGCTTTAATTCTCAGCGACTATTCATCAAATGGGTTATAGATTTCTTATAAATTATGTTTATATTTATCATTGATATAATTGAAATAGTTGTTAGTCTTTTGCCCAATTGGTTATATTTTCGAAACAAAAACTGCATTTTTCCTAAGCCTGTTCAGTTTTTAAGGATTATTTTTATTTTTATTTTGTGTTTCTACGCCAGTGGCTTTTTTACGATTTGATCGGGAACGAACCAAATCCGGGTGTTTTCTCTATCTATCGGCAACCTTTAGTTAGATAGCACCATTAATTCATAGCCCAATGACAAATGGAAACTGTCGCTATTATCGAATAAGTGTCCGTGAATTCGAATTGCTTCACAAATATAAAAAGTAATCTATTAATCAGCTGAGCCACATCTCTGCTTTCTTCCTCATATAACAACATCCAAATCTACTACAAGCGGCAAATTCCTTTTTCAATACCTTAATTAGTAATTCACGAAATGAAAAATAAACACCTAAATTGAGCAAAGCAGGCCTTCATTATTTTACGTCATAATTATAGTAAACAACAGTATAAAGTAACAAGTAAGGGCACAACTCAGTAAGTAGTTCAGACGAAGCCGTTCAGAGATGGGAGGCGCGTCAGGGGTTAATACGATGATTTATACAGCTACCAGAAGAGGGCTTTTGTTTTACTTTATTTATATGGCCAACAACCGCTTTCACACGAGCTTTGCTTGCCTTTATCGTTCGGATTACAAGTTTATAAACACGCTGATTTATACATTTCTTGTTATTGTGGCTGGATCTTACGGGAGAACTAAATGTGCAATGGTTTTTATATTTATTTTTGGCTGGAAATTACAAGTTAGTGTTTTTATTAATTGTATGTATTTAAGACGACTTTTACCTTAAGCCATTCTATTGCTGAACAATTAAGCCACGTCAACAATTTAAAAATGAAAATGCGTCTTTGAAAAAGTAATTGGCAAAACATTTGAAAATATACTACTCACTTTTTGTAGAGATATCAAATAATTTTAACTATTATTCTAAATCCTGCATTTTAACGCATAAACTCTTAAATTTAGTTTTAAACTCTAAAAGCAGCGTATGTAATTTTTTTACTTTAATTAAAAAACTAACACACTTCAAGCTGATTCCATTTAACTTTCTAGGTATTAGTATTAGTCCAATGTCTAATAATTAGTACGAAAGTAAGTTTTCCACATTTAAACACTACTGTTTCGGACGTAGTCACTGATGGGACTTGACATCAATGCAGTTATTTTTTTTTCTCGAGAAGATAAAATGGAATATGTCTAATAGGCTCCTCGTTGATATTGGTTCTCGCAAGTTTTAACTGTAATATTGTCTTTTTAAAGTAGAGCAATTGCTTTTATAAATTAAACACATATGCTTATAAATATCAAGTATTTTCTTTCCAAACACTTTATTACCTCATGAAGACTATAAAATTACACTGAGCTAATACACTAAACTGTTCTTGATTTATGTCAGTCCTTACCATAAAAGCGTCGGTGGACAACTCGACAGTTTTCAGGGATTTTATTCGCAGTAAAGTTGGCAGCAGTATTGTGACGTCATCCATTGTTGGCGACGCTCGTCGCTCGTCATTCTACTCCAGTATTTTGTAAACCGACCTTCTTTTGTCCAAACACTGTCGGGTCAAATGTGATTTCTAGGTCCCAAAGATGTTTTCTGACGGTTATTGTCCACTTTCATACTGAATATCACGTTCCATTTTGGGAGTCTCCAAACCTGTGCCCGCAACTATGGTTATGTAAAATGTATTTTTAGTTTGATTTTGCTTATTTGTTTATTAAGTAGTATAAATTATTTTCTTGTTATTAATTGAGTAAAAATATTCCAAATTTTAAAAACTATATAAATTTAATTTCTTTTTGTAAATATTGAGAAAAAATATTCCGTTCATTAGAGAATTTTTAATTGATCTAAAAGTAGTTTTTTTATTATTTTTTATACATTTAGAACTTTTCTTATCTAATCTTAAAATATTCTGTACAACAATTTAAAGGTTGACTGACTGGAAGTGCTCCGAGTGGAAGTGCTCACCTGAGGGTCGCTGGTTCGAATCCTAACAAAGATCGTAATTGGGTCCGAATTCCATTTGTCAATGGGGTAGGAATTAATTATGCTATCAATGAAAGGTCGCCATTAGATAATACAGTAATAAGATCCGGGTTTGGGCAGTTCCCGATCAAGACTTTGAAAAAAGCTACTGGAAAAGCTAAGTAGAAACACTCAAAAATGATAACTGATAAGTTTCTTTCAATCCCATAGAAGTGTATCAAACAAAAAAGTCCCAAGTAATATAGTAATATCTGGATGGTGATGCATTTCGTCCATGCTTTGCCCCCTCAAATGTAATTTGACTAAATAAATTATTAGGCTAAACCACTTTCTCGTAGTCAATCCTAATGTACATGCACCAGATTGAAATTATTTCTCTCTTCCAAAGAACAGTGGAATCGAAACGTATCGGTAACAAAACCAAATTGGCCAAACCCAAAGAGAAACGAGTTAATCCGAATAAACTGGAATCATAAGCTAATCCAATATTGACCAAGTTGAATTTTAAATGCGGTGGTTAAAAGTATAATTATGGAAATATTATGCATTATACATTCATCAGGAGCTAATTCACAGTGACCCCGTACTGCACAGATTGTCCAGAATACATATTTATGAATACTTCAGTGACCGTTTATTTCTCTATGCTTAATCTGTGCTTTATCAATTTTAAATCTTTTTTTAGTATATGTAAACGTTTTATGTATATATATGAGAAAGGTTAGAAAAACTAAAAATCAACCAGTGCTGGTATGAATAAATAAATCACTATTGCCTAGTAATTTATTCGTTATTAAATAGTATCGAATATTGGAATTTTTTGAATTTTAATAAATGTTCCTCTGTTAAAATTATTTTGGCTCAGTAAAAATATATACAGTCATAAACATATACCAAAAAAAAACTTGAAAAAGTTTTGCCCTCGAGTAGGCAAAAAGATGTCCATTTAAAAAAATGTATTTTTGAGAACATCAAACGCTAAGGTAAATATTAATAAAAACCTTTATTTTACAAGGGATGACAAATATTGTGCACAAATTACTATAAATAAGTTTATTCATCAAACGGAAAACGAACGAATCGTTTGTTGAATCTTCGATTTTAAAGTTTTACGCTGACAAAATCCAAACCCTACTTTCCAGCAAAAGGTATTAGGTTGCTACTCCTTTTAGTCGTGTTTTTGTAGATGATACAATACTCTAATCTGTAGAAGATTGTGGCTGAAAAGCCGAGCAGGGAGGCCCTGCCGGACAATAGGTTGGTCACAATGGACCTTCGTTTGTTGGTAGACCTGACGTTGCCAACCTGACAACTCTGAATACTGATTCCGACTTTTCCAAACTATTTGAAAAAAATATATAATTTCTCATCGATTTTGGTTTTTGGCTTAAAGGGGAAAACAGCTTGTACAAATGTAAAAATTTGTTTGTATTTGTTAGAGAATATTAAAGTAATAAAATTATGGAGAAACAATTTGAAGTGTGTGATAATTATTATAAGCAATATATTGGTCGAAATGGTCGTTCGTTAGTTGGCAGACCTGACATTGCCAACCTGACAACTCTGAATACTGTTACCGAATTTAAAAATAATTTGCAAAAGAATATAATTTCTCTTTTTTCGTTTTTTATGCATACGTGTCAGGAAACGTTTACAACCAGAGAAATTATTATTGTATTTGTTAGAGAATATTAAAGAAATAAATTATGGAGGAGCAATTAGAAGTGTAACTGTTAGGTATGGGATAATTGTTAGAAGCAATAGGTTGGTTACAATAGATCTTCATTTGTTGGTAGACCTGACGTTGACAACTCTTAATACTAAATTCCGACCTTTTCCAGCTATTTGAAATTTTTTGCTTATATGAGAAGAAACTCTTACAAACACGGAAATTATTGTTGTATTTGTTAGAGAATATTCAAGAAATAAATTATGAAGGAATGATTATAAGTGTGATCGTAAGGTATGTGATCATTATTAGAAGCAATAGGTTGGTCACAATGGACCTACATTTGTGTCTAGACCTCACGTTGTCAACCTGACATCTCTGAATACTGATTCCGACTTTTCCGAACTATTTGCAAAAAATATATAATTTCTCATCGATTTTGGTTTTTGGCTTGAAGGGGAGAAAGCCGCTTGTACAAATACGGATTTTTTTGTATTTGTTAGAGAATATTAAAGTAATAAAATTATGGAGAAACAACTAGAGGTGTGATTCTCAGGTGTGTGATAATTATTATAGGCAATAGGTTGATCAAAATGGTCGTTCGTTTGTTGGCAGACCTGACGTTGCCAACCTGACAACTCTGAATACTGTTACCGAATTTAAAAATAATTTGAAAAAGAATATAATTTCTCTTTTTTCGTTTTTTATGCATACGTGTCAGGAAACGTTTACAAACAGAGAAATTATTATTGTATTTGTTAGAGAACATTAAAGAAATAAATTATGGAGGAGCAATTAGAAGTGTGATCGTTAGGTATGTGATAATTATTAGAAGCAATAGGTTGGTCACAATAGATCTTCATTTGTTGGTAGACCTGACGTTGAAAACTCTGAATACTAAATTACGACTAATCGTAACTATTTGAAAAACATATAATTTCTCATTTTTTTATTTCATTTATTTTTTTTTTGCCTACGTGAGAAAAAACTCTTTCAAACACGGAAATTATTGTTGTAATTTTTTAGAGGATACTCAAGTAGTAAATTATGAAGGAGCAATTAGAAGTGTGATCGTTAGGTATGATGATTATTTCGGTTGATCACAATGGACCTTCATTTGTTGGTAGGCCTGATAAATCTTAATACTGATCCCAACTTTTCCTAACAATTCCATAAAATAATCATTTATCATTGTTTATGGTTTTTCGGCTTACGAGAGAGTAAACTCTCTCACAAGTACGGACATTATTTTTGTATTTGTTAGAGAATATTTAAGTAATAAATTATGGAGAAGCATTTAAAAGTGTGATCCTTAGGTGTGCGATAATTATTAGAAGAAATTGGTTGGTCGAGATGGACGTTCGTTTGGGAGACCTGACTCATTACTCATTATGTTATTAATTGTTAAAAGTTTTCTGGAAGGAAACTCTTAAAAATGCAGAAGGTTTTTTTTACTTATTGGAGAATATTTAAGAAATCAATAATGAGAAGCAATGAATAGTGAGATATTTATTGTTTCTTAAAAGGTTCATAAGGTTATTTTCACACATGACTTCATGCATATGAAATAACAACAAAGTGACAGCCAGATTTGATTCGGAATATATGATATGTTTATCATATATACCGAAAAAAGATCATATATGCTCTGCAAAAAGATGAAAAACCATAACTCCTCAATCGACACGCGTCCAATCTATAATAAATAAATATAATATAGTGGTTGAAACAAAATCTTACCAGATTAATTTTCAAGCAGCTTTTGAGTGCATACCTGAAACAAATACCACAAATTAAACTTAATGCTATATCAATTTATTTGTAATATTGGTTGCCTATGTTTTTTAAGTATACTTATGAAAACAGTATAAAACAGAAAGATGTTTTTTGATATATTTACATGTGCATACTCTCAAATTTTATCTATTTAATTCGCTTTAAAATTAACATATTCTCTATGTTTAACATTCATAGATAATGCAGCAAGTGTTACATATACAAGTGCAAGAGCAAGTGCAAGTTCAGTTGTCGCCCCTAGGGCATCAGTGGTGCCACCAAGTTGCGGGAAAGATCGCAGTGAGAGAATGTCACTATTACTTGGCTGCAAATGTTACTTCTTTCATTTTACAACCAGCCTGGCATACTCTATTAGTTGGCTTCAGTTGAGTGTTTCTAAAGATTTTTCAATTAACGTCATACAGCTCAATTGTGTCCAGAGTAGTCTAGAAAGTATCATTTCATTGACAAAATAATAATTAGGTAGAATAAGATCATGAGATTCCCTGTTCTGTGATTTTGTTCAGTGAAAATGAATATTTGGTAAAATTATAATGAAAATGCATACGTATTACGCAACTGATTATTACGTAATACGTATACATTTTCAGTATGATTTTACTAAATATCATTTTGTACTGCACAAAATTACAGAGCATGGAAGGTCCATGAACATAAATTAACAAAGAACACTAATATGTGAAAGATAAAATTTTTATTTCTAGCAGATTATTGGGAATACACATTTTCCTTTCACATCTTTAGGGTTCAAGGTTAAAAATATCTTTATTCAATCAAAAATACATGTACCAAACATAAGTTACATTTCATATGCCAAATGTGGCATGACAGAAATAAATTTTTACATCTATTTATTTATTCGTACAGTTAACCATTTCATTGTCAGCGTGCTAAGCCACCTAACCCCAAAAAAATGTCTTCTAGGCCCATATATAATAAAAATATTACTTATTAACTTATCAGAAGTAATAGTGTTACTTCTGGTAAGTCTATGTTTTCTTCTGATAAGTTTACGGGTTCTTTGTTACTTTGTGTTCAGGGACCTTCCAACGTGTACCATTAACAATGTCTCTTTAATAAAAATAGGTTCTAATCATTATCAGAAGGTTTATCCAGCGTGTATTGTTATATGTTTTTACAAAGGTTACACATATTTTAATACTGTAATCTCTTAAGCTGTTCTCGTGAAATTATTTTTTAAAGACTCCAGAACCAGAGGACCTGATAAAGGTTTATTATGGTTGTTTTCAGTCTGTTCTATCCTACGGCAAAGAAGTTTGGGGTGGTTCTGCTTATATCAATAAAGTATTTTTAGAACAGAAAAGAGCAATTCGGATATTGTCTGGCTTTGCTCCCTCTATGTCTTGTAGAGGAGCTTTTAAACGCCTTGGGATTCTAACTCTTTCATCATTATTTATTTTTAAAGTAATTCTGATGGTCAAACTCAAAGCTGGTTCACTTCCGATCGTGGGGGAAGGCCACAGGTATCCCACAAGACATGGCACAAACCTCGTTCTCCCTCAAATCCGTCTATGCTTGAGTGAAAGAGAAACGCTCTATGCCCGTGTTGAATTTTTTAACAAACTGCCAAATAATGTTAAAGAAATAAATAATTTTAATTCGTTTAAAAAGTCTCTAAAGCTTCTCCTCTTAGAAAACGAGGCATGCACTATAGATGAATTTCTCTTTGCCTGACTGTGACATTCTTTTCCAGAGTAATTTTATTTCTTTATTTTATCTATTGTTTCAATTTGTATTTTACTTTGACGACTGAGATATACAAATGTAAACTTTGAATCTATTCAGAAAATAAATGACTAAATGATTATCATTAACGAGAAAAAAATTAATTTTACCCTTGATCCGATTAAGATCAAATTAAATAGAATTTACTGTTGGATTGAGGTATCTAACGATGCAGTGTTTTGAAATTTAACAGAAATTAGCGTAAATAAGTCAGAAAGTCGAGCGGATATATAGGATTAGTGGCTGGGGGCGATGGACATGTAAATAGACAATGCGATAATGGAGGGTAAATCATTAACGTGAGCGCAAGCAGATTCGGCGTTACACCTACGAATCGGTCGCTGTTTATGGCTTTATTAGGCATCAAAAAAGAATTTTGGTACATCAGAAGTACTGTATTTATATTTTAGTTTCGAAATATAGCGTGTTGATATTTTTCCGTCATGATCGATGTAACTATAATTTTTGTCATATATATTTATCGTATTAAAAAAAAAATGTTTTTGAGGACAACATTTTAAAGAGGTTAGTTTTACTAAGGCTGTTTTCTCGAGGGGAAAATCTGCAGTAGGCTACAGAACAATATTAGGCATATCCAAAAATCTGTTTTAGTATGATTATTAACTATTGGGAAGTTTCGTGGTGGCAAACCTTAATCTTGGGAATTGTTCAATCCTTTATTGAATTTGTGAAATCGTCTTCTTTTTCGACAGAAATTTCGGTTTTACCACATACCTGTCGGAAATGTTGTTATTTTGTTCCCGATAAATCATATGAATCGATGTTAATACTTCCGATGGATTGAAAAAGCAATAACCGGGTGTTTATAAATGAATATCGGGATTTCAAAGCCTTGCAGAATATATTCTATTAAACCTATATTTACAAATAATACATCATTTAAAAGAGCAACTAAAACAGTTTTTTTCTACATGTATTCAATATCATTGTCATTTGCCACATGACACGTATCGAGCCGATAAAAGAAAACTTCGAAAACTTCAAAAAGTACCGTTAGGTTAATCGATGCAACACTCCTTTCAATTCTGTTCTTGTTATTAGTTACATCAACTAATAGCAGACACTTTATTTTAGACGTTTGAATCCTAATAAAATGCATAATGTGAGATCTAGTGAAGAAAAATGTTGTGCAAACATAATTTGTCATTTGCCGCTCGCTATGCGGCCTATGACTCGTACCGATCGCTGATTTGGCACTGTGATTGGCTTTTAGTACGAATCCTTGTTCCAGATCCACACTACACATTTTCTTCTTTTGAGGGTATAAAAAATAAAAATTACTACGTTTCTTTACTAAACTGATGTAACCGAATTGGAATAACAACGAAACTTAAGTGGCACCAATTATCCTAGCAGCACTTATTAATGATTTAGAGGTTTTTTAATATCGGTTCAATGTGTGTCGTGAGACTAATGACGATCACATTGAATACTCGTAGAAAAAACTGTTTGAGTTATTATTTCAAATGATGTCTTATTTGTTCAAATATGTTGAATAGAATAGATACTGCAAGGCGTTAAAACCCCGATATTCATTTATAAACACCCGGTACATCGGTATTTTCAAAATAACTGCCATCTCTAGTTACACCCATGAATTGATTACTTCAAATATATTATTAGAAACTGCAATCTCTTTCTCTTTTTCTCTTTTTTTGTTTTCTCTTTTTATTCTTTGTTCCGATGCAACCGATCAACATTCAAAGAAGACATTGTACTAATTCTTGAAATATTTTGTTAATTTCAAATGGACATTAATTTTATAAATCATTATCTGCTCATGCTGGAATTAAAAATTGTGATGTCAAATACTGAATTACAACAGGTAAAAAGTAGTATATGATATAAAAAAAATTTCCAACATAAGAATAATTCATAAGAATTAAAGCAATACTAGCTTAAACCTGACTTTTCGTAGATTGCAGTTAAAACAACCTACGTGTTAACAAAATGTTTGTACATGTAAACAACTGTTGTTGACCGTATAAATAAAGTGAAATAAACCGCTTTCAGCCCCAAAGCAGTCGAGGCAGTGTAACTCGTATTAACCTCTCGTCTTCGCTCTTCTACACTTCTTAGAATTATGTATACATTTATTAATGACATTAACAATTTTAAGTCACATTTATTAGCCTATTATTAAGTACTCTCAGTACATGTTTTCTATGAATCGTAATTCGTATTTTAATTTTTTTTAAACATTAGGTGTATTTCTAAAATCAACATTGTCACTGGATGGCAGTACAGTATAAAGTTTTACAATAATTTTCATACACAGAACCTGGGGATACAGCTTTGCTCGGGGGAAATCAGTTTTATTTCACTCTACTTGCAACATGCAAAAGTAGTATTAGGTGGCTAGTTTATGAACAGGTGGAAGTTTCTTTTGTTTACATCCTCGTTGTTTTTCCATAACAAACATGGGAACATATATAACCCTATTTTAATATTGTTTAACTTTAAAGTATATTTTCCTAAAAGTTACGCTATTCTACAGCAAAATCAACTATGTAAGTGAACTTAAAAATCAAAACTACATCTGCGTGCAAAATATTGTTTAAACTTTTAGAAACGTATTCAAGGTAAAGTTTACAATGACATACACAAAATATAATGTTCATTTAAAAAAAGGATTGGGCGGCAATAATGTATATTTTTTTAATGACTTTTATTTATATAGTCAGTCACTAGTCTGCACTTAGAAAAAATATCCCATTGATGTAACATTAACATAAAATTATGCGTAGCGTAAGTGGTTCTAGTTATCATCGGAAAAAAATGTTAGGTACTTGGAACAGAATATAAATTCATAACAGAAAAATTTCGCGTTTATTAATATCCATTTTGCTATGAAGTCTGGACATGACGCGTACAACAGCTGATATCCGTTGTCAATCACATTGTTGGCGGCTCGACCTTGACCTTGACGAGGTCACGAGGTTGCTTCAAGGTCGCGGTCGGCGTCTAGACAGTCTCCACGATACATACCGCTCAAACTTGCGGTTATCAATGAATAAATACAAAACTTGATTAGAGTTTTTTATTCATTTTTAAAGTATATTATTGATTTTTGTCCTATGGTTCGAGGTAAGCAGTTTGGGAAAGGGCAATACGTAAGTGGATTTCGTCTGTTATCCAAACACTAATAATTGTTAACTCTAAAAAGTTCCAATTGCTCAAAGTTTTAAGCATGCCTTTTACCTGTACTTTATATCACTGCGACCTTGGGAACTTCTGCTTAAATATTTTGAGCATTTTATAGCTTTTAGAATAAAAAACCTCGATTTCTCTAAGGAACTGACAGATATAAGGTACATTTAGTATATTTTGGAAAAAAGTATGATGTTAAGGCAAGTATTTATTTCCCATCTTAAAATATACAAACCGAGGAAAAATTATCATACTGGTGTAGTGGTTGTCACGAGCACATCAATAATGGATTTTTATCCATTTAAAATCATTAAATGGGGCAACTCTTAAGCTGTAGTAATACCTAAACAATGCAAACACAATTTTTAAAGCTACACCAAAGAAGCCGTATGGAATCTCCAATAATAATAGTTACAAGTGGGGTTCTCTATTTCAATTGTCAAACCTTTCCAACCATAACTGCAAAGTAAACTAAAGAATCTACAATTGGGTAAAGCTAAATCTCATTTAAAAATTACAAGATTGAATTCAATCCATACAAGCCATTGAAATAATTCACAGAGAAGGGTGAAAAGCTTTAACAAAGTTTAACATAATTTATTAGGTTTAAGAAAAAATGTCAAAGCAAGGCAAAACATTCTAAACATTTTTAATAAGATGTCCAGAGGTTTTCCTTATTTAATGTAGGGTTTTTTTCAATTTAAAAAATTTAAACGATGAGGGTCTTACAGTAACCATAGGAGGTATAGACTTACTAAGTCATAGGGGACTGAGGTATGGATTGGATAGGGGTGTTTACCTATGTAAACAATTTTACAGTGATAAACTTTTTTATTACAAATACGACTTTACTTTTATATACCGAATACCCTTTTATGAGATCGTCCATTCAACATAATAGACAGATGTAGCAAGCAGCTACGGAGCGTCTAGCGCTCACACCACTTATCACCTAATCTCCCCAGATTGAGAGTTATCAAGATTTATAGCACAGGCATGCCCCTACCTCGACGGAGCCACACTACACACTGCAACCTCGCCATCTTATTACTCTTTGGTTATAGTGCAAATATTTATGTAAATAATTTATTTTTGTTATTGTGATAGTGTTGAAGCATTTGTTTGTATTTGTAAGTGGCGTTTTGAATTGAGGAAATGTTTGCAAAATGCCCGTATTTTATAATGTGTATTAAACTAAACCTAGAATCAAGTTTTACAAATTTTAACGGTTATATTTTGTAAAGTTCGATGATATAATCGGTCATATACCAGTTATTAAAAGGGCTTAAACGTGCGGTGTTCGATTAAGCATTAAAACCTTTTAAAAATGTCCTCATGTTTAAAATATCTATAGTAAAATATTTTCCAGTTTTCCTCATGCTTAAAATACCTTTAGTAAAATATTTGCCAGTTTAAGAGTATTTCGTCTTAAAAACGAAGTTGCTGTAAGCTTTAGGGCATAGCTGGAAAATTGGGAATATTTAAGAAAATAATGCTTTGGTAATAATCTTTCAAGATTTAAACCCTAAATTTCACTAGCGAAAACAAGAGTTATTTTAAGTTAAATGGCTGTGTTAAAACTTATTTAGTTTAAAAACTGCTGACATCCGTTTAAGGTCAGTATTTTTATTCAGTGTATAAAAAATAAAATAAAATAGTAACCTATTTACTAACTACTTGTTACTTTATATGCATAATATTTTATTTTAATCATATTTTGCCTTTTATATTAATTTTTATCAAGTTGTTTGCTCTCAGAGTTTTGATAAACATTAACAAGAGAGAAATATAGTTTCCCAAAGAGATATACCAGGGTCCTATTTTTTCCCGAAGAAAAATATGTTGATTACTATTTTGGCCTCATCAGAGGATTGGAATGATATTTATATTGAATATTTCAGCTGTTTAAGTCGGTTCACTTTTAAATCATTGCACTAAGATTGATCAACGAACAATAAACAACTATTCTCTTCGATCATTTAATTGTACCTATTTAAAATGAATACCCAGGTATTAGTCAAACCGTAAAAAAAAACTCAATGCATTATCAGCATTCAATGCGTTACACCATTCATAAATCTTTGAAACCCCTTACAAACTTTAAAATAGTTGAACTTATCCGACAAACTACGCAATAATGTTGTAAGTATATCTAAGTTTTGCTATTATTATATCCATAATTAATAATTTTATGCCAACTTAACAATACCTTCGACACAAAAATAAATCATCAAAATCAACGCAGATAAAAGTAACAATAATATTTTTATATTATTACTAAAAACTAAACGAATTTCTTGTAAGAAGGTACTAGATTAACCTTGAGGTATAGTTATTTTAATATAACAAATCAGTCGACACAACAGGTTCTTAAGAACCTCCAAACACCTACCATAACACATAACAGAACCCGATACTACATATTGCTCGATATAGTATTATTTATGTAGTACATTACGGCTCCTACTTCGAGGTTACTACCACCACTATTCAACAATTTTGTTCTTAGTAGATAAAAATGGAAAAAGTTCAAAAAATTAAAACTATTTAAAAATAGCTGTAAATACTCAAGCTCATCATTATATTGTTACATAACTATTTAAAGTTTCGAAAACCCCTCGTAAACGTCAAGATAACAAAGGATGCCCAGTCCTGCTTCCAAGACACAAGTTAAACTTCTTCGTCTCACTTAAGTAGCGACCTCTGGCGGAGAATAGGGGCAAAATTAATAGCTTGGGATGAGCGGTGAGCTTGAGATTCATGGGGTGGTCGGGAGCCCCCCATCCCCCCCAGCTGCCCCCCAGCAACCCCCCCCCCCTAGCTACCCTCCCCACAGCAACCCCCTCCCTGAATCATGCACGTCTCGAGCGTTGCAAGGTAGCAGATCACTAATTTATGGTTCTGTTTATGTTGTTTATGTTGTTTATGCCACTTAAACATTTATTGGCTAGCTTATAAACTTCTATCGTTCATTCAAGGCAAGTACTCTGGACATTAATAAGGTGATTTTTTATTATTATAGTTAGTTCAAGTATTGTTGAATCGCTAAAGAATGGTTAAATTGACTTTAACTTATGTTTTCTGTAACGTCCGTTTATTCCATAAAATAATGTTATAATAACCGCTGAATTGAAGGTGTCAACTTTAAAAATAGTTTAAATATTAACTTTATTATTTTAAGTGAATTTCCTTAAAGGAATAAGCTATTACAGTAGGTCTCATGGTAAGACCTAAGCCCGAGACCATGTTAACTTTTCATTTTGGGGGCCCCAGAAGCAAAAAACGCTAACAAAAAAACATACAATTTAGTATTTTCACTGCTATACGTCCATTAGTTACCGAAATATTGAAAGTGGTAAACACAGTACCTACGTAGTCCCAATGTTAACCTTATGGAAAAAAATTAAAATGCTATATCTCGCTTGTTTGTCAACATATCTTGATAAACCTTGGTAAATGGCTTCTTCTAGTTCAGATCTACTAAATATTGAATTAAAACCACCCAGTTTTAATATACCCGTAGCAGCAAACCTGCATACTCATTCCCCATGTTAATCTTATGGAGCTTACAAAAACATGTTGAATCTCGCTATGTTGGATTGAAATATGTTGTTTTGCATTTGAAATTCACTGAGTATGCAGGTCTGCTGCAACGGGGGTATTCGTATTTATCGTAAACACTAGGTTTACAATACCCAACTAGGGATATACAAAAGGAGAAATATTGCTGTAACCCCAATGGTAAACGTACGTTGCCACTAAGATGAATTCGTGTGATTGACCAAACTATTTTTTATATTTCGAAGTGTAACCATTACAATAAACGTGCGAACTTAAAAAGTAAAAACTGTTTTAACATATGATGCAATACATTCTCGGTACAAGAAGACAAATAGAACATAAAAATGTCACAACATGCCTTTATTCAAAAACAAATAAATTTTTGTCTATACTTTCATTTATAATCATGTATTTAAATGACAATTATTATAACAAAAAATGACTTCAGAATATAAATACAGCTACGTGGTTGAGAAGTTGAAATGGTATTTGATTACAATGTTTAATATGCTTCTCTTGATACTTTACAGAAGCTTTCAAAATCACATTTCGTTAATGTCGTGGAATGAAATAGTGAAGTGAGATATAAATAAACATATAAAATTTCTAGTCTACGTATGTTATTGGGGAATCAAATATACATGTAAATCCACGCAACCAAAATGTTATGATTCCGGCCAGGATCGAACTGGCGACCTTCAGCGTGTAAGCAGATGTGACAACCACTA
The DNA here is from genome assembly GCA_035578135.1 of Flexamia atlantica. Classification (NCBI taxonomy): domain Eukaryota; kingdom Metazoa; phylum Arthropoda; class Insecta; order Hemiptera; family Cicadellidae; genus Flexamia; species Flexamia atlantica. Next base: position 4,583,096 of record JAQJVK010000014.1, on the reverse strand, counting down.
CACCACGGAACCCTACGTACTACATTGCATATCTATGTTTTGATTTAAATTAATTGGGCTTAAAAAATTTATAAATTACTGAGTATTGGCTTTGTTGTAACCAAATAGTAGTGGGGCCAAAGTAAAATTACATTTATTTTGTGATCACATCAAAGTGCTCATAAATAGTTGTAATCATATTACGCTTTTTATAAACTCTGGACAGAGGGAATGTTCAATTTTCGTTGTTCAACTGGGGAAACATTGATTAAACGCTTTGAGTTTGTAATTTGTCAGTGATCTGTTTTTATTTGTACTAGCCGGCTGAGTAAATGATCCGATTGAGAGGACTCTAGTTTTTATGAAAGGTTTAATCGTGCATGCTCAAAAGAAGAGGTGACATTTTATTTACTTGAAATATGGAAACACAGCCTGCTAACTCCTATAGAGGTGATTTTATTTAGCAATATGCTTCAAATAATATAACATAGAGTTGTTACTTTATTATTTGTGCATAACATACGTTAAAGGGACTTTGTAGTAAATAAAACCTATAATGTATAAATCAGTCCTACATAGGTCAATGACCTAGGCGTAAAACGGAGTGCTCTCTCAGTTTTACCCCTTTCGCGAATATAAGAACAAAACTAGTAGAATAAGAAAGAGACATTAACAAAAAACGTATTAAAATTGTATCTTGTTTTTTAAGAATTGTATTGATTTTAGAGTAAGGACACTTTTACATTACCATATACTAGATAGTATAGGCCTATTAAAGCAAAAGCTTGAAACTTTATTTCTCGAATGAAATCTTGTATAGAATATTCGATAGTGCATGCAATGCGGGCTTTAAAATCAATATTTTTATCCCAAAAGGGGCGAGTTTTAAATATTTTTTTACAGCTTGGACAAATATAAGAAATGCAGTCATGTTATATACGCCACTTGATAAATTAAGGAATTATTGATCTATGAAGAGTATGATTACCACTCTTAATTCGCAAATTCAACTACTTTACACAGAAGTTAAAATCATTTTACTCAAACTAACACTACCGGGCTAACGTATAAAGATTTAAAGGGTTGATATATTAAGTTATTTTTATGATACAACTAGCTGTTGCAGCCGTCCTTGGTACGGGTCAAAATGGCCCGTACCAAGCCATAGCCAATGGAACTCAATGGAACCATAGTCATAGTCAATGGAACTTGGATTTTGGTCTTTATTAAATTATCCGCATACAACTGATAATGCTTCTGTTCAATCATTAGTCATTGTACTGACAGCTTTTCCTGTTTCAATCGATTTATTTACATTCCTCTAAAAGATTAAATATTGAAACTTTGGAAGCCCAAAGGACGGAGCCCGGAGTGATTTAAGAAACGGAAGTAGGTAAGACAAAAACATTTCCAGGCGTATACAGAACAACTATCCAAAGTTTCACGGTGATCGCATCAAACGCATATAGGTTATCTGTTTGGTAACGCATACAGGACAAACAGAAGACAACCATGGATTTACATGTATTTAGATAAAGATTTAATAAAGTCAAATATAATTTTGAAACACTTTTTTGTTACGCCGGCGAAGCAGTATCGCCGACCGAGTGCAAGGCATACACTAATTACCCTCTCTGCACCTATGTTTGTGCTGGAGTGATCTGTCTATTTGATAACTCTCTTAGTTGGCTTCATTTCATCGTGCTTAACGAAATCAAGTCTCGTTTACACATCGGCAGATCAATTACAATGAAAAAAAAAATTTCTATTATATGGGAGTAGTAGAAAAAGGTACTAAAACTTGGCGTTTGTTAAATAAATCTCTTGCCCCTGTTTTTAAACAATAGGAAGATTTGATAATGAAATATGTTTAAGTTTAGCCCGTGCTTGTCTTAAATACTGATATATATTGTTTCTTTTGTTTAATTTTAGTTATCTTAAATAAATGTATATGAATGGATTTACAGTAATTTATAACATGGATAGGTTGAAAATATATTTAAATATATGAATTGTCACGTCGAATGATTTTAATTATTTTGTAAAGTATATGAAAGCGAATTTTTTAAAATTATTATGATCATCTGTTTTCGTTACACGTTTATCTCATTCAAAGATTAATTATTATAAGTTTCACCAAAAAAAGTAATGTACATCATGGGAAAGTAATGTTTACTACTCTACTGAAAGGTGAACGTGAAACGGAGTAAATATTATTATATCTTTCCAATGCAAAAAAATAAACGAATACAGTTTTTTTTTATATTGTGTAGTGCAGAAAAAAATCGTTCAAATTCTAGAGAACGTTTTCGGCATATTCTCAACATATGATCTCGAATATGCAAATTTCCACTTTCCAACTTTATATACCGTTATCTAACGGTATACTATGCTATAAAATATACCTCCTTGCTGTAGGATTACAAAAATCATCAGCTACCAACTGGTAAACTGCGTTCCACACATCGCATCGTTTAACGTTTTAAATCACTTTTAAATCGATTAAATTGTCATTTTAAACTTTGTAGGAGGGATTTAATTAATAAGATAAAGCGAAAAAATATTTAAACGTATCGGTTAACGAGTAATATAATTTTAAAGCATACTCTCTCAGGGTCGATGGTACCCAACATGTGGTAAGACAAATAGTAAACCGAGATATTCCCAATGTTTCAATATTTAGTCAGCCATTCGGTTCCAGTGCCTAGAGACACCTGGTTGACTCGGCGCTGCGGAGATCGTTTCTCCGCAACGTGAGGCAAGTATCGTCATGTACGTGCCCCCCCCCCCCCTTCAACACTCTACAACTTTGAAACCTTTTTAAAAGGAGACTGAACGTTAGGTTCGTGATTACTTATGATCTTAAAAAGTCCATCAATTATCATTTAAGTAGCTTATTTTCAGTAACTCAACTTTTTTCAGAGATGATTTTTTTTTAGGGCCATGAATTGATAAGTAAATCTTTATTTTCACTTAACTCACAGTCAAGCACGTCAAAACCTTGATGTTATTTATTTAGTCAATTATCTAAACAAGTAACCTCAATACATCGAAAAAGTACATAGAAATCCTTATTACAAGATGGCGAGCTATCAACAATAAGTATGACCAAAAGAACCCTATAAAAGAACATTATGCCCATGTTATGAAAAACAATTATACATTGTATTCCCATGACATGTTATATAAAGGCAAAACAGTGATGTAAGAGGGGATAATAGGCAGACTCAAATATCGGCTTTGAAAAATAATTCCAAAGAAGAAAAACACGATACTAAGAATTAACAGCTTTACTGTTTAGGGCTCTGGTCCACAAAAATAGTAGTCTACATATTAGTACTGAAAAAACTGTTTATCTACGACCATTGCAATAAGCACCAATTATGGTATTACAATAAACATTATAATGATATACATTAAAACACCAAAAACCAAGCAGTACTCTAATGACGACTTTAGAGTACTGGAGTCACTTTAGAGTACTGGTTCTAGACCAATGAGAGCTCGGCATTTGACGGAAGTAGTGTCATAATAACAATTACGCAATTCGCACATCAGCTGATTGTTGCATTACGATTCATGTTTGAGTTTACTTATCCCATCAGCTGATTGTTCCACAACGATTCATGGTTCAGTCTGCTTATTTGCCTAACCTCAAATTTTAGTTGACCTATTCCATCATTAGTAAAAGTCATGAGTTTTGTTTAACTTCGGGGGAAATTTTGTCGTATATTGTTGGTCGTAGATAAAATAGTGTATGCAACGATTGTATTATGCCTTTAAGCCACTCGTGAGATATTTAGAACACTCGCTTCGCTCGTGTTCTAACTTACATCTCACTCATGGCTTAAAGGCATTCATTATACAATCGTTGCATAAACTACTATTATATTTTGAACATAATGGTTACATTTGACTATAGAACTACAGTGTAGAACATCCTTTCAGGACAGGAGCTACACAAACGTATCTTTAGCTTCTAAGGGAAAATATCATACGGGCAATCTTTGTAAACACTTAATTCACTGAGAAGCGGTTCTTTGAATAAAAATCTCAGCCAGTATAAGCGGCTTTCATCTTAAAAACAAAGTTGAAACAAACTTTTGAGAGGGGGGAGAGAGAAGGGGAGGAAAACGCTACTTCAGAGTGAGCGTTAAGGCTCAAGCTCGTAAAAATATTAAATAGTTGTTTTACCACGCACTTTCCATGATAAAAGTATTCAAGTATTATTAAATGTTGTTTTCACTCTGTACTGATTTATCTTAATAAAAAAATGAAATGTATTATGTTTGATATTAGTTAGGGTAAGTTTGTTTTTTAATGTTGTTATGTTGTCGTACTGATGATTTAAATCGTTGCTGTTCATCTAATTCGTTACGTTCATTCTATGCCTGGCACCTGATATGATAATACGCTCGTAGAAATTGTAAGTGTAATTTTAGAATATTACAAAAAATAAAATGATTTGACACTTAAATTTAGTTCACGTGCAAAATAATCTTTGTTATCTGCTTTATCCTTGTATTTAATAATTTTCTGATTCTCAATTATTTTGATATATTATGTTAATGTAGCAATTCTCATTTTGTGGATAATTCATGTTAAGATTTGAAAAATAAATTTGTAACGTTAATTTGCCTTATATAAATTTTATCTATTTCTATGTTAAAAACCTATAATATTATATTGTATTGTACTAAACTTAGATGGTAAATTATTGTTTCAGACGAGTTCCAGTATTATATCAAATTGGTGTCCAGCAACGAAAGTAAGGTTATTCTAAGTCATAAAATCGATTTGGTAGAAATAGTAGACAAACAAGTGTATTTTAAGTTAATCGGATATATTGAATACATTGATTTCACCTTAGATGTTGTGTTTCAATAGAATACCTCCTAGAGCATTGGACTATTTCAAAATTCACCAAAAATTATACCCAATTGGCCTTCACGGGTATAACTCATGCAACTGGTTATAGTAGCACAAAATAAAATATTATAGTTATGTTTCCTTTATATTTAATTTTTAATTTATGTCGAAAGTCTGCGAATGACTTGTTTTATTCTAGACTTAAGTTGGATTTTTTTTCAGTATTGGTATGAACATATTATTTGTGGTTCACTTTTTGTGCACTTCAATGTTTTCTTCCCTTAATCCAATCGATCGTGGTATTAAAACTGAAGATTACCTTAAAAAGTTACCTGATTGAACAAAGGAGTTCGACTTTTCGTTATTTTTTAACTAGATTGATCCGTCCATGTGTGAACGAGTCCTGATTTTGTTTAACACGATGAAATGAAGCCAACTGAACAGAGAGTTCTCAAATAGACAGATCACTCGAACATAAACACAGGCACAAAGGGGGTAATCAATGTTTGCCTTGCACTCGCCCGATGATACGGGTAAGCTGGCTCGACATTTTAAAATCATCTCTTTACTTTATTATATCGCAAATAACACTCATATTTCAGCTAAATATTTATTAATTAAAAGTTGTTTGTGTTTCTAGAAAGTAATATACCAAGTTCTAATTTTCTACTGGAGGATAAAATAATTTCCATTTCAATAAATTCTCTATTAAAAATTTAAAATATAAATTTAGTATTAAAAGGAAATGTGTGTAAAATTAATTGCTTTCCTTGATTTAAAACTATTATTTTTGTTGAAGAAGCATTATTTAGTACAGTATAGTGTTAGGAAGGTGAACATGTATATATCAATCTATATAATATATTAAATCCAATGTATATCTGTCTGTCCTTTATGTGTTACGAAGCCATTTATTCGACCCCCTTGGCATTTTTCATGTATATTTAATATTTATATCTTTAATAAATATACGCCTGGAAAGGACGCACATGTTCCACAGGCGTCTAAACTTAGGGCTTCAAAAGTTTATAATCTTTATTTATTTATAATTTACGTGCTTTATAACATTTTTTTCAAAACCAATTATTGTAAAGCAGATATTCTACTTTTACTAAAGATTGGGAGCTAAGAGAATAAACTGAAACGAATTTATGGAAAATAACTTATAACGTATAGCTGATAAGCACCGGTCCCTATCGCTGACAATTTAGCTTAAATGCACTACAATATAAAGTGGACAGTAACTATTTACTGTTAATTAACAAACGAAATTAGTTTTAAAAACTAATTACAATCAAGAACATAAATAGTTATTTAATTTAGGCAAATGTTAGACTGCTGTAATTTTATTTAGGCAAATTCCCTGATCATTTGATACAAAAAAGAGAAGAGTTTGAGCCTTAGAAGAAAATAAATTAACAAATTGAAACAGAGTAAGTTGCTCTACTGGCAGTGGCATAAACATCAGTTTGCAGCTATTTTATGCAGATGAAACAAAAAATAACATTAACTACAAGTACCCATTCTCCCCCGAGTGAAGGATGGGTGCATTAACTAGCACGTAATACAATATGGATTAAAAACAAATCAAATAAAAAGATTGTACTCATGTGAAATACTCAGAGATTTTCATTGGAGTAGCATGTTAAAATAATTTACATTTTCATTAATTAATCAACGAATTGAAAAAATGAAGTAACTGCAAGGAGGATTAAATGAGAATCCAAATAGTATGTGAAACGTTGCACATTTTTGTGAATAATTGTGGTAGATTTGAAGTGAAATAATAACTTTCATGGTTTCATAAAACACTGCAAGGTATTTATGTAAAATAATAATATTTTCTTACTTGATCGGGAAGGTTTCACATGTTTTTCACTCACCTGCAAAGAAAACAATATTAGATAGCCTTTCAAATCATGAACTGCAATGCACGCTTCAAAAAATTAATATTAGTCTAACAAAAACCAAAAGATAAGCTTTACTTAAGTAGCTAAAATAAAGGTCAGCAAGATAAATAATCATTAATTATTGAGGAAAATAAAAAAATATCCACAGTGTAATTCAATTTTGTGATATAATCGTCGAAAAAGAATTATCTACTGGAAATTATTGAAGTGTTTCGTACAGCGGATAACACAACGAAATGTGCGGGAAAATTTCCCCGCGGACGAGGAAGTCCCGGCGGGTGTTTAATATTTACACAGGTAGGATCATCAACAGTCATACACTCGGCAGTTGTATGTGGCAGCGCTGGCAACATTGGTAACACTGGCAACGCTGGAAACGCTGGCAACGCTGGCAACGCTGGCAACGCTGGCAACGCTGGCAACACTGGCATCACTGGCAACGCTTGCAACGCTGGCAACGCTGGCAACACTGGCAACGCTGGCAACGCTGGCAACGCTGGCAACACTGGCAACACTGGCAACGCTGGCAACACTGGCAACACTGGCAACGCCGTAACACTGGCATACTGGCAACACTGACAACACTGACAGCACTGGCAACATTGGCAACATTGGCAACACTGGCAACATTGGCAACATTGGCAACACTGGCAACGCTGGCAACGCTGGCAACACTGGCAACGCCGTAACACTGGCATACTGGCAACACTGACAACACTGACAGCACTGGCAACATTGGCAACATTGGCAACACTGGCAACATTGGCAACATTGGCAACACTGGCAACGCTGGCAACGCTGGCAACGCTGGCAACGCTGGCAACACTGGCATCACTGGCAACGCTTGCAACGCTGGCAACACTGGCAACACTGGCAACACTGGCAACACTGGCAACACTGGCAACACTGGCAACACTGGCAACATTGGCAACACTGGCAACATTGGCAACACTGGCAACACTGGCAACACTGGCAACAGTGGCAACATTATCAACATTATCAACGTTGACAACAATGGCAACGCTTATAACACTGGCAACGCTGGCAACGCCGCAGTCTCTAGAATAGTATACATCATTTGATTTTTAATGGCAAATTTCATAAATAACCATTAATATTTGATTGCCCAAGCTTTGCTCGTAATTATTTCATGATTACTAGTTCGCTCGTACAATTAAAAAAAAAACATTACAGTGTCGTAATATTTATAAATACATTGTATTACTCCATTAATATTCATCCCATACAGTGTATTTTTCCTAGGTGGCTGTAGTTTGCAAACAGTTGCTATGGTACTTTGTTTACATTTCCGTTGTTTATTTCGTTGCTAGCATGGCAAGTTATAAGCCCAATGTAAATTTTTTTAATTTTAAATTCATTCAGTACGTTATTAGATGTTTTCATTGGCCAAGTAACCTGGATAGAACACGTTTTTGAGTGAGAAGTTTTTTATTACCAGATTTCGAAGGAAATCCTCGGAGAAGTTTCGAATTGTTTGTTCAATCAAGCAAGCAACCAAATATACGATCACACAAACATTGCTCTTACAATAGTATAGAATATCCCGGGCAAAATGTGAATGGATTATAGTAATCTAATTGTATCTGCATTTTAAAATTTATATTGGTTTGTGCTGAAGGTTTAAGCGCAGTAAAAAAGTACAGGGTGTTTTTAACGCAACCCAGTTTTAAGATTGAATAACGCACATCTAAATATGAAATGGTATTGTTTTGTTGATCTTTACATTTTATACAACCTATTATTTAAGTTTTGTCGCATTTTGTTTACATTATGTGTTCAAACAATCCGCCATTGGCAATTGTACAAAGTTGTGCTCTCTCCATCAAATTCCCGATCACGTGTTGCAAGGTACCTCTTTGAATTTCTTGCATTTAATTTGTTAGGTTTGTTTTTAGGTGCTGAATATCCTGTGAATTTTTTTCGCAGGCCTATCTTTTTATGTATGCCCAAAAAAATAATATAGTGGCGTCAAATCCGGGGATCTTAGGGGGCAATAATCCTTAACTGAAAAAATAAAGTTTTGGGTTGTGTTAACACCCTATATTAAGGGAAGGATTTTTATGAAATTTAAACGGTAAAAACAAAGAAACATACGTATTTGCTATATTGTATTTAAACTTTTTTTGTGGGAACTATAAAATTTTTTTCATTAGTTTCATTAAGTTAAAATGTGATTACAGTAGTATATGTTAGGCTACAACAGACGTCTTAAGGGGAAAGTATGTACTGATGTAAAACTTTTAGTTTGATATACAGCCTTCTTTTTTTTGAGTGGCAATGCGATTACTTGCCTCGTGGCGATTAGGTAAATATATTCATGAGTTCACCACCTCATTTGTTTACCCGGCCTCTGGCCACGTATTGTGGAATCTGCAGGTTTTTAATGTTCACCTCTTTCGTTATTTCGCATTTTCGTCCCAGAGTGTTCCTTTAAACAGTAAATGTAAACATTTAATCTAATATTAACTGCAATTTTATCATCCAAGGTTGGAGTCTGAAGGCGACAAAAATAAACAAGCTTTTAAATTTATTTACTGATAGCTTAATCAACATCGTACTCAATGCATTTATTCGTTAGGATAATATACCTAATCCGGGAAGCTTTCCTCAAGTGATATAATGAAGGTACTCTAATTATATCAGCAGCTACATGTTTACTGAATGACACTGATAATTCGAAAAGTATCAACAAAATCCCTTTGTTTGATGAAAATGGTGACTAAGACTAAAGCAAATGAAATGGCCAAAAGCAAAATCAATCAATGTTCGGAGGACGTAATCAATTAACTAATCCAATGGAATGGCAGGACCATCCATTATGTTATGTGCGTATCCCAGTGGGTAGAACCACATGGGCATACGGAAACCATAGTAAAAATATCTTCTCATTCAGGATGCATATTTCAATCGAATTGCTTAACATGTTTATTGATAATATTATGTATCTCAAGGTAATGAAAATGAAATAGTGGAAAGCTTTGTGTAAAACCTTTTTTTCAGCATATTTTAAAGTTATCTTGGTATCTCCATAGCATTTATTGACACTGTACATAACGAAGCCCAGTACATTTTAGGTGGTGTTATAATAATTTGAATGGGAAGTCCGACTATTTTTGACTACAATTAACTTTTTAAGCTTAGGTGGTTTGGTTACGGCAAAATATGCTGACATTTTAAATTAATATCTTTTATAAATAAATAATCAATGAGGTTCATACTATTTGAAAGACTTGATATTTATAGACAACTAAGTTTATGGGTAATGGGACCACAAAAACAAGTAAAACTTGAACATTTATTTCATTGAGTTTTATGCAACAAAGATGAAATAATATAAAGAACGTTATTTAATTATCGAGTACATGTTTTTTTTGTATAGACTTTTAGGCAGTTATCAAAGAATAGTCTACATTATCAGCACTATAGTTAAATTAATTACATGATTAAAGGCACTGTTTGGTAATTTGAGACTCACAAACAAATTGATCTTTGAATACAGAAATAAGCACATATAATTTCCCAAGTTTAAACCTTTTTTATGGATATTTACTTTTTTTATAGCCGTATTATATTTGCTGATTTAATTCAAGTCAAGCAAAGTTGAAAAGGTTATACTGAGCAAATACATTTAATACTTGAATTAATTAATAAATAAAATGTCAGAATAACACGATTTTAAAATGTGCTTATATGATAGGTAATATATGAAGAAAAATTAATGCAACAATATCTAAAGATATTCAAATTACAGAGTATACAAATATCAGGCTCGTGTGTGGTAACAGATGACGAAGGCTATTTGACGTAGATGCATTTTCTCCTTGGGAAACCTAAAAGAATCCTTAATCAAGAATTACTGTGTATGGTCGGGCTAAAGGCAATATTTTCTACGGCACAAGAAAATAAATTAAAATACGCAATAAAAATTTCATATATCAATATCATTCGTAACTTCTTAATAAGAACAATGAGGGGGGTGCGAGTAAGGACATACCACACACATAACACAAGTACAAATTTCCCTTATCGTTTAAGGGTCCGGAAAATCACGTTGCAAGCTATGGTTTAGGTTATGACTTAGGTCTGATTTAGGTTTGACTTAACTAAGAGTCAAACCTAAATCAGACTACAAAATATATTTATTGCTGGTAGTTCCAACCGCTGTTCTTCTATGATAATATAAAGATCATAAAGATCGAACTACAATTAACAGAGTTATTGCAATTTTTATAACAGAATACATGCTTGTTTATGGCTTTTATAGCAAATATTCGCATTGTTTTGTTGGATAAATTTCAATGACTCCATTAATTGTATTTTGATCTTTATGATCTTTATATAGTTTTATAGGATATAAAATTACGCAGTTTTTGTCTCTTGTACAATTTCTGTAATATTTACGGTTTTTAAGATATTAACTTTTTAAATATAAAAATGACTGCCATTTTGAAATAGTGCAAAGTAGAAACTTGATACTCTGAACCAAAATAGTTTCTATTAGTCAGCATATACGTACTAAGTTTAAAGTTCATATGTTTAGTAGTTCCAAAGGTATGCAAAATCATGTTAAGAACACATACAGACCGACAGACGGATAACCGAGCATTTTAGGACCCATGTTTATAGGAACTTTTTCTTATTTTTGATGAAAGTAACCATATCCCGAAGTATGTAAGTGTTTTTCATAAATACCCTGTATAACTATGTTTTGAATATTTTCAAAAGTAATTGTCTTCAAATATCATTATTGTTAGTTTCCATGCCCAATTTCTTAACTTTTTAGTTAATTTTCATTTATATACTAATATTCAAGATTGTAAATACTTATTCGCCACATTTTTTATCGAGTACATAGGCTATTAAGAGATCAATTTAATGTTTTGCACATGTTTATGGGTGAATTTCTATACAATCTTTGATTTTAATTTCAACATCATCACAGAATGCAACAGATGTGATTGATTCCAATGATGTCATTTAATAAACTTAAATTTAAATGTTACTAGAAGATGAACCTCGTTAATATATTTATTATATGACGAACAACAAAGGGCGGCCGGCAAAGGGGAGGATGAGACGCCGCAAACGGCTTTTCACTTTGTCGCACGGGCTGATCCCTTAATATGAGGGTCGTTGTGTTTAACCCGTGTTATTAAATATTCTTTAGTGGAATCCTTTTAATGAAAAAGCCAATCAGTAACAATAGGGTTGGAAATTTGTGTCACAGTCGGCTGCCAAGGACTGTGTTTATGATGCTTGTAGAAAAGAAAAATGTTTTAAGGTTCTTTATTGTGGAAGTACAAAGGTAATGAATTAGTTTCAATGTTTAGATCTATACATCTAATAATATCTATACTTACTTCTAATAGGTGTTGGTAAAGTGGACGATAAAATATAGGGTTAAACCCGACTTTGATAAATAAATTGTATTGTCGGGAATGGGGAATTGTATGTGTAATAGGCCTATATTAAATTATATTTTAACCCAGTAGTTCTGTAAACATTATAAAACAATTGGTAGTAATTGGAAACATCCGATCAGAGTTCTAAGTACTTATGGGTAGCGATAACAAAACCATAAATAAATATAATATTTTTAGTCCAGTCTTCAAAATGAGTTCCTTTGAGCCATGCACTGTGACATCTCTAACACTGGCTGCTGATTACAAACTGGCATTGCAAAGTTTGATGATGAAACCTCGCTTTGACAAGAGTTATATGTAGGGTAGGCTATTTAAAATGGGCATGCACCGTTTGTTGAATTAATGGCAAGCAAAAAAAGGACAAAGGTAATAAAATAATAATATGTCATTCATTATTAATATTTAAGAGATGAAAAAAGTGGCTGACTGATTTGATGTTCCCGACACAGAGGATGATAACCAAGGATAAAGTAGGCTAGAATTCATTTTCAACGTAGCTCCCTCACTAACCCGCATAAATTGGCTAATGATTGGTTTGATTGAGTGTTAAAACCACCAAAATAATATCGTACAACAAAGTAAACATATCTGAAAGTATTTAGGAAAAATGTAGTTAAAAAAATATTCAGAAAATGTCTTAGACAGACAAAAATAGCTGTTTCTTGAGCGTAATATTCGATGGTAGTGAGTTGTAAATGTGTAAGGGGAGTCGTGACAGAATGCTCCTCAACCACCGCCCCCAATAACTGTCAGCCACTGACATCGGCAGATGGCAGCCCACACTGACAGCGGCAGATGACAGACTGACAGCTGAAGCGTCTGGCATCAGCTTAGGGCTGAATAAATCCTGGCTTTGACTTTCAGAAGAAAGTGTCCTTCTATTGTGAACTTACAAAGTATCTAATCTCTGAATGTTATGCGGGTAAAAGTATATTTGAACGTTACATCTCTTATAAGAGAGGTGTCCTTTTTTCTGATTTGATCACAAAATAAAAATTTTTTGTTAAATTAATATTATTTATAACAACGTGGTTCAATGATTTCTTCATAAATTTCATTAATAATGCTGCTGAGAAGGTAATGTTATAATTTATGGAAAACCATCCTGTAAATTGGTAGTTATTTTATTGTAAAATAAAAGTTATTGATATGAGGCATTTAAAGGTGTTAAGAGTTGTTTTCTGATCCTTAATCAATGAGAAAAATGTATCGGATATTTAATGTAATTAGCAAATAAATTGCAAACAGTCATAACTTTATTTATTAACTTTATAGTCAGACTGATTCTGTGAAAATCTTGAAAACAGTTTGTAAATCTTGTGTGAACAAATCAATTGTTTTTATTAAATTACTAGTGTAGCAGGGATTTGCTTTTTTAATTATTAATTAAATGTCAGTATTAACACTACAAAACCGCTTTACCACCTTTAATCAATTATTTGATGCAAATATCTGCATTGGAGAGTTCTCTGGAAAAGCCACATTTTACAGGGTTGCTATAAACTTATTGCATACATCATTCAAGCTTTTTGATGACTATTATAATATTTCCAACTAATGAACCCCTTTATAAATATCTCAAATGTTTGCTGTATCATCCTCTAACACTCATTCTTATCATCCATTAATAAGAAGACCATTTTCAGCATAATAAAATTAGGAACTATTTTCAGACATAAATATTCAAAACGTAAGAAGTATGCAAATACGCTGGAATTAACGCTCTAAATATAGGGACTCTTTTATATTCACAGTCATTAAACAAGCTGTTTTATCTGGGTTCAAACACTGTTGCGTGAGAAATTGTCATTCTGGAACTCCACCACGGCATTGTAGTAATGTAATACCAAAAGTAAACAACCGAAATGTATTTATACCCATTCAACTCTGAAAATCACATAAGGTCACGTGATTATGCATATTATCTCATATCAGCTGATTTCAATCAATACGCCGGACATCTGTTGCTCGCTAAACTGCATTTCTGTCAAGAATAATTTGATCATAACTTTATACGCGCCGCGTAATAAGTATTAGGCATAGTTTCAATTCCTAAGGAGGGTTCCTATTTAATTTATTACTTGTAGTAAGGTTTTTTCAAACGATTTACTGTTTATCTTTACTTAATATTCCCGCTACAAGCATATATGTATAAGTACCTGGTGGACTGAGTTTTGCTCGGTATTATTTTATGTTTACCAGGTAATTCAATCACTATAAAACAGTTCGCTAATATTTATAAATACCATTTTTTATTACCACATGCAATCTTTACCTTATACGCTGCATTCTTAGATATATGGCTGTAATTTCGCAAACGGCTGTTGTGATTACTTTACTTGTTTACACTTCCGTTGTTTATTTCGTTGATATCATGGCAACTCATAAAATCAATGTTGAAATAGTTCAACTTTAAAATTCATTTTATTACGTTATTAGATTTTCTCTGGCCAAGTAATCTGCATGGAACACTATGACGTAAGTGACGTTTTTTATTCATAAATTACTTAATTCCAGCCTTTTAAGTCCTCTTAGCTGTTTTGACATAATTGTGCAGGCTATCACCCACGCAAGATAATGTTGCTTATACAAGAGTACAGGATATAATCAATTTTGTTGAGAATTTTGAAGTGCCTTTTGGATTTTTAAATAATGGACTCTGCCAGTTACGAAATTATTTATTTCACATTTGACACCGGTAGGATAAAAAATATTTCTTGTAAACTAAAATAGTAACTAGGGCATTTCTTTGATAAAAAATTATTATTACACCTTTCATAACTTATGAATATAATATCTACACAAGAAAAAACTACCTATACATTCATTTCACAGCCAGCGTATTGCGTATCGCCAGTTAAATGAGCCTAGGTCCCCATGGTAACTGCTCGAAGAAACGATGTTACAAAGTTGCGGGAGACCATACTGCGCAGTGGTCAGCGGTGGCGGTGTAGGTAACTAGCGGTGGATACTGTGCGGATGTCGCCATTAAATAATTTACTACTGGCGAGTCAGCCCACACCGAGTGCTGCCTCCGCCGCCGTCGTGTGGGAGGGTCAGGTCGGGGAATAACAACTTTACATCCTATACTCTTATACGAGCAGTGTTATCTTGTATGCTTGTATGCTTGCTTGCTTGCTTGCACAACGATCTCAAAAACGGCTCCGAGGATTTCCTTCAAAGTCTGGAAATAAGTAATCTATGACTCAAAAACGTCTTTTATGAAGATTACTTGGCCGGAGGAAATCTATTAACGTAATACATCGAATTTAAAAGTTGTAAAATTTTAACATTGGCCTTATGGGTTGCCGTGATGGCAACGAAAATAAACAAGGAAAGTGTAAACAGATGAAGTAATCATAACAGCTGTTTGGAATCTACAGCCATCAAGGGAAAATAAGCAAGTGGGATGAAGAGTCCATGGAGCAATAAAAAAGGTTTCTATTTATCAATTTTATGCCATTGAGATATTTTATAGTAACTGGATGAACTGGTAAACATGAAATAACACCGAGCAAGGCTCGGTCCACCAGGTACTCATACTTAAGGTGAACAGATGTCCCGTTTTGAACGGGACAGTCCTGTTTTTTAGCGACGTGTCCCGTTGTCCCGACGAACTCTCTCGAGACGCCCATTTGTCCCGTTTTGGCGTTAATGGTAGGCATTAAAAATACGTTTTAATGCGTAAAGAAACTCTCAAATTTTCCGGTTCTTTTGTAGTTTTCTAGTAATTTAAAATTAATGGTTAAGATGAACAAAAGTATAGCACATATCAATCTGAAAGTGTCTAAAAACCCACCAAAATGCTCCCAATTTTTCAAAATTTTCCGAGGGAGGACCCCCGGACCCCCCTCTCTTTTTGGGGGTATGGAAATACGTTTATATGTGAAAACTCTTAATACATTTTTTAGTTCATTTATAGTTTCCTATAGTAACTTAAAATTAATGGTAAAGATGAATTAAGTCTAGCACATATTTTTAATCTGAAAGTGTCTAAAAAGCTCCAAAATGCTCCTAATTTTTCAACATTTTCCGGGGGAGGACCCCCGGACCCCCCTTTGTTTGTGTCGGGGGGGGGGGGGGGGGGGTTATTGTATACTCCCCACACCCCTCTGGAGGTCGGCGTCCCATTTTGGCTGTTCCAAAATCTGGTCACCTTAATCATACTACACAGAAACATCTGTTTTCTGTGCTTTACTCTTGGCTGGAAAGTTACTCTTTGCCGATAACTGCTCGGTAAATTTAGGCCTACCGTGTAGTGCACAGTAAATTTGTCGTGCAATAAGAAACGAAAATAACGGAAGTAAACGATCAAAACAATCAGCTGATTGAAGAAAATTGACGTTTAATGCACGTTTATTGGGTACTTTAGAGGAATCTGGTGGGAGCACTGGTATTGCAGTAGCATAATTTGTTTTTTCATCATTTAGGTTTGAAGAATTTAGAAATGGAATGGTTTGTGCAAGGAATACGTTATTAATTATAAATAAGTTATTTTCTGACTAGTAAGATGTAAAGGAGGCTATTGTACGTCACACGCCCGATAAGTTTTACCATGCTCGCATCGAATTCCTGCCGCGTGGGAACTATCATGCTCGTCCGGTAAAACAGTACTTACCGGTCTATTAACGTAATACGAGGTACAGTCAAAAAGTTCCCGGAATGGATTTTTGCAGACATACAGCGCGATCGCCAACGGTAAATTTGTCTTGCAGTAGTTGGTACGACTCCTTGGGAGGGCATATCGGTAGTGGTGGTATAGCTGACTTGCCGTAGTGCAGCATTGGAAAGCGCTTTTCGTGTACCTGCAAGTATACGTTGTCGGATTTTTCAATAATGGCATTTCATGAACAGCACACGAACATTGTTCTTGTTTTACTTTAAAAATCACCCAGTAAGACTCTTTAGTTGTTAATTCAAGCTTATGGAGAAGAGGCAATGAAGAAATCCCCCAATATTTTCTTCATCGGCATCACCCAGTGCGCTGTTCATGAAATGCCATTATTAAAAAATCCGACAACGTCGACTTACGGGTACACGAAAAGCGCTTTCCAATGCTGCAATATGGAAAGTCAGCTATACCACCACTACCGATATTCCCTCCTCAGGAGTCGTACCATCTACTGCAAGACAAATTTCCCGCTGGTGATCACGCTGTGTGTCTACAAAAATTCATTCCGGGAACCTTTTGACTGTACCTCGTATACTACTGCAGAGATCTTACTGTGCAGTGGTCAAATATAAAAAAATCTCTTATTTTCTAATTACAGACAACAAAAACTAGAATCATTTTATACATCTGTTAAAACTCCTATTCAAACACGATATGCATTTTTAGTTTTTTTTTTCTAAATAATTAAAGTAAATTGTGATGATATTGTTCACTTATATATTATTGAATTACCTCAGTTCGAGTGGATTAAGGCCGCACTGAGGCTGTGTTTATAATCCGATTCAAATAACAAGGCCTTCATAAGCTTAAATGCTAAAATTAGCATTAATCTTATGGGTGCACTGGGCGCTCTTATCTGATTCTACCTTTGCAATCTCAAGCCGCGCGGGTGTCTGGCACTTGCCCTGAACTTCCGGTGCGATAGTTACTTCTATTTGCACTTGGAAAGTTCATTCGGCATCCGTTATTGGTTTCCTCTTATAATTGATCTTTTAATGCGGTAATTGCAAGGTCAAAAGGTCAATTTTTGTATACTAAGCAATATATAACAGGACAGAAGACCTTTGAATAATGTAACCAGTCGTCAGTTGTGAACGGGACAGTCCCGTTTTTAGTGACGTGTCCCGTTGTCCCGACGAACTGTCTCGAGACGCTCTGTTATCCTGTTTTGGCGTCATTTACAAAAACACACTTTAAAAATACTTTATAATTTCAACAACTCTCAAATAAATATCATGAGATAAATCTCTCTTTTATTTAATTTGATTTTAGTAAACCGTTCAAAATTATTTATTCATCCATTAAATTGAATAATAAAATAATAACCATACTGAAATGGATTTTATAATTATTAAAGTAAATATGATTTTTATAATAACCTTTTATAATCAGTCTCATAAACTAATCTAAGCTATAATGCATATTTTTACAAAATGGTAGGACAGTAACAACCAATGTAATTTTTCCAACAGTCTAGTAAGGAATAAAATTGAAAAGATCAACATGAATATCGCGAAAATATAAGCTCGGAAAACCCCAAGTATACTCTTAATTTTTTTAATTTTCCAGAGAAGAGCACACTCTAGAGATCAGCGTAACTTTTCGACTTTTCCAAAATCTGGTCACCTTACCTGAGCGATATGTAACCTATAGGCCTACAAGGGGAAGAACGAGTTAGATAATGCAGCCGATGGGCAGAGGACCTTTACAAGCATTATGTAATGGATGTTGTGTTATTTTTTAAAGTGGAGAATATGTTAATTTCGAAAAGAGTACTTAAAGTATTTTTCATTTTTGGGCTGCAGCGGCTATACTAGAGGTCCTATGTGTACATGGCTAATTTCGCTTGTGCCGTCACTTAGTGTTTTAATAACTATACAACCTTGTGTGTATCTATAACTGCTTGAGGTGGGCGAATTTCATTCAACTTACTGAGCTAAAAACTTAAAATTTGGCACAAATATTCCTCGAATATTCAAACCTCAGGGAAAAGTCTCAAAACCAAAAACTCTTCACCACCAATCCGTACAAAGGAGGGTGGGGTCAATTTATAATGTTCTAAAACGTACTTTTTGGTTTTGGGTTCCAGCGCCTATATTAGAGGTCCTATCGAAAATCTGGGACCACTCACTGTATATAATTTTACATTTTTGAAAACACTGGTTTAAAGAAATTTTGCTCTGTCTCACCTAACATGGTTTAATGTTTTTTAATGTTCAAAAAAAATTTTAATTTTTTTTTACCCTTCAGGTTTATCGGAGGATATTAGTCATTTTTTAAATCTTCCCCATTTAAAAAAGCCCTCTAAAATTGAACTTTTGTTGATTAAAAACATTTTCTTTGTGGATTTAAACTTTTAAAGAGAGACACAATTTAGGCTAGGTTATAGGATTTTTATGGTATACGCGAGGTCATTTGCCAATTTGAAAATCTCTTTCAGCGCCTACGGCATTAAACTAGAGATCATAAAGAGTTGGACCGTCATTGAAATTTCAATTTCCCTCTATTTTACTTTTTGAAAATGTTTGCCAATTTTAGCCCGTATAACCCCCTAAAAAATTCGTCTAAAGTTGAAACTTACGTTTTTTTTAATTTACCTTACGGTTTTAATTTTTTGGCGAATTAATTTTTTGAATGAGATACCTAACTTTTGACAAGGATACAGTCAATTTCACCTTGGGGGCCTGGGGCGAGCCGAAGGCGAGTGTAGCCTATACAAGGGGAAGAACGGGTTAGATAATGCAGCCGATGGGCAGAGGACCTTTACAAGCATTATGTAATGGATGTTGTGTTATTAATAGCCCCGATATTGAGAGCGTGCGTGAGGCGCTACGGCCGGTTGGCACGCGAGCGTCTCTTATCAGCAGAACCTGCTCTTATCACCGACCGACCGCAGCAACGTCTTCACTGGAAACCCTTATGGGCTTTAAAATGTAGAAAATGCAAATATTATTCCACTCTAATAAAGTTTTTAATGGGTCTTTTTACTCAGGAAAAACTAGAAGATGTTTATTTATTTTGTTTTATTCGAGATTTGTCTGGATAAGGGGTGTTCCGGTTAAACCGATGTTCCTGTAAAACTCGCTGGATTATGTCGTGTACCTTACTGTATAAGCCTATTTAAACATACTGTTAATTTTGTGAAGTGCAAGTAAATAATTGAGGAAAAAAAGGATAAAAATTGTCCGGTAAGAGGATAATTATTACTTCTGCGGAGTGTAGTCCGGTTAAACCGATGTCCGGTTAAAAGGTGTCCGGATAAGAGGGAGACTAATGTATTGTTATGGATATTCATGTTACAGTACTTCATTAAATGAGGGCCACATCATTTGAAGTAAAAAAATTACAGCTGTATGTAAATGAATCTGTAGTACAGTTATTTCGTTGTGGTAATAAAACAATAGTTATAAACTAACTAAATTAATTTGTACTTTTCTATGTATTTTTTAAACCATACTTTCTTCAAGGTTACTTTTAAACTTCACTATAAGTACTCTTTTAAGCTTGTGCGAATTAATCAGACTACGTGTAATGCATGAACACATTAACTACCACCCTGAATATATATGAATATCTACCGGCATTAAATTACAAGAGCCACTGGTTTCTAGGAATCTCTATCCCAATATTTAACATAGTGGTGTTTTAAGTTAGGGTTTATGCACTCAAGAAACACCCGGAGTGGGCTGTTTTGCTGGGGAGGGAGGGTTAAGGATGGAGGGAGGGGGTTAGGAACTTTTACTGTGGTATTGCCTCTGAAATAATAATGTCTTGATGGTGAAGTTGTTTCCAGATTTGTTTCCTTGCTTTATACAATCTGTGCACATAATGTTTCGTTGATCTTTCAGAACACTCCAGGACATGTTCCGTGTGCTTCAGTCTAATACGTTCATCTGAAAGACTGTTTTAAAAATGCATCGGAGGATGAATACTCAAAAACTGTTTAAAATTACATTTTCATAAGTGGTTTTATACTACACTAGCAGTTGCCGTGGCTTCGCTCACGATAAAAACCTCTGCTCTTTGAACTGTCAAATTATAGTATTCACAGATGTTTACATTTCGGTATGTGAATGTTTACATCCTTATAAAATGTAAACATTGAAGCTAGGGACGTTAATGGGGCGTAGCCTAAGGGGATTTTAAGGAAGTGAATAGGCCTATGTGTTTCCCAGGTTCAAGATCTACCTCTGTGTAAAATTTCAACCCAGTCGGTTCAGTATTTTTCGAGTTCACTTGCCCCATACATACATGCATACATACATACAGAAACCACCTCTTCTTTTTAATAATATAGATAGATAGATAGATTACTTAGGGCAATTATTTGTTGAAACACTGCATTAAATTACAAAGTTTGAATTCTAGGTCAACCGAAAGTACCCAGTCGAGTTTCCTCATCAGTCAGCTGGTTAGCAAAGTAGATACTTCCCTATGTCTCCCTGCAGGGTTAAAGTAATTGCTTTCTTTTCCATAATAACCATAAGACTACACTGAACCCATAATAAACACCTATACAAATAACATTGAAAACAAAAATTCAAAAATCTAAATTTCAAAAATTACATAACAGGCCTAATTGCGCATATTTGTAGTGTTTCATTTTTAGAAATAAATTGTATCCACTAGAGAGAGCTACTAAAATGATCATAAATATTAATTGTAAAAATTGTAAATAATATGGTGTTTCATTTTTTAACTGCACATACACGTCTACAAGGGAATATTATAGTGCTTCAGGTTCCATATAGTTAAACAGCCTAGATAGTCAGATACCCTGCCAGCTAATCGTAATATTTCCCACTGTTAATGATGTAGTTTTAACTTTAAAATGCAATTTCCATTATTATTGTTGGATAGAGACAATTTACTACTCGAAACTAATAAAAAATAGTCAATGATTTAAAATAAAATTGCCTAAGGGTAGGTAACGTCGGGCAATACCCAACTCACACGATCGTACGAGTAGATGGTGGGTTGTACCTCACAGACATGAGGACAAGGTATCTTCGCTAACCCTACACCGATTTCCAGACAGTCACTCGCCCTTCTTCTAATCATATTTCTCTTTTTTTTATTATTGACTCAAAACTAGCATTTTTGTAATTTGTATTTTTTTATTTTCTGTTTTAATGTTTACTTATGATACCTCACCTGTGTGATAATTTATATTATGGATTTTAATTAAGTTTAAATTCAAGATTATCTAGTTTGTTGCTATTTTTATTTTGCTATTTTAAGTTTAAATTCAAGATTATCTAGTTTGTTGCTATTTTAATCTTCCTCAGACACTACAACTTTTAATTTTCAGGTGCGGTATATCCCAGGACACGTAGGTAGCGCCTGCATGTGCCTGGCTAGGCAACACCCGCACTACACGGAGGTGCGTGGCGGGTGGTGTCTCATAGATATGCAGGCGAGACTGCAAGCCTCTGAGCCGTAAGCCTATTTAGATCTGTTATCTCTTCTTACATGATACCCCTTTAGTTGGCACGCGACTTACGAGTGGCCTTGTTGTAAGCTACGTTTCTCCAGTAATAACTTTGAAAACCCTTTGTTTTGGTAATAAAGTTGATAAAAATCTGGTTTCTTTACGATTTTTTGGAAATTTTCTGGTTCGTTCTTTTTATTAATATTTTCTTTATAATACATTGAAAAGTAAAATGTAATTACTTTAGTATTATATGTATGAAAGAATTTTATTTTCATTTTTAATTGCTCTCTACAAAACGAGGTTTTGGGATTTAGATTCTCACTTAGTCTTTAACTCAGAAAATAACCGTAATTGTAACAAAATAAGACAAAAGTTAGGCTAAACTAAATTTAAAACCATAATCATAAAAAACTTAAATAATTCTTGCATATTACAGATCATTGTCTCCTGCTTTCGATTTTTCAAAAATTGTCTTCTCCTTTGTAAATAAATTACAAAATCTTTGAAAACGATATACCAGTTATAAAAATAAATTCGTTCTTTTTCTTGAAATTATGCTAAGAATTTTGGCAAGCAAGTATGGAAAACCCAGCAGTGTTTTACCGGTTACTCATAAGGATTTATTTAAGTGTAATAAATGCTGTCCATTTGCACAGAAATAAGAATGCCAATTGTAAATATATTTGGTAAAATTGAGTATGAATTCCTTTAAAAAAACGAGCTAGAAATGTTAACTACTAAAAAAGCAGAGACAAGGTGAAACCCCGATTACGGTTTTATTACATTCTAAATGGAGAATGTCCACCAAAATTATTTTTGAGAAACATTAATATTGAAATCTCTTATACTGGCAAAGCACAAATGAAATTTAAGGCAAAACTAAATTCGACAAATACTTCCAAACACCACTTAAAAATTTAAGAAAAAACGCGAAGTTTTCCATCGCATAAATCGCAAACAACTCTGGAGCCGATTCATAAATAGGGAACGATGAGTCATTAAAGTCGAATTTAAGGGCTTAATGTCGGGATGCAAATATTTGGCATGAATAAATGCATGATCTGCCCCAGGCGCCGGCCATACCGCGGACTGCATCAAAGCTAAAGCAGACTAAACTGGAGCCAGCGTTTGCATGTTGATGTAGCTGAGGTTAAGGCTTGAAACTCGAGAAGTGTTATTTAATTATGGATATGTTCACGGAAGCGAATGCGTTTAGTGTGTTTGTGGTTGGAATTTAAAGCTGAAATGATATGCATTTAATATGTCAGGGAGTGTGGGTAATAATACAGGGTGTCCAGCGAGTACTGTGCCAAACTTTACCAGGTTACACAGCAGGTCAAAACAAACAAAATATGTTTTTTTTTTGAATGAAATAAAGCTTTATTCATCACAAAACATATACAGTTTTTTACAATTTTAAACAATTTTTACAACTACAGTAATTACCATAAAAATACATAGATAAACACAAAATAAACAAATAATATTACAACTTAATAACAATTTGCAAATTAAATTACCTTAAATTGCAGAACATACAGAAAAGATGCAAAATAAACATAAAACAAAGAAATAATGTTTAACAAAAAAATATTCCTTTGCATTTAGATCATTTAAAAATAAAATATGATAAAAAAGTTTTGTAATGAATAAATTAGGAGCCTCATAGGCAGAGCCAGTTTTGAGGCTTCCATCACATTACATTAACTCAAAGAAGAAAAAAATTGCTACCAATTTGGTTTTATTAAAATAAACAATTTGTTACAAATATAATAAGAATGCATATAGATAAAAACAAGTACCCAGATTTACAATAAAAGAATGCAAAAAAATCTTTGTTATTTTAAGAATATTATTTCTGTCTGTAAGAGAGAATGGTGTCATACCCACTTAATCAATAAAATCAAATATAATCTACCAACAAAAATCAATCTTACATAGTGTCAAACAAGTATCTGAAACAAATGATCAATGTCCTCTTGAGTTAGTAACCAAGTTCTTAAGTGCTTACAATACACACAGAATAGGAGTTTTTATTAAAATTATAACATGATGTAAGGTTGTAAATACGGCGTGCGTTAAAATTAATGTTATATGAACATATGGTCTATCTCGCTTCGTTTTCCGTCTGTCCGCCTGTACGTGATTTTTACATAACTGACTACAACTTTTGAACGACTTGACGTACCAATATCAAACTTGGTAAATTTATGATGACTAACAGGACCTATCTTTGTAAGGAGTATCAAGTTTCTGCTTTGTACCATATCAAAATGGCGGCTGTTTTTTATGTTCAACGCTAAAAATCTTAAAATCGGTAAATTTTAGAAAAATTATACAAGAGACAAAAAAGTTGAGAAATTTATTCATTTAACGCTGGTAATAAGATTTTGATGATCGGGCAACTAATAACGGAGAAATCAAAACTTTTCTACATAAAAACATGGTTCTTTAGGACATACTGTCTGAAATTTGCCTATTTTAAATTGTAAACATTAAAACTTCTCCATTATTAATCGTCCGATCATTATAATCTTAATACCAGCGTTAATTGGATTAAATTTTGCAACTTTTTTGTCACTTGTGTAATTTTTATAAAAATTAACCGTTTTTAAGATATTTAACTTTGAAAATATAAAACAGCCACCATTTTGAAATGGTAGAAAGCAAAAACTTGATTACTCTATA
This sequence comes from Flexamia atlantica, assembly GCA_035578135.1. Taxonomy (NCBI): domain Eukaryota; kingdom Metazoa; phylum Arthropoda; class Insecta; order Hemiptera; family Cicadellidae; genus Flexamia; species Flexamia atlantica. Next base: position 4,558,100 of record JAQJVK010000014.1, on the reverse strand, counting down.
CAAAGATAGGACCTGTTAGTTATCAAACATTTACCAAGTTTGTTATCATTATGTCAAGTCGTTCAAAAGTTATAGTTGTGTAAAAATCACGTACAGGCGGACAGACGGAAAACGAAGCGAGATAGACCGTATGTTCATATTTGACATTTTTTGTTTGTTTTGACCTGCTGAGTAACTTGGTAAAGTTTGGCACAGTACTCGCTGTACACCCTGTATATTAGTAATATTGCTACTATTATACGATATAAGAATTGAAATATAATGTCCTGTAACTTTTAAATGTGTTATTAGCTTACTAAGGAGCCTTAAAATGACTATACGTTTTATAAAGTTCAGCGTCTAAAATTATGAATGAAACGCACACTGCTTGTGCACTGTACTCGATACCTCTAAGTAGATCTTCGATTGTTTATCAATAGTCTATCACTTATTTAATACGCTCGGGGTATTTTAGTGCAACCCTCCTCCTACAGTTCAAAACCGATTTTAATACAGTAATTTATATGTCGTTGGAAAAAGCTCAACGAGAGGTTTTGCTAGGGGTGTGCGAGTATTGATTTTTGAAGTCGAGTCGAGTCGAGCCGAGTTTTAAAAAATACCCGCGAGTTTCGAGTTTTTTTCGAGTCGAGTATTTTGAATAGTATACGTTAATAGTTATCATGCTTATTATTGATCACATAAAATGCAATATTTTTTATTTACTAAACTGGGTTGTTTTCCTAAGAATTAAAAACAAACCTGTTTTCAAATTAAAATAAACGAGAATTTAGGCCATCTTTCACATAACTTTATATCATTACTTAATATTTTATTAAAGTTTCATCCTTAGAAGGTAAAAGCCAAGCTACATCTACGCTTGTTGCTTTAAAAAGAGGTTTTTGTAACATATTGTTATAGGTTTAAGAATTAAAGTTAAACCAGTCTCATTGAGCATAAGTAAGAAAATATATCAAATTATAGAAAGGAAAAAGACAAGACTGAATTTATTGATATTAATAACTCAAAAATCACTTTAATTCAAGAAAATTAACAAAAGTTTTATGGTGGCTGGTCATGAGTGGTGTTGACTGTGTGAAAGACGACCGTAAAATGCGATCGGGCGTACCAATTCCGGGTAAACGGTGGGAGTAACTACTTGACTCGAACATCCGAGTATTTTTCAAAACTTCGAGTCGAGTCGAGTAGTGTAAACTCGGCTCGAAAAAAGCTCGATAATCGAGTACTCGCACACCCCTAGGTTTTGCCAAACATAAAATTTATGAAGGTTAGACTAAGGGGGAGAGCCCTAGACGCACTTTAAGTTTCGTATTTGTTCGTAAGATTTAGCACGGGAACAGATGTTAAAAAAAATAGCTGATTATCATGATCAGCTGGCTATGTAAAAAGGTAAATAAATGAAAATTCCAGATCCTGAGAATCCCATTTCCAGTATTACATAGTAATCAAGGTGTAGCTAACTCTCCACCGTTCATTCATTCGGCTGGGACCTTGTTTATTCTAACCTACGGCCTGCCTCTATGCCAGGAGTACAGCATCTGTGAACACTTTCGAATTCAATAGATTTTTACAATAAACTGTCTTACTAGAACAATTCCACGAGTAAAACCTCTACAGGCTTTTTAGGTTTATGATAAAATGACCCAGGTGCAAAATCCTGTTTACTTTGTACCCTAAACATTTCGAATGTGTTTCTCAAAAAAAAGTTATACCATCTGTGAATTACTTGATTGTAAAGAGTTGATGAAATTTAAAGAGTTCAAACAAGAGAAATAAAAAGTGGTGGATTACCATTTTGTCTTTTGTCTTCATGAGATTATGACAATATTTGGTATACCTGCACAATTTTAGGGGCCCCTTTTCTTTCTTCCTTCTTGATACACTTTATTAAACACTTTAGTTTACTTGAAATAATTTAGAAACAGATTGTTATAGAGAAGTTATATTAATAAGAGAGATATTGTGAGTGAGTGTTGCACTGCTCATGGGGAGCATTGATGAAATTTAAAGAGTTCAAACAAGAGAAATAAAAAGTGGTGGATTACCATTTTGTCTTTTGTCTTCATGAGATTATGACAATATTTGTTATACCTGCACAATTTTAGGGGCCCCTTTTCTTTCTTCCTTCTGGATACACTTTATTAAACACTTTAGTTTACTTGAAATAATTTAGAAACAGATTGTTATAGAGAAGTTATATTAATAAGAGAGATATTGTGAGTGAGTGTTGCACTGCTCATGGGGAGCTTCTTGAGAATGAGACATTGCCAGGGGGTGGGGGTCCACAAGGGAAGACAGAGTAAGCTAGATGCTGAATGGTGCAGCTATTAACACAATATAGCTGAACGGATATAACTATTAACACAATATAGTAAAAATATGTTTTTCACAGAGGCCTAGTTTCAGTGTTAAGGATAAAATAGAATAGTTAAATAATTACTGTAGATTGTACAAAAACTGAACGTACATAATAAATAAATGTTACTTAAATCAACGAGATTTTTAAAACTTGACACCAACCAATGTTTAAATTGTGAAACTTCTTAGAAATTTCGTTAAATGACTAGCGGCTACCGTCCAACTAATTCCATCCACTTCGAGCTATTACTCCAAGCAATGAAGAGGTATAGAGGGAATGTTTTGGAACACAAATTTTGACTTGGCAGTTTTGTTTGACTAGTTAGGACGTGAACATACCAAAATTCCCCGTGCGTAGCCCTTGAGCGGGGGGTGGGAGGGGGGTCTGAAGGTACAATTTTTTTGTTTTTCCTAAATATCTTGAAAACTATCAACTTTTAGTAGTCCCTATTAAATTTGAAAATTAAAGAAAATTAAATTTCCTATAACAAAAGTATATAATATGTCTACTTTGGTCCAACCATTTACACGGTAAGCAGTAATTTTATTAATATTTAAACAAATATCCCTTCCATAAGAAATACATGCAAATTTGTGGGTAACATACATGCCCTATGGGGCAACGCTTTTTTCACTTAAAGGAAAATGAACAGCATCCAGGAAATATTGACAAAATGTCCAGTAATTTGACACCTCAATCATAAAAATTGGTCTGGAATAAAGGTGTTGGCGAGCTCACAAAAACGTTATTTTTCAAGGAATCATAGCTATTTGCAATAATTCCTTGAAAAAAAAGTTTTTTGTGAGCTCGCCAACACCTTTATTTTAGTCTAATTTTTTATAATTGAGGTGTCAAATTACTGTAAACGTTATCAATATTTCCTGGATGCTGTTCATTTTCCTTTAGGTGAAAAAAGCGTTGCCCCATATGGCATGTATGTTACCTACAAATTTGCATGTATTTCTTATGGAAGGGGTACTTGTTTAAATATTAATAAAATTAGTGCTTATCATTTGAATGGTTGGACTAAAGTAGACATATTATATACTTTTCTTACAGGAAATTTAATTTTCTTTAATTTTCAAATTTAATAGGAAACACTAAAAGTTTATAGTTTTCAAGATATTTATAAAAAACCAAAAAATTGTACCTTCAGACCCCCTCCCTCCCCCCGCTCAAGGGCTCGGACGGGGACCTTTGGTATGATCACCTCCCAACTAGTCCAAACAAAGCTGCAAAGTCAAAAATTGTGTTCCATGCAATTCCCTCTATACATTTTCTTGAGCATTCTTTGCCTGGACTATATCTAGTTCGAGATCTTAAAACAGAACGCCACCCTATCAAGTCCGTGACCCGGAAAGCTGACATTTGTCCACGCTATCGCCGCCTTATCTAGACGAGGATCGGGACGACTGCAACGACGGGGCCATAGAAGACAGGGGCCGGCTCATCGTTTGATCTATCCGACACCGCCGCCGTCCGAGCTGCCCCCCCAACTTCCCCTCTCTGTGACGTCACGGTGCAGACACTGTAGGGCGGTCCGCTGCTACGTTTTATCTCGCTCGTTTACACACCCTTATCTCTTCTACAACAATATTTGTTGGTAAAACCTTATATATTTGTAATCTACATAAATTGGCAAATTTAATGGTGCAAAACTCATCCGGGTATGACCACCGAATAATTAAAAGAAATACAAACTTTAATAAGAATATTTTTTGTGACATGAAAAAGTTAGTCGGCCAGTACTTTTTTATTTTTTGGTCAGCCAAATTTCGTCTGCACGAAATTTGTAGGAGATGAAATGAACTACAAACATTGTATTTAACTTTTTTCGCTATCTGGTCTAGTTTTTTCATATCGGCAGCTTTAACAGAGCGGCAATGGTCAAAGTCGAATGCGCGGCGCGCCGTTGCACTGCTTAATCACAATTTGACGACTTAATATACACTGTTTTGGCTAATACGTATACCTCTGGTATCTTATTTATATAGGAATATATATATATATATATATATATATATATATATATATATATATATGAATATATAGGAAGAGGGAAGTGCATTTTTTGCCTAATAAATTCGTATGCCTTTTGGCTAAGTGATCTTAATATTATTGCCCTAGAAATGTCATCTGCACTCCATTTTGTAATCTTCTTTTTGCTAGAGATCGCTTTGATTTGGTTTGGATTAAGCAATGTTTTGGCGTTTTCAAAAAAAGTGTGACAGATGGTATTAGATTTACTTATTTTTAATAATTCTTTTCTCTGCTTAGTAAGACAAGTTTTCAGTGTAACCTTACTTCGTAGATGTCTCTTAAGTTTTTTAGCATTTGCACTGATTTTCTTTTTAGCTGACTGTAATTCAGATTTTAAAGCGCGCAGTTCACTTTCAAGGTTTAATATTTTATTTTGTTTACCCATGCATTCTTTACATACCCCCCCCCCCCCCCCTTTTTCGGAACAGTTCGTAGGAATGTCTCCAGCTTCATCGTCATTTATGTTGTTTGACGTTGATTCTAAATTAATTTCCAGTCAAGGTTTTTTGGGGCTTAAAATGTTTAAATGTTCTAAAGCTGCAGTTCTCACTTCTCTTTTGGCATGCCTGTCATTTCTCTCGTCTACATTAGGTTTTTCCGCACAGACCTTGGGAGTTAAATTAACGATGGCACAGCGTCTTTCTTCAAAATCTTCCTCTGCGGTAATCCAAGAAGTCTGTTCTTTAAATCATCTTCGTAGTCAGAAGGGGTGAAGTGATCACTACAGATTCTAGCAGTTTTCGGATTTAAAGGATCCGCCCGCTTACACTTAACAACCCACGTTGCACGAATCGCGGGATCCGTCGGAAATGAGTGGTAAGTAACACCAGGAGTTTTTCGAGAATAATTCTTACATACCGCGACAGAGCAAACACTCATTGTAGCCAGTAAATTAAACACAAAACAGCGCAAAACTTTGGATGTACACGCACCTTTACAGAAAAGTGAAGATGAACTTAAAGCACCACTTCCGTGGAATTGGAAAACTTCCCGCGCTGATTTCGCGCCTTTCAGTGTTGTCACCCACCAGTGAATAATACTTTTAATTATACCTAATAAATCCTAGCTATTTCCATTGTTTGAGACACCTATGATTAAACGCACTTCTCATGCAATTCTATACAGATCAGTGTTATTGAAAAAAATAAAGCAGATCTACATAAATACAAGATAGACAAAGTAAGTTATTAATTCTTAGGTCTTTTAGGCTCGACTGAAATTATAATCATTTATATTTCTCTGATATATAAGACACAAAATGTATTTGTAATTGACAACAATTACACTTTTTTGTTATTATGTGGACAAGTTATCCTGAAGTATAGCGTTAACTTGCGAAACGACGAGCCGCGCACTCGAGTTTGAACTTTGCCGCACTATTAATCCTGTTTTTCTGAAAAAACTAGACCAATTAGAAAAAAACGTTAAATCCAAAGTTGGAAGTTCATTTGATTACCTACAACTTTCGTGCAGACGAAACTTTCCTGACCTAAAAATAAAAAAAGTAGTAGCCGACTAACTTTTACGTGTCATAAAGATTAAAATACTTAAAGTTTTTTTTAATCATTTGCAAGTCTTACCTAATGGATTTTTACACCATTAGGTGCGTCAAAATATGCAGAATACAAATATATAATGTTCGACGAAAACAAAAATTTTATAAGAGTCCACGAGCGTGTAAACGAGCGAGATGTAACGAAACAGCGGGCCGTCCTGCCGCGGGGCCATGGTGTACGCAAGGTGACGTCATGGAGAGGGGAAGTAGGGGAGGTAGCGTGGACACTTCTCTCACTCCCGTGAGCCAGCCCCTGTCTTCTATGGCCCCGCTGCAACGACACGGGCGGAAACCATATGTCTGCGCCTTATCGGCCTTATCAGCGACCTGCAGGTCACGTGACCTCCCCCGTGCCGCTGGTGACCTTTGATAACGACATGAAGACGGAGTGGCCTTTATATTGAGAGTGGGCGGTGGTAATAGGGTTACGATGTTTCATATGTAACTGCGCAGATCAAATAGTAAAAGGGGCTATTAGCGAATTTCCCCTAAAGGAAAGAAGCTGTTACCGTAGGTCTCAGGGTAAGACCTAAGCTTGAGGCCATCTTTTCGTTTTTGAGGACCTTAGATGCCAAGAACACAATTTGTCCATTTTCATAAATATATACATCCATTGATAGTAGGCCTAGGTTAGATTAAATATGAACCTACATATACCTGCACGACATAAAAAGCTGCATGACATAAGGGCCGTTGTTTTATTATACGAATAAATAATACAATCCATATATTGAAAACACAATTTTTTCCCATCGTTTTCAAAGTAAATGAACGTAAATATATTTAATCTAACTAATATTATAAATGTGATAGTATGGATGTTTTTGTGATTATCTGTCTTTCAACAACGTGAAAAATACTGGACCAACTGAGCTTAAATTTTGTAGGAATAAAGCCACTATATCAGAAAAGGACATAGGCCTATTCGCTTCCTTAAAATCCCCTCGGGCTACGCCCCGTGAACGTCGTTAGCTTCAAAGTTTACATTTTATAAGGATGTAAACATTTAAATACTGAATTGTAAACAGCTGTGAATACTATAATTTTATACATTTCAATGAGCAGAATTAAGATCAGCGTAATTATTGTTATCGTGAGCAAAGCCACGGGTAACTGCTAGTATTTCATATCTATCAAATACTAAACCTTATGTAGTTTAATATAAATTTTTAAATATTTTAACAACATTTTGGTATTCCTTTTTTAATTAATTTAATACACCTATGGCCTAAAATCATAATTTAATTTCTTAAATGATTAATTAACTTTGAGGATGAAGGGGTCAAAATATGGTAAAACAGTTTGATTTCCAATGATAATTAAATGTTAATCAACAAACATTTATGCCTTGTTTACAGACTGATTTGATTTTAAACGTGATATTTATGCTAAGTTTTTTGAAATAATGTGACATTATTTAGTTTTCGTTTGCAAATTTTTTTATTAAGATTGCTTCTAAAATATTACTTTGTGATACTTATAAATTCAAAATAGGACCTTAAAATGTAACTTAATATTATTATTGTAATTTTTATAAGTGGCATATTGCTAAGTAGTTTTGTTTATTTTATTCTAACCATCCATTGCAATTAGTTGCAAAATTGTAAACAATTATCGAGAAATAAAGAAAATTTTCATTTCATTCCATTATTATTGTCAATAAAAAAGGAAGCAAATGGATAATTTTCTGATACCGTCCATTTCGGACGTTCGTGCGCCTCGACATCAAGAAGGTGACGAATAAGACAGAGGTTCTGTTATCAGTGTCAGCGTTATCAGGGCTATCAGCCATTAGAGGGCTCCTGTGACGACTCTGCCCACGACATAAGGCCATCGCCATCACCTACTCACCACTCACGCCCTGGGCGGATAACATCTTAATTCGGTCCGCGATTGGGGCGTGCTAGATTTTTATGTTACTGTAGTAGCGCCGTATCTCTCGGAGAACGAAATTACAAATAATTTGATATTCGTTCCCAAGATTATGACTCTTTATAATTTCGGTTTTATCAGTTTCTAAAAAAAGAAAGAGGCGAAATGTCTGATGGTTTGCTGAATTGTATTTATAGTAAAAATATAGCTCGAAATGATGGGTCACATTGCTACTTTATTGTTTGAAATTATTAATAATTAGATTTCAAAATGATATATCCAAAAGAGCGGTCCAAAAATTGCAATTTATAAAAATTTTATAAATTCTAGTGACTTTATTATCTTAAGTAAGTAATACCCCCGTTGCAGCAGACCTGCATACTCAGCGAATTTCAAATGCAAAAGAACATATTCCAATCCAACATAGCGAGATTTGACATGTTTTTGTAATCTCCATAAGAATAACATGGGGAATGAATATGCAGGTTTGCTGCCACGAAAATAGAAATATCGGGGATTTTAGACTATGAAACGTTAGATTTCATGTAGATGAAGCCACAAACCAAGTTTCATTAAGATATGTTGAGAAATAAGCGAGGTATAGAATTTTACATATTCCCCATAAGGTTAACATTGGGACAACGTACTGTGTTTACCACTTTCAATATCTCGGTAACCAATAGACATAGAGCAATGATTCAAAATACTAAATTGTTTGTTTTTTCGAGCCGAATTCAATGGTACAAACCAAAATCCAATTAGTTTTATTTTTCTATGTGAAAAACCAAAAACCCCATTTTTGGAGGGGTTTATCCCCCTTTACCCCCCCTTCCAGTGGTCCGATCGGGCTGGTTTTCGAACTCATCCGAATAATTACTACTTCACACACCTGTGCCAAATTTCATTCCGATCAGACCATTTTTGCAAGCGCTATCGTGCTTACAGACACACATATATATAGATATATATATAGATCTATATATATATATATATATATCTAGAAATTTGAACAAATGGTGTTTTTGGCCTCTGAGGGCCCCAAAACGAAAAGTTATCATGGTCTTGGGCTTATGTCTTACCATGAGACCTACCGTAATAGCTTCTTCCCTATAGTGGAAATTCGCTAAAAATGGCTCAACAAAGACGGGGGTGGGTTATGGTCTTTACTTAGCGTTCTGTTGAGAATATGGACTTATTTATAACAATTCATAATATGTTATGAAGCACGAGTATTTGGAAGTGTTTGGAGCATGTTCACGCCCCCACCTCTAGATTTTCATACTCCCAAGGTTCCATATCATGCTAGGACCAGAATTCTCTTCTCCTTTTCCTGCCCCCTCAACAAAAGCTGGTTCCTTGTCTATTTAAAATCCTAGCAAGATTAAGTCATGAAAGAAGCGTTGCTAGTTATTGTTTAAAATGAGTCACTAAATAAAAAAATATATATTTAAAAATATGGCTTCAATAGTAATATTTTTATTTGTTTATATAATTAAATCATTGAAAAAGATGTGTTTTCAATATATTATGAATTAAAGCATTCTTTACCATGTAAATACATATATTCAATATAAAAAAAGGTTTCGAGAACCATGAAAATCTTTTTATAGGGTCCAAAACCTCGGTTCCTTTAAAACTTTTAAGGACACTCTTGGAATCTAAAAAATGCCTTCCATCGGTGGATAATTGCATAAATAACGAGTGTAAATTTAATATAACGAGATTAACTTCTGCCGGATAAGAATATAACCCATCTAGGGACAAAACATTAATTATGCTTGAAAGTATTGTGAGTTAAGAATAGTGCAAAAATTTTCCCCTCAAATATTGAATCAAAATTTACTCTCAAAGGAAGTAATTTACAAAAACATTAAATATTACGAATAAACATTTTCAAAATGCAATTTAAATGTGTTCAAAATACAATTACCATGTCATTTCCTCTTACTTGATAGACATTAAACAATCTTTCCAAGCCCAAATTTACCATCCTTTTCCTTAAAACTCTACGACTTAATCGGTAAAAGAATATATCAAGTGAAGAGGCGACTAAGAGTTCTCTTAACTACATTTTCTTAGCTTTATGAATCTCTTGTTCCAGTGCCAAATGCAAAACATATGGAAATTCAACTATTAAACTCTACCGAACTTGAGAGGGTTGTAAAAATATGTTTCAACTTCGCTGACCCTAATTTATCTCAGTCTTTAAGAGTTTTAAGAACCATTTCGGGCGTTAAAAACCCCAAATCGCCATCATGAGCGAGCCAGTTTTTAAAGTAGCAAAATATTTAATTCAGCAATTCTTCGCCAACCATCACACCATCATACTATTTACCCAGAACAAGTAATCATAGTCAGCTAATTTAACTGACAGTACAAAATGTATATTATAAAACTAGCCAAATCTCAACTTTGATTAAATCGACTTACAAATAGTCAACCAACTTTTAACAGAATATTTAACAGTTTTTGTTCATACAAATAAATACTTCGTAAAACGAAATCTACTAGAACTTAAATTTGACACTTTAAAGAGCAGATGCAAGACGGCTCTTCCTGTTACACAAATTCCTGATTCTGTAATTTCCTTCTTACCCGAGCAAAATCGAGGACAGCTTCAAATAATGCAATTTTAAAGCACATAAAGTACCATCTCCAAGAGAACGTTGGCTGGCAATCACCAATCATAGGACGCGTTAAATAACGTGACACAGTTCGCCCATTAGACTAACGTTAATCTTAGCAATGGGATTACGGGCCATGTCATTTGATTCGACCTGTGTTTGTGTAATTTGCCACCTTTCCTCCATGTTCTAAGTTCCCCAATCTGAGAGTGGGAGAAAGAGGCCCATGAATTAACCAGCACCACGAAACAATTTATCGCCATCCTTATGGTTATATGAATTTGATCACCTTCCGTTTTAGCGTTGATTGGATACTCCTCAGGCTATTTATGATGCTGGTTAGCGCTTGTGTACTTCATAGCTTCGTTTGACTAAATTATGAGTTATAATTATTAATTTCATACTATTCAATTGCAATGAAATTCTTGCTTAGGGTTCTTATTGTAAACATATTTTACTTGAGCTATGAATAACATATTTTACAAAAAGTAAATTTAAAACAGGCAAAGACATAGCCTTTGGGCCCTTTTCTAAATTAAAACTGGAATAGGATTTGCAATAAGTATAGTAGTTTTCATCACTGGGTGCGAAAGTGGCTCTTTTTGGTACGAGATCGTAATTTACAGGCGAGGCGCAGCCGAGCATGGAAATGCGATCGAGTACCAAGGAGACACTTTTGCTCCGTGTGATGAACAACTATTTTCATCATTATGTATAAGTAGCCATTTAATCGTTAAAAAATCAGACTACATAATTTTGAGATTATCCGAAATAGTCATCGTCATTTACACATCTGTTAGTTGTTTACAAACACAAGTTAAGAAATCGTTCAACCTTTCAAACATAACATAAACAAATTTTGACATTAGAGTACGGCAAAATTTACCATATGTTTTTTCAGTACTCCTATTCGAAGTGATCCAAAAACGATCATTTTGCGTACGATTTAGAGAACTAAAAACGGCTGTTTTCGGGACAGTATGATGAAAAATATGTTGAAGCATATAAAAAATTATAGTAATTTTTTTTTATAATGAATTCATAACAATTTACATTCAAAACTTTATAAAAAAATATTACACTCATTTCTTTTAAATTTGTCTGCATTTCCAAAATGTATATAATTAACTTTTTTTCAAAACTAATGTTGAAAACCCAATTTATTTATATAGTCAAAGGGCAAAAACCCCACAGATCTAAAAATAAGCAACACAGCCACTTATAATTATCACTCTTGTAATTACGGAGTGATCTGCGAGTGACGCGTCTACTGCTGGCACCACTTGCCCCATTGTTGCGTTCGCTCGGTCCAGAACGGTCTGATTCATACTGCTGTAGTCGTGGAGGGGGGAGGGGGTCACGTGGTACACACGCTCGCTGTCACGTGGTTGTCAGCTGACATCAATATCCACACTTCATTTCTGCAGTCTGGGGCTTATAGTGTGTCCAGAATTGTTGTGCAATCCACATTAGACGTTAAAATATTAAATGAGGATTTTTTATCCCTACTACAATGTGGTACACAGAATATTTTATATTTTAATATATATTGAATCATAAAATACACCTATTGTTTTTGTATAAAATTGTAAGCATTTAGACTTACGATTTACATTTTGATAAACATTGTATGAACCTTTAACTTTTAATATGTCCTTAGTACTTATATAACATAGCAATAGCTCTTAGTACATTAAGTTGGTAAATACTTCTTCAAGTATTTAAAAATGATTTTTTGGAAAACCTATTTTTTACTTTACAGAAGTAAATCGGCATATTAATCCGATACATTAGGGCCGATTATTATTAGTTATCGGCCCTTATTATGTTATTAAGCTTAATTAATTAAGTTTAACTTAATTACTGTTGAAATTTACGGTCTACATCTACACATTGTACCATAAAAATTACGTTGAGAAAGCATTTATCACAATGGAAAATAGACAGTAAAATCACCATTTTTGTAGTACTTTTTTTAAATTAAACTGCCGCTGACGGGGAAATTACATGTAATTACTTATAAACAATTCATAAATATCTATTTACCAGATTTAAAAAATCCAGTCAAGTTCTTGTAAATTAAATGTCCTCAATCTTACCTAACCAACAGTTATTCACAAAATAATTTATTTGTAAATTGTAAATTTTTTAAAGGGATGTAGCCCTTAAACGTATTTTTATGTTTGATATTTATTTGTACGTTGCAATATCCTTGTGCTGCAGTAGTAGTAGCAATGCTGCCAATCAACATCCGGAGATGACCCAGAGAGGGCAGTGTTAATCGATCGAAAAGAGTCCAGAGCCCAAGCAATTGGCTGGCTGATTCGTCTTCGGTTGGAAATAACATAGTTAATTGATACAGTTTTTTATGGAGGGAGATCAATCTATGTATTAAAACTCGCAAGCGTGATTTTTGTAATACATTTTTCTCAGCATGAAGGCATTTTAAGAAAATTCTAAGCGTACCGTTAGAATTTTATTTTCCTAAAGATAAGCACAATCCAATTATCCTAATATAAGGGCGAGTAAACGATTGAATTTGAAATATAAAAACAATATATAACATGGGGGGGGCCTCATGGGCCTTGGGCCTCATGGGCCTCATGAGTTGCCACTTTGGTTACAAAATAACAACGAAATGTAAACAAATCGAGCCTTATGTTTTATTGCAGCAAGGAGAAAAAACTAACCTTAATAGTTTCTGATTGATTTGCGAACCGTAGATCATATTACATATAAGTTGTCTTTCGGCAAGACTTGAACATTATGAACAGAAATTCATAACAGGAAAAGCTTTTTTCGATAATTTTAATTTTGAAACACTGGGATGATTATTATATGGGACTTATAAATGTACTTTTTTTGTTACTTTGCACTCGGTATTTTGTAAAATGTCTGTAGAATTATATGACACTTAAATAAGTGGGATTGAAAAAACGTATTTTTGGAGGTAGTAGTTGAAATAATGGTATTTTTATACAAAATAACACCTAAATATAAAAAATAGTAATAAACCTAATCAAGTTTTTTTTAATGCTACTACTTTTTTACTACAATTTATTTTAAACACGGTTTATTATTTTCATTGATGAATCAAACATTTTAGACATTTTTCCTAAGTAATAAAACACCGATCAAAGGGATATCATGAATGGGCTGAAGAGAACTGAAGGTTTGCTCACTGGACGAAGCCGTCACAAAGAGGAGCCGGCGCGGAGCTGGGCCATAAAGCCACGTCGCGGTTGTTTACTTGTTTACTTGGCCGGGAACAAACAAACCTTCAGACAACAGGTTATGTAAAGAAAAGTGAGTCGCATCGGTCGAGGATGCTCCAAGTTTTGCCAGGCGTCTTTTACATCACGAATTTTTATCATTAGTTTAGGCCTATGTCGGTCTTCATAAAACTCTCAAATATGTAGGTTCAAAATAGCAATCGGAGGCAAAATTAAAGATGGAATAAAAATAATGTGCTAATAATATTCTTTGAGAATCGGTTGTCAATATTTATTCGTTTAAAAAATTTTGTTTACAAGCCGACAGGTGAAAAGTTTTTATATAAAGCCCTATAATAAAACATTTCTGTAAAACTAATAACGTGTTAAAAAAGAGAATTAATATTGATTGAAAAGCATATATTTTTCATCTTAAAAATGGATAATAAAGAGCATCTCTGGTTTTGGTGCCTTCTAAAATATTTGGTAGTAAATAAATATTAGAGATCACATAATGTTCGAAATTCAACTAGGAAATATTTGGGTTTAGTTTTACTCATTGCTTCAATAAAACTGCATTTGATTACATTCTGCTATTTCGTAAACAATATGGTAACTCATAAAGCCTATGTTAACTTTTTTATTTCAAAATAATTTTTCCACAAATATAAAATAACAATAGTAAAGTTATAATTGATAATGGTAGCTCACATCTACGGCAAAGTACTTTTCTCATGGTGTGCTTAGATTTTTCCAACAGTGCCTACAGGCTGAGAAAAATGGTTACAATAATCATGCTTGCCTTTCAAATATAAATATATTCAAATTACGCTGATGGTAAATACAAGTTTTAATTCATTTATAAATTTAAAATGTAAAGTAATGTAAGAAAAAATTTTATGAGGATTTTGAAACCCAGTTGTGTTTCTGTATTAACCGTGAAAATTGTAAATCAGCCTTCAGGTTTCCAATAAATTTGCCACCAACCCCTCATTCGCCTATTATCCGACACTCTGACCTCTTACTGGGTAGTTTATCAGCTGATAATTGGGTGTAATCCCGGTGATAAGAATGATAAGACGACACGCTCTTCAGATTTCCATAATAACCGGCAAGCCGCCACACCCACTCTCAACTGTATGATAGCCTTCACCAGCTAAAATAGGAAGGAAGATATATCTGCACCTTGCATTTTATATTTTATGTTATTATCCTCACGTAGGAGATAGGACATCGTAGTTTTAATAAACTTAAAAATGTCAATGTACAAAACTGTTTAAAAATACAGTTTTTATAGATTTTTAATTGTTTTTTTATGTGTGTCCCAAAATGAATTTTCAGGTCAGTAACTGGTAGTAGAAGCGGAGTTTTTGTGGAGTATCCTTTATCATTATTGACTATCAACACTATAGTCACTCAGTAATTAGAATATGTGAAGGAAAATTATGAATTAATGGATTCCACTAATTACTCTAAATACTTCTACATAACAAAGCCGATTTTCAAACACTATTACGATAAAACATTAATGACGTAACATTTTTTTGTAATCAAGTTGTACAATGAAATATATCTAAATTAATTTTCAAACTACTGGATATTGATTATTAATATGAATTGAAGGCTAGGCCTACCTTTCAATATCCTATATTCCCTAGTGGTTAATAAGTCGCCACATGTTTCAAGGCAACAGCCTCATCAAAATGTTAAATATATTCAAGGTAATATACTTATACGTTTTCAGGTTACACATATATGGACACCAAGTCTAAAATAATTCGAATTAGGTATTAGTAATTTTTTAATGTACATAAAAACTGTGCATTGTTTAAGAACACATCTCCAGCTGATTTTATACTTTTTTGTTAAAAAAAAAAAAACAAACAACGAACGGAAGGAACAACGAGGAAGGTTATGTGTGCAAGTCAGTCAACATGGCCATCATGGTGTGCATCAGATCATGGACATGAATCAAAGTTTTATTTACCTTTGTTTTATATATATATATATATTAGTGTCGTTGTTGAGGTATGAGTGATTTCATTCAACTTGACCAAATCTCAAGTAAGAGATGAGAAAGATATGTTTAGCTGTAACCTAGGAGAAAAGGACTGATGATAACGCTACGGCGTTGAAACCTAGGTCTCCATTAAATAAAAAATTGGATCGTAAGGTAGGCCTTAGATACAACAATGATTTTACACATTTAGCTCAATGTTAAAAATACCCCGTTGCAGCAGACCTGCATACTTAGCAAATTTCAAGTGCAAAATAATATAGTTCAAGCCAACATTGCGAGATTTGACATGTTTTTTAAGCTCCTTAAGAATAACATGGGGAAAGAGTATGCAGGTTTTCTGCCACGAAAATGGAAATATCGGGGATTTTAGACTATCAAACATTAGATCTCATCTAGATGAAGCCACAAACCAAGTTTTATCAAGATATGTTTAGAAATAAGCAATATAGAATTTTACTTATTTCCCATAAGGTTAACATTGGGACAACGTACTGTATTTAACACTTTCAATATCTCAGTAACCAATAGACTTCGGGCAGTGATTCAAGGTACTAAATTGTTTATTTTTTCGAGCTGAATTCAATGGTGCAAACAAAAAATTGATAAATTTTATTTTTCTATGTAAAAAACTCAAAACCCCCATTTTTGGGGGCTTTATCCCCCTTTAACCCCTCTTCCGGTGGTCCGATCGGGCTGGTTCACGAACTCGTCCGGGTGATTACCACTTTACACGTCTGTATCAAATTTCATTCCGATCGGACCATTTTTGCGGCCACTATCGTGCTAACAGACACATATATATATATATATATATATATATATATATATATAAACATTCGAACAAATTGTGTTTTTTGCTTCTGGGGACCACAAAACGAAAAGTTATCACGGTCTGGGACTTAGGTCTTACCATTAGACCTACGGTAATAGCTTCTTCCCTATGGGGGAACTTCGCTAATACCGTTCAATGTTTATCGTTTCGTTTTACCGTAGATGGTAAAAACTCCCTATTAGCAGCTTTATACCGTTATTACAACCGTTACTGCTATCGTTACTACCAATATTATTAATTCGGGAAACAACTTGAAAGTAAAAATTTGTATGTTCTATGTAACTGGATAGAACACAATTTAACATATCAATAGAGGGTGGACCGGTGTAAGCGGCGGGCGAATAGACAGGAAGTCCATTAGAGCAGGACTGGGCAGAAACTGGCTGAACCACGCAATAGCCCGGCGAACTATAACATTCCCTGCTGACTGAATACCGCGGTAGCTGAATAGTATCGTCCCCAGCATAATGAATACCATCCCCGCTGTCTAAATACTACCCAGCGTAGACTGAATACCATCCCGCACTGACTGAATGCAATGCCCTTTCGACTGAATACCATCCTCAACTGTCTGAACTCCATCCTCTGCTGACTAAATACCATGCTACATCATTTGAACATTACGCCCACTGACTGAATACCATCCCCCGCTAGCTAAAAGAAATTCCTTGCCAAATATAGTATATTACATTACTAGGCTAAGAAGTACTGTTTTGCCACACAAGCATGACAGTTTTCATGAGAACAAACATTTGCTACGGATGCAGTGCTGCCACTACATTCCTCTAAAACGTAACCAATAAACAAGCATTAAACGTTGGTTTACAGCAAATCAGCTGATTGTTTACTTCCGTTTTATCCGGCCTAGGACGGCAATGGATAACTTCCGAGCCAACAAAAAGGAACTGAAAACAGATGTTTCTGTGTCAGTATGATGAAAAATACAATTTCCTACCGACTAAATTCCATCCACTGCTGACTGAATGCCATACCCAGCTGACCGAATGATATTCCCTTTAAAATCAATACAATTTTCTACCGACTAATTTCCACCCCGCTGATAGCTGAATACCGTCCCTTAATGCCCGAGTGCTATGTTCAACCGCTGAATGCCATCTCTGTCAAATGACCACCATATCCCACTGATTTAATGCGATCTACCCGTTGACTGATTATAAATTCTTGTCTTGTGTTACAAAAACTCAGTTGTGAATTAACTGGAATTAAATGTATGGTACACCTTTGAACTGCATGGGGACCTAAACGCTGCATTTTTCCTTCTAGTTGAAATTTAAAAGGAAAGGTAATCTGCATATTGTATTTATTAGTCTTTTTTTGTATAATGTCGTTTTAAAAAGGTTGTAATAAAAGTAGCTGACAAAACTATCGTAAAATGTAATTTTCCGAAGATTTTTAGCTTGTGAATCAGTTCTCCTTATGGAAAAAAGCTATCCTGGGATTGCTTTCTTGAAAACAATATCGACAATAATCTTCTTCAAAAACGCTGGATTCAGAAGAGAAGCATTTTAGTTGATAATATTTAAAATATTCTTAAATTGTCTGTGAAATCATAACCTATTGTAAACCGTGCACATACGATCCAATTCCGCTACACACCATAAATACCACATCTTATCTAAGCTGATTTATTACCCTCTCAATAATCTTGAATCCACATAATATCATAATCTTCCATATTAAAATCTTCACTCAAGAGGAGTGCCGTGTCACGGCCAGGTGACTGACACGCAATGTAAACAAGGCGACATTTCTGATAAGATACGAAGCTGTGTATTTTGGGAGGAGGCGTTACCATTGAGAATTCCTTGCTACCGTTGCTGGTAGCATGGGAGTAGGGTAAAGTAACCAGATGTCCCGTTTTCCCGTTCCCTAAAAAACGGAACAGTAAGTTTTCTGCAACGTGGACCGTTGTCCCCGAACTCTTTAGGAACTCCTATATGACCCGTTTTGGCGATATTTGTCAATAATACACTTTAAAAGTACTATACGATTGCAAGAAATTTTAAATAAAATTGTCTTTAATTCTTTCGTCGGTTGTTTGTTTTTATTATTTTATTAAAATTATTTTGTGTACTTTTCTGCAAATTTGTAGGGCAATGCTCACTTATCTACTACAAGTTAGAAAACAGTCAAGTAAAGAATTAAATGGTAAAGATCACCGGGAATATAGCAATGTACACTCTGAAAGTGTCTAAAAACCACCAATACGATCATAATTTTCTCTATTTTCAGGTGGAGGCCCCCGCACCACCTTCCCTTTGTGAGGGGGGGGGGGAGTTATTCAATGCCCCCCCCACGACACCCTCGAGGTTCCGTTTTGGATTTTCCAAAATCTGGTTACCTTAAGCATGGTACACCAAATTTCATATTTTTTGCCCTGAGTTAATGTAAGTGGGTTAGACTGTATACAGGGGCCGGAAAAAGTCTAGAATGTATTAAATAACTTTATATTATTTTACAGAAAGTAATGAAACTTATAGTTGTGTATATATTACAAATAGAAATATGTTGGCGTATTTTCTTAATTTTTCGTACGATGAGGGGACGGCCCGCAATGGAAGTCTTGACATTCTTAATCGTAAGCATACCTAGAGTTATATACCTCATTTTCGAGGTCTTAATTAATATACTATAACAGCGCAAACTGTGCCTCAAAAGGTTAATTCGATTAGAAGTTACAGCCCCTCTAATATTTTAATATTGGTCATTAAACTCTAGGCTAAAATTAAGGGGAAAAGTTGAATTACTCATAAAGCACTCGCAACGATGTAGTTTGGATTTAGATACATGTATTTTTCATTAATAAGGATAATTTGACGTATCAAAAAATCTACAATTAAATTACATTGCTTCAAGTGCTTCATTAGTAATTAGACTGTTCTCTTTACTTTTAGTTTAGAGCTTAATGACCAATATTAAAATCTTTGAGACGCGGTTTGGCGCTGTTATTCTCTGCTAATTAAGACCTTTAAAATGAGGTATAACTCGAGAATTGCAAGACTTTCAGCGTTGGACGTCCCTTGGTCATGTGAAAAATTAATAAAACACGCGACAATATTTCTATTTATGACTGATACGCAACTACAAAGTTTAATTACATTGAGCAAAATTATACAGGGTGTCTATTAAAAACGTTTCAGGATTTCAGGAGGAGATTCCTTACATCAAAACTAAGGTTCCTATGAACATGGGTCCTAAAATGCTCGGTTAAACGTCTGTCGGTCTGTATGTGTTTTTATCATGATTTTGCATAACTTTGGAACTACTAAAGATATCAACTTCAAACTTGGGACGTATGTGCTGACTAGTAGGACCTATTTTGGTGCAGAGTATCAAGTTTCTACTTTGTACCATTTCAAAACAGCAGCCTTTTTTATATTTTAAAACTTAATATCCTAAAAACTGTAAATTTTACAAAAATTGTACAAGAGACAAAAAAGTTGAGCAATTTCGTTTCCTACAAAACGATATAACGATTATTAAGATAGAACTACATTTAACAGAGTCATTGCAATTTTTCTAATAGAATTCATGCGAATTTGCTATAGCTGCCATAAAACAAGCATGTATTCTGTTGGAAAAATTGCAATAACTCTGTTACATGTAGTTCGATCTTAATAATCTTTATACCGTATTGTAGGATACAAAATTGCAAAAATGTTTTCCCCTTGTACATTTTTGTAAAGTTTACGGTTTTTAAGATATTAAGTTTTAAAATATAAATATTGCTGCCATTTTAAAATGGTACAAAGTGTAAACTTAATACTCCGCACCAAAATAGGTCATATTAGTCAGCACATACTTCCCAAGTTTGAAGTTGATATCTTTATAAGTTCCAAAGTTATACAAAATCGTGTTAAAAACACATACAGACCGACAGGCGGATAACCGAGAATTTAGGACCCATGTTTATAGGAACTTTTTTCTTAGTTTTGATGTAGCGAGTCACCTCCTGAATTACTGAAACGTTTTTAATGGACACCCTGTATAGAAGTTATTTCATACATTCCAGAATTTCGCCGAACCCTAGAGTGTGGCACGGTACGATGCATGTTGTGGCGAAGTGCATTACACCGATGCACGTGCACTGAACTCTAGTGGTGCCCCCAGACCGACACATGCATTGTTACTTACCCCCCCCCCCCCCTACCCA
The DNA here is from genome assembly GCA_035578135.1 of Flexamia atlantica. NCBI lineage: Eukaryota > Metazoa > Arthropoda > Insecta > Hemiptera > Cicadellidae > Flexamia > Flexamia atlantica. Next base: position 4,537,415 of record JAQJVK010000014.1, on the reverse strand, counting down.
TCCCATTATATCAATAATGGTTCTAAACCTAAAGTTTAGGCCTTGTTATTTTAAATGCATCATGCTTTAAATGCATCATGCTTTAAATGTATATTTAACAATCGTTTTGAAAACGATCCGCGTAATTTTATACTAACAAACTGATCGAATTATTTCAAAGGTAAAATAAATCTACTCATGTTGTGTTTCAAACCCAAAGTTAATGTGGACCAGCCTTTATAACTTCCAAGCTATCTCAGGATGTCACGTGGTCTGTATAAATTTTTTTGTCATCATATGAATAATTTTTTAAAATTTTTGTTTTGGATAAACATTTTAGTTTCCATCTGAGAACTGAGGTAACAAAAATATGTAGTGATTTGCAAGACTGCAATTATGAAATATGTTAGGGTTTTTCTAACTATTAACTGTATATACACGTGTAAACTATCCATTTTAGCTATACATATAATAAATAAATATAGCTAAATAAATTAATATAATTAATCAATTTCAAAATTTACCTTCACATTTTTCAGCTAATTATTAATAAAATATTAATGAGACAGACAAATTCAAGAATCATAGCCATACAATTTAAGGTAATCGAGTAATTTGTGTCCAAAGACATGCATGTTTTAAGGAAATTACCATTGTTCTTTTGGACTAAAACCCAATACGGCAGGAGGTACTGCACACTCTTAATTGTTTATTTTAATTAATCGTTTTACAACACTTTTTATACAATTTAATCTGCATAAAAATTATTATGTTTTATGCAATTACTTGATAAAGAAATAACGTTTAACATTAATTTAAATGTCATAAAGCCCATGCCACTTCAAAAACAATGCCGAACATACAATCCTTCACTTCCCATAACCTTTAAAATTTAAAAACAGATTAATCTTCATACTAATCAAAACAAATCTCAAAAGCGAGCGCTAAAACCATTTAAGAATACTTCAACATTCCTCAGCTGAAATAAAAAGACCGCGTGGAAGCAAAAGACCAAACCCGAAGTGAAAATAATAGCGTACAATAAACACTTAGGGGGAGCGGAAGTTGAAAATAAAATCGGCAAATCCGGCTCAGAGTCGACTGAGTAAGAGGATGTTGGGGGATGAAATCTAGAGGGCGGCGCGGCGCGTCATGAGATGGAGCTTAGCGTCATCGGCGGAACTCCATGTGACTGTTTGTTCTTCAGTGTCATGCCCGGTGTTGTGTAATCCTGAAATACCACTCGAGGGTTCTTTCGTTGGAAAATTTATGTTATTTAAAAATATATACAGATTGTCCGGAAATTATGGTAAAATATTTTAGTATTTGACAGTATAGAGGTAAGAAAAAAAGTTCATGTAAACATAGCTTCTAAAGTGCTTCGTTTTCCGTCTATGTGTCTGTTTGGGATTTTTACATATTAAATCATATCTCAAGAACCGCTAAACGTATAAACTTCAAACTTGGTACATGGATGACGACTATAAAGAACTATTTTTGCAAGGAGTATCACATGTCTACTTTGTACCATTTCAAAATGGCGACTATTTTTTGTTTTGAAAGCTAAATATCTTAGAAACCTTAAATTTTAGAAAACTTAAAGGTACAAGAGATAAAAAAGTTGCAAACTTTAATCCAATTAACGTTAATATTAAAATTATGATGATTGGACTACAAGTAACAGATAAATTTTAATTTTTCTGAATAAAAACATGCAAATTCCAGACAAGAAGTTGAAAGAACCATATTTTTATTCAGAAAAATTAAATTTTCTCTGTTATTAGTTGTCCAATCATCATAATCTTAATATAAAAGTTTATTAGATTGAATTTTGGAACTTTTTTGTCTCTTGTGTAATTTTTCTAAAATTTACGGTATAGTTTTGAAAACAAAAAACAGTCGCCATTTTGAAATGGTACAAAGAAGAAATTTGATACTCCTTACAAAAATAGTTCTTTATGGTGGTGATCCATATACCAAGTTTGAAGCTTATATGTTCAGCGGTTCGTGAGATATGATTAAATATGTAAAAATTACAAACAGACACACAGACGGAAAACTAAGCAATTTAGGACCTATGTTTATATGAACTTTTTTCTTATTTTTACCTCCCCTATCATATGCTAAAATATTTTACCATAATTTCCGGTTACCCTTTATATCTGCAATATGTTCGGGGAATCGTATGCGTTTATCTTCCCAAAACAGCATAGTAAAATTCATCGTTTTAGGTTGTATATTTCTTTTGAAACCAGAAGCCAGATGGGTATTATTCAATGAGACATTTACGCTTTTGGGTATCGTGATCTATATTTGTAGGATAACGGATGTCTCTTTTCACCAACAATCACACAGATATGCAAAATACTAAACGAAGAGCAATTAAACAAAATTGCAACAACTAAATATAATTTTCATTTAAATATATTCTTTAACTTCAGTCAACAATTCCATATTAAAGTGTATAATAATATGCATTATTCAAAATTTTTAGTGCGTCCTATTATTTTTTTCTCCTCATCTGACAAAGACGGGATGGTTAATTAGTTATCCGCTTGAATCCGCACATATGAAAACACTAAACCATTTTAGAATGCTTTTTAAACACTTTTTTTATCTTCAATGCCTACAAACCAAAGTAGGTAAGTTAGCAACTTGTAGAGAGGCAAGCAGCAAAGTACATGGGGCAGGCGGACTGTTCCCCTGGGGGGGTAACTTAAGTAATTACGTTTTAATTGGGTAACAAAGTACAACGATAGTCGTTTTGCCGCAACAGGGCAGGTATGTACCGCTTAGTGCGGACCGCTTGAAAACTGACATATTGCCTTGAGTTCAGACGTGTGCAGTAGTATTGTTCTACATTAACTTGAATGTAAACTAATGATTTCATTTATAAATTTCCGAGACCATTCGTTTAAAAGTTGAAACTAATTTTTTAACTTGTAGGCTGATTACGGACTTGATTTACATTATTGTTTTAATTGTTACAGATCGACGATTGCATAGTTGAAACCAAGCTTTCATTGATACAGACAAATTAAGCTAATGAGTTACGTTTGAATATAAGATAGTTAAATATAAGTTTCTTTTTTGAAAATCCAATAATAGTAAATCATACCTTTTAATTTGCAATAATATGTAAAAAAATTGTAATATGTCTTATCAGTTTTAAGGCAACGATTAGTGTTTGTTTTACTGCATAACTTTGAAAAAGGGTAAACTGCAATGACAATAAATCCATTATTCATCAAAAACCTCCTACATTTTTTCTGGATTTTTTTTAATTTTTTTCATTTCAGAGATGAATCATAAAACTGATATATTGAAGGTTCATAAAACCGTTGCAATAGTGTGGAATGCAGAAACTCTCGGATCGCAAAATAATGATGAATTTACAAAAATGTAAAGCATCTAAAAACACGATGCGATTGCATGTTGCACGTTCCTCTGCAAAAGCATTGCGTGCAGTGAGAAATGTCTTTTGCGAATTGCAATCATTCTGAAACACCAGAAAAGGTGTACACATGCATTATCATTAGAGGTGTAATCTCAATGGAATTGCATATTAAATAATCATAGGGACCGAGCTTAGATCTTGAAGGCAATTCGGTTTTCCCCTTGCTCTATAATGTCAAATACAGATTGTAAGTTATTTTGTTCCAGATTGTTCCAAGAATACTTTATTACTATTTGTTATTCTTTTATTACATTTGAATTAAGCTTTAGCTCTAAATAAATATTTAAGAGGTTATTGTTTATATTATCAGGGAGAAAACGTATTTTTTATTAAAATGTATAGATATATAACAAAAAAAGGAACGGGTAGTATTATTAGTGCCTTTCTCTGGGGTTATATGGTTATTTGTTCTTTTAAAAAAGATTTGCAGTGGTATGAGGTACTGACTAACTGAGCATTAAATTAAATAATTACTAAGTAGGTCAAGTATCAGAGAAATGTAAGTGATACGATGACATTAATACACCACTCATATTCCTAACTCATCGTAGTTTTAGCCCAACGGGTAATTTCAAATTCAATCCTACAAATTAAAACCCAACCTAGGGACAAAGAGATATTGATCTATAATATAGTTTTAAAAAATGTCCAGGGAATATTATTTATTTTATGTTTTATTTTATGTTATGTTCTAAAAGCAAGAACTGTTCATGTAAAAAATTATTAAGTTTAGTTAATATAGTGTTCATTTCTGTATTCCTTTACTGTATGTGTTACAGATCAATAAAAATATATTTCATATTTCATTTCAACTTATTGAAAACGAAGTCAGTGATATTAGATTTTATTGTTTGTTGTTTATATTTACCATTCGAAATGACCAATAGGTGTGACCAATCGAAATTGATCGCCATTTTCCACCATTTATGTATATTTAGTATCTTGTATGTAAATAACGTACTAGCGTAAATATATTTTTAAGTTTAATTTTTGGAATTTTAGCCTCCGGAAACCAATAAATAAAGCAAAGGTATTTACCCCACTTTTTACATTTTGAAGTGATGAAAGACTTTTATTTACAACCATTGAATACAACAACACGTATCATGCTAATCAAGCAATTATTTAGTTACCAACATTAAAGATTTTCTTTTCTAGAATTTTGACGAAGAGATAATAAACGCTTAAAGAACCTCATTATCTTATTGCATAAGGATCCCGCTCAGCTAAACAGAAAGCATTTAACTCCATCTCTACAAACAACGGGGACAGAAATCCCAGCAGGTCAAGATTTCCACTAAAATGCAACTTAACAACAATCGCGCCTTCATCAAAATTCCTTTCATGCGAGAAATGATTTCACCGAGTGGGTTTCCATAGGGAGTAGATTTAATTCAAAATATCGGGCGACATTTAAATTCTAAAATTCTTTATTTTTAGCGAATTTCCCCTATAGGGAAGAAGCTATTACCGTAGGTCTCATGGTAAGACCTAGGCCCGAGACCATGATAACTTTTCGTTTTGGAGCCACCAGAAGCAAAAAAACACCATTCGTTTGAATTTATATATATATATACCTATGTGTCTGTAAGCACGATAACAGTCGTAAAAATGGTCCGATCTTTATGAAATTTGGTATAGACATGTAAAGTGGTAATCAATTTGACGAGTTCGTAAACCAGCCCAATCGGACTACCGGAAGGGGGGTAAAGGGGGATAAATCCCCCCAAAAGTGGGTTTTTTGAGTTTTTTACATATAAAAATAAAATTTATCCACTTTTTGTTGGCACCATTGAATTCAGCTTAAAAAAACAAACAATTTAGTATTTTGAATCACTGCTTTATGTTCATTGGTTACTGAGATATTGAAAGTGGTAAACACAGTACATTGTCCCAATGTTAACCTTATGGGAAATAAGTAAAATTCTATATCTAGCTTATTTCTCAACATACCTTGATAAAACTTGGTTTGTAGCTTCTTCTAGTTCAGATCTACTAAATATTGAATTAAAACCACCCAGTTTTAATATACCTGTAGCAGCAAACCTGCATACTCATTTCCCATGTTATTCTTATGGAGCTTACAAAAACATGTGAAATCTCGCTATGTCGGATTGAAAAATGTTGTTTTGCATTTGAAATTCGCTGAGTATGCAGGTCTGCTGCAACGGGGGTATTTATTTCATTTTGAACTCATAGCACATCTTTCGCAGCCTTTTCACGGCCTCGTTCTGACCTTTAAACAAGTGATTTATCTGGCGTGTAATTGGTTGTATTCCCGACCACACTGGCGAGATAAGACGCACGCTAGTCACATTTCCATAACACACTTCATCCCCACCCCGACCACCAACCCCCTCCCCCTGCCACCTGCATACGTAACACATGGGAGTAGACGACTTCCATGACCGACTGCTTGGACGGCCTAACCTACAAATCGCTCTTTCAGTAAGTTTTGTGTTGGGTTTTGTCTACGTAAAACAAATATTTTCTCAATTATTTTGAATAATTTTAAAATTCTTTTTTTTGAAAATTCACGTTTAGTATGTATGGAATTTAATTTTCAAGGAGAAGGTAGACCTTACTGTCTTGTTAATTCAATTTTATATAATGGAAAATAATGATTTTTGAAATATTACAGTAGATTTACAAGAAAAAAAACATAATATAACATTAAGTGGCCTCCCCTCAACTTTTTGTGTGCACACCCTTTTACGAAAAGTTTACCCGTGTTTCTATTAGTCTTGTTTACTTGCAAAACCACAGCATGATTACAAAAGTAATTCAGCAATATTTAAATTGTAAGACGTGCTGTAAATGAAAATAAATTTATCTGCAAAAAACTGATCAAATCACCAAGTTAAGCTTAAACTGTTAGATTCTAAAATACCATATCACTAATAAATTAAGTTAATTCTGACGGAATAAGTAATTTTCCTCTAAGACGGCCTTGCGTGCTATAAGGGTCAAGTCAGGCGACTTTACGTTGTATTTTCAATTATATCACACAATCGCATATTCGCGTGAACACGGCGTTCATTTAAATAAAGTGATAGTTAAATCTCTAATTGCGTGAAATTACCTCTTGAAGACTATAGAGATTTACGCCCTTTTTAACAGTTATTGATAGCATGTGACGAGGTAATATGGCCTAGCGAGTATTAGATAAGCCAGCATTATTTCACTGACTATTAACTTTTTATGAATCGATGATTGTAGTTGTGAATGAAACTTACGTGCAATTTTAATTCTAGATTTACAACTTGTGTGAGGTAGTTTGGTATATTACTTTCTTCCCCCTATACCTAGCATATGCAGAAAGTATTGTTTTCACCAAAACTTTCCAATTTGAGTTGTTTGTGGATATATTTGTTTTAGTGCTCCCTGAAACCAAAAAAGTGGTTTTCGGAGTGGTGTCTGGCTATCCGTGTGTGTGTGTGTGTGTGTGTGTGTGTGTGTGTGTGTGTGTGTGTGTGTGTGTGTGTGTGTGTGTATGTGTGTGTGTTTGAATGTAAAAAAAGCTACAGATGACACCATTAGTCAGATTTTTATTAAATTTGGCATGTATGTATGTATAAAATCATGATATATCCAAGCTACTTTTTTAATTTTCTGAATTTTTAATCATTAAGGTTATTTACCCCATAAAAAATTCCAAAAATCCTATAATTTCATGGTTTTAGTGCTTAAGATGACAACAAGATTTTAGGGGGTTTTCCCTTAAAAGCGTTTGTGGTCTCTTCTGTAAAATGCCACTGGCGTAAACACAACTAAAAAAATGACACCACCCACATGTCTGTAAAATTCTGGTTCAAAAGTTATGGGGGTTTAAGTGTTAAAGAATTAATTTTTTTCAAGTTTCACAAAATCTGTAACTTCTAAAGAAAATATACTTACAACCATTAAATTTGGCTTGAAAAACTAAAAAATCTAGTAATTTGAATTATAGTTCTACTTCAACATATTGATGTTTTAGTTTGGCGGTAAAAGCCGTTGCCTATTGTTAGTCAAATGGCAAATGTTAAAAACTTATATTTCTGTTGATTTCTAACCGATTTTGATAACATTTTGTGTGTATTTGTGAGATAATTAAATATTAATTTGTTTTATTTCATACAAGTTTTCTGTTTTCAAATGACTTAAAGAGAGAAAGTATGTGTCAGTTTCCTGATACCGTTTATTTTTATTTGATCTTCTACTTAAATTTAGTATATTTATATTTGAACTTCTACTTGAGTAATTATATAAATGAACAATGTAGTCCAATCTCAGCTGTGGACTCCGCTGCATTTCCATAATTCGAGAGGGAACTGTCGCTGCCCACTGACCTGTCGCTGTCCTCTCCACTTGTGCATTAATGGATTTTCGTCCCTGTCTCGACCAAATCACTACCAGTCCTTCGTTCGTAAAGCGACCATTCAAAAACATTTCCTGTTTTGTTTTTTTATTTTTTTTACTTTATGACTGAATATGATACAAGGGCTCTTTTCGTAAAAACAATAGTTGAATCGAACATTGTAATGGTTGCCATATGGATAACTAATAAGGTTGGTTTCTTTTAATGTTGTAAATAATTTTTAATAACTGTTGTTAAGTTATTTTTCACAATATAATGTTTAAAACAATCAATTTAATTAATTGTCCGTACAACAATCATCTACATTGATTGACTTAACAATTAATTTTTCTTTGTGGAAAAGATAGTGATTTAAGGCAGATATGCGTGTACGAGATATAAACGATGTTGACGTTAATTCTTTTAGTACACCTTTACAGTAATATGTCAAAAATCTCTGAATTGAGTTTTTAAGTTCGATTTTCACTGAGCAGGAAATAGTCTAAAGAAACAAAAAGATACTGTTATAATAGAGCAAAATAAGTAAAACTATTAAAAATAGATCAACTTGTAAACAATTGGACAATGATAACCAAACATGTTCCAATATACGAAATCCTCAAGCTATTATAATTTTAGGCATGAAAAAGTCCATTAAGATTGTTTGATTGTTTTGTTCAGTATTTGTGCAGTCATTATAGAGCTTATTGCTTTAAAATTTTAAAATGCCACGTTACATTACTAAGAGATAAAGCATGAATGTCGCTCATAAAGATTGTATACGTATGTTTTTGTACAAAAGCAAAGAAAATTTGCAAAACTGTAACCAGTTACAAGATGTAGCCCCAAAGGTAGCTGCCCTCAACCACTCATTTCCATAACCAAATCCCGCCATTCTTGGTCGTCATCTATCTTATCTTGTACTCAACATTTTGCCTCTTATCTTCTTAAATTTTATCACACTAATAAATTGCACAGTTTTTCAATTGACATCAATTGTCGGGTTAAAATTATGTGTTTTCCTTCCGTCATAATTGTAGTGATTCGGTTTATCTTAATTTAAATCTAAGAAAAAATATTATATTAAGAAAAAAACGTTAATTTGTGAAAAAAAAATTTGCAGCGTGAAGAGATTATTATTTTGACATCTCCGGGCAGTTTAAGTAAGTAAACTACGCTGGAAAATACTTAAAAAGTGTCAAGGGTGTTTTTGAATAAATTGAATAAATTAGTTTGTATTATTGGTGAAAATTTCATTTATTATAAAAGTCTATATTTATGTGATAAACTGAACGTTTTACTCCTTTTTTGCTTCTAATTAAGTAATATCATTTTTAAATAAATTTCTTACTAGCTAACCAAGACTTTAATCATTTTCCAAATATAAATATAAATATAAAACCCGTAAAACTTATCTAAAACGTTGGGATTTAGAACGTGTTAAGAATATTCACAGCCGCAAATTATTAGACTTTCATTAACTAAAAGAGGCGGGAAGAATGATGGAAGCCGCTAAAATAGTGCAAGGCGAGGTTACGGATCTTCCCAAAAATCCTCAAATCTGTTGGCTGTTGGGCCGTGCATTGCTATCACATGTCTGCGTGCTTCTACACGCTTAGTTCACTTTAGTATAGACTAACTTGTACAGACTATTACAAATCTGAAGATTTTACTTTAATTGTAATTCATTGTTGGGGTGGTGGGTTTTTGTTCTGATTTTTATTTTGGCGGACTATTGCCATCACTAAAAGTCGGGAAATTTTTTAAACAATAAGTGATTGCAAATGTCCGGAAACATCTGAGGGTTATGTTTGTTGTTTCGGGGATTCGAGGAGATTGGTTTTTTATACGATTTTTCTCTACCGCATGTTGTAAGATGAAGAATAAGAAATTCTAATATTTATTTTAATCCCCCAAGTTAATAAAACTTGTTTTTACTAAATAAACTGTTAATAAAACTTTCATCGCTCATTTTCTATAGTGCTAGCAAATTTAAAAAATGTCAAACATCTTTAAGAAATTTGTCTACGAGTTCATGGCACAGCTATTTCAAAATAAAAAATGCTGTAATGCATGTCACCTTGCTTAGTATATATCTTGTATTTTTATACAGTGGTGGTGTGTATTTTTTGTGAAAAAAATTAAATAGCGAATTCATGTAGACTCAGTAAATTTGATAATAATTATGGACGTATTTATTATCCTTCCATTCATTTTTATTCCTTAGTGTTCAAAAGAGTTCTTGGAGTTTTTGTATTTAATAAAGAACGAAATAAAAATTTAAGAGGGTGTGGATAAGAAACTTACAGGCATCCAAAAGAACGTCTGCTCTCACCTGAAAAATATTATTGAACGTTAATAAAAAGAGACACAACAGAATTGAAGTGAAAAACCATAAATTACTACATTAATATATGCCTTAGAATATTGGCCTAATTAACTACGTAATAAAAAAAACATAAATACACTTGAATAGTACTAAGAAGAAAAACAATTAGTAGATGGTAATACAAAACCATGAAATGTAAAAAACTTTGACCTTTTTTGCTACTTAATTTATTTTCTCTAATGACAAATTAAATTAAAGATAAATTGTTTGAAATATTGTGTGTATCATTTGAATATTACGATTGAGATTATAACATTCATTATAACATTTTTTTTGTAAAATATATTAACCAATTCTTTTTCACCTAGTGATTTGGACCACAATAATAATTTAATAATTTGCACACGTGATTATAATAAGTTTTTTCCCAATTCTCTAAAGCAGCATTCACAATTCTGTAAATCGCTGAAATCAAGAGTACAACGATAGAACCAGTATCCCCCCTTCTCCCCCCCTAAAGGGGGTGGGTCGGGGGGGGATCGTGTAGAGAACACAGTATCCCGCACCCCGCAGGGGCAACTCTTGTGTAATTAGATTTTAATTGCATAATAGAGTGGATGTCTGCAAATATAACTTAGTGGGATATTCTGTTGCGGTGTTATGGGCCAAGTTTGATTTTCCCTTCGCCCTTTCTGAGGCGCGTTTGTTTTACATTATCGACTAAATGGCTCTGCTCTGAAAAGGGGATAATTAGAAGTTAAAATTATATTGGTTTTATCCATTTAATCTAAATGAAGTTTTGTTGGTACCGAATTATACTTTTAAAAGAGCCCCGTTGCAATAAAATAAAGTTTACTTTATTTTCTACTTTTTTCCACAGTTTAAATAGTATTGGAGTGAAAAATTAAACTCATTTATATATTCTAATTTACTAACGGGAAACCCAGCTTACCAAGTGCACGAAAGAAATTAGTGGTTTCAGTAATTAAAATTTTTTATTGAAATTTTAATTTTAAATTGTTCTACGATGCTTGCAATGTTACGAATGATTCATCACAGTTGTTAATGTTCAAAGCACTTTAGTAGAGAACATTTCGTGCTACACTACACATTGTTTCAAATTTCCTGTATGCTGATTTTCAAAATTTTTATTCACGGTTAAAAAAGGAGTCTTAAATTGTGTAATAACGTTCCGAAAGTTTTGTGATCATATTGTAATGATATGTAAAAATATGTGATCCACATGATTTGTACTGAGCACATTTTCATGTCCTCTAAAATATTAATTGATAATGATAAATGCTTTCACAAAGGAAATTTATTGATAGAATCTAATATGACCTTATAATGCTGGGGTCTCGAGGAAGATAGGGTTCCATTAGATTGAAACCATTAAAAAAATAATTAAGTTTTGCGCCGAACGCGCGGAGATCATTAAAGAACGCATCTGCGGCCGTAATCAGGGCTGAGACTTGGATTACCAACTTATAAACTCTTCGGGAACAAATAACTTTCTTGGAATCGATTTTATTCCGCTTTATCGCTTCTTTTTTCATGACATTTATTGAATATTTCCTCGAGTTATTGTAAAATTAGAGCTCTTCCTTTCTCCTTTTTTGTTTTTCAAAAATGTATAATTTTATTCAATTATTTTGTAGGAAATATAAACTTTAAAAAAGATGGTTTTAAAACGCTTAGTTAAAATGATGTAGTTTTCGTAAAATTTATTTTTTTCCGTATGAAGTAAAACTTTGAACGAGTCTTATTGTACAAGATGTAAATCAAGTACATAAAATACTAATAATTTCCCTCTTTCAGGATATTATTTTTCGAGGGTGTCCTCGAAAATATACAGAATATATACGTTTGATCTTCAAAAACGTTTTTCGCCAAGTTAGAATCATAATTTTCGTTATAATATTGAACACTTGCCACCACTTGCAGAAATTCTGGCCTCATGTGAATTACATGATTATAAAAATCTTTGTTTCTTCTATTTTTATCATTCCAGCCAATATAAAATCTTAAATCTCTAAATGTCTCAAAATTGAAAACAAATTTCAAAAAAATTAAAGCAAATTTTAACTGATGCTAATACTGTAAAAAGCCAAAAGAGATTTACGCACAAGAACATAAGGGTAATTATGAAACAAAACATACAAAGCTACTTGGAGGCTAAGTTTTATACCTGTTTAACCGGCAGCGTAAATCAGCATGCCGGATAACGTAATTAAAAACTAATTATACAACTTTTCAAGTGCATAATGTTGGTAGACTGTGCCTTGGGGCGGTTTGCCGTTAATTTTATGCGCTCTTTCACATTACGGCCGCCGTGCGTCAGGGCTGTGATTTAACTTTACATTGAAACTTTTATTGCATATTTAGTTAATTTTATTACTAGGGTTTTATGGATATTTTTGGGCGATGGGCTTTAAAACTAAGGTATTTATTTATATAATATTTTGATTTTGGTTTTTGTGGACTATTGCTGTCATTGATTAGTAAAAAACAAGTTTCACGACCTTTCAGGATCTGGAATCTGATCCCGTCTTCAGGTGGGAAAAGAACCTAGACCATAACAAGTTTAGTAACAGAGCAGAGCTAAGACTACAGACCGTAGTCTTAGCTCTGCTCTAATTGGGTGTGGACGTGCTCTCTCCTGATTGGTGTTTCTTGATCCTTGTGATGTCTGTGTTATTTTTTGTTTTTGTATTCTTTTTAGCATTGTTTTATTTTCTGACTGCTTTTACCGTTCCCTGTTTAGCTATGTTTTTTATCCAGGTTATTCTGGTTGTGAGTTGCTAGTCTTGTTAAGTTCTAGTTTCTTTTTCTACCTGAAGAAGGGATCAGATCCCAGATCCCGAAACGTTGTGAAAATTGTTTATTACTAATAAGTGTTGGCAAATGTCCACAAACATCAAAGTCTAAGTATGAAATTACTATCACCACAATGAATTTCAAACAAAGAAATCTTTGTAATAAATAGACAATCTGATGTCGAAAAGTACCAAATGCAGGAAAAAGGCTTTGTATAGTTCTTGTTCCCTCAATATGGGGCTACATGAAACTATAGAGCTATTATAAATATCCTCAATAACAGAGAAATGTAACCCAAAGAATTACCTATTCAATATTTTGAAATTTGTTCAGGAAAAGAACTCCTCTTTAAAATAAAAAAAAACTAATTTCGTTTTCCTTTAAGTTAGACAATTTTTTTATTATAATCGAATGAAACCATTGCTTACATAAATGCAAGAATACTTCGTCATGTTCATAATTGAGTAAAAAAACCGGATTAGAGGTAATTAGTAAACCACGTATATCTGCTTCTAGCAGTCACATCCAGTTAATATTAAACAGTGGTACACTGTAAATTATAGAAATTTAAAATTATCATTGATAAAAAATAACGTAGGAGTTTTCTGCCTTTAGCTTTGATACAAAGCGCCAAAGCCTCATTAGTCATTTCACAATGAAAATATTGGTTTAAACTTTTGTAAAATTACTGGCTTTCATTTCGTTATCCATTGAAATGATATCGGATCTTTCTTTCTTTATGTATTTCGTCTTTAACGACGTTGATGTTAAAGATCAATATTTACTTTGTTAGTTTGTCAGTTACGGTTTAGTTAATTACAGGATAAAAATATGAATTAGTAATAGGTAAAACCGGATTTTTTTTACTTCCGTCGGACTACCAAGTTGATTATTATTTCAAGTGTTAAATTTAAACTGTCTTTATTAATGTAATACGACATTATGGTACACTGCTTACTGCCTACAACAATTTATTTGGATGTTTTTTCTCAAATAGGTAAAAAAATTCAATAATTTTATAATATATTACACCTATTATTTAATGACTCATAATTAAAAACAGTGTCCAATGTCTTACTAATATTTTCACTATTCGTTAAAACAAAGATTTTTAATCACCACGATTACTGAAACTAGTAATGAAATTGGAATGAAATGTATAACATTTCTTTGACTCATTATTTTGTTCTGAGTATTCTAATAGTATAAACACTGCGGCGTTCCTTCGTATTTCTGTCATGTAACATAAATCCCTTCAGACATTTTAAGATTTGAACACAGACACTAACGATGTTCATAATAGAGATATTAATAACCGTAATTACGTCAGTAACGTGTCGGCCGTGCTTGAAGCTCAGACCGGCAGCAATTGTATCCGCATTACGGAGCACAGGCGCCGCCTAGCGGCAGACAGGAACATTACAATCACAAAAGTGCCTAATTGACGGGATAATCAGAGTGTAAATCAACACGAAAGATGAAGACGCAACGGACAGGCGGGTTAGAACAGAAGAATAAAGAGAAGATGGTGCAGATACGGTGGAGAGGAGGGGTGGTTTATTACGTATGCCACTAGTGTAACAGAGCCTTAAAGGAGGACGAAGTAATAGAGAAGGTGGTGCAGAGGTGATAGGGCAGAGGAGTGGTGAGACTACAACTAGTGTACCACCAGAGTGATTAACAGAACGAGGGAATGCAGAGGCTGTTAAGATGTGAGGGTGGGCCACTGGTATGCCTACCACTAGTGTACCACCGGAGCGTTAAGGAAGGAATAGAGAAGGTGGTATAGAGAAGGTGCTTCGGACAGGCGGGTTAGAACAGAAGAATAAAGAGAAGATGGTGCAGAGACGGCGAAGGGTGGTTTATTACGTATGCCACTAGTGTAACAGAGCCTTAAAGGAGGACGAAGTAATAGAGAAGGTGGTGCAGAGGTAATAGGGTACAGGAGTGGTGAGACTACAACTAGTGTACCACCAGAGTGATTAAGAGAACGAAGGAATGCAGAGACTGTTAAGATGTGAGGGTGGGCCACTGGTATGCCTTCCACTAGTGTACCACCGGAGCGTTAAGGAAGGAATAGAGAAGGTGGTATAGAGAAGGTGCTTCGGACAGGCGGGTTAGAACAGAAGAATAAAGAGAAGATGGTGCAGATACGGTGTAGAGGAGGGGTGGTTTATTACGTATGCCACTAGTGAACAGAACCTTAAAGGAGGACGAAGTAATAGAGAAGGTGGTGCAGAGGTGATAGGGCAGAGGAGTGGTGAGACTACAACTAGTGTACCACCAGAGTGATTAACAGAACGAGGGAATGCAGAGGCTGTTAAGATGTGAGGGTGGGCCACTGGTATGCCTTCCACTAGTGTACAACCGGAGCGTTTAGGAAGGAATAGAGAAGGTGGTATATAGATAGTAGAGTGTAACACTCTCTGCCAAAGTGTATAGTTCGTATCAGAAAGGAAAAGAGAGTGTCGGACCGGTCCAGGTAGGCCCGGGCAGCCCTAATCCGCTGTTGTCACAACACCTATTGTTGTGAGGCCGGCCGGCGACGGGGGTGGGCAGCCCCCACGCCTGTGTCATTGACTGCGGGCCGCTTCGAAATTCCTTATACCAGGAATTACTCAAGAAATAACTCGCCGGCCGGCCTCACGACAATAGGTGTTGTGACAACAGTGGATTAGGGCTGCCCGGGCCTACCTGGACCGGTCCAACACTCTCTTTTCCTTTCTGATACGAACTATACCACTAGAGCTGTTAAGGAGAATGGAGGAATAGGGAAGGTGGTACCATTCCTTTCTCTGTGGTGGTACATAGATGATTAAGTGTAGCAGTGGTACGCCTACTACTACTGTACCACCAGAGCATTGAAGGAGAACGAAGGGGTTAGAGGAATATATTATGGTACATAGATGATGTGTTAAAGCAGTACTATTAGCCTATTCGCAATTCGCCTGCTATTAGCGTAGAAAAGGTGGTACGCAGATGATATGGTAGAGCATACCACTACCCTACCACTTCCACTACCCTACCACTACCACTACCACTACCCTACCACTACCACTACCCTACCACTACCACTACTCTACCACTACCCTACCACTCCCTACCACTGCCATACCACTACCCTACCATTAGAACGTTGAAGATACGGATAAAAACATTCTTTGGACGAAAAGAAAACAGTGATTGACTAAAGTAATTTCATTTGAATTTTCAATATTAATAATTTTTTTAATCGATAACTCAATAGGAGGCTTGGATCAAATTTTGTTTTTTCTATTTTCTATTAACTAGGTTCGTCTTTTTATAAAAGATGAATTAAAAAATGAGAACAATATCGTACTACATAACTGAACAGAGAATTAAACCATGTTCAATAGATTTAGAGGCTGATACAACAAGAACGCTGAAATGGAAAGTTGCGATCAACAATAAATCTACAGTAACATTTTACGTTCGCGTTCCCGACCGTTTACAGCTCGGACACTGGGCGATCGCCGATGCCGCTTTATCTTTCTGCCCTTTTAATATAACTTTTGTTTTACGACCCCATTGACGGGCCAGATAACAAAGGTAAACGATAATTGCGTTTCGGATCAAGTTCCATTATTTTTTCAACGATTCGTTAAAACTTATCAACGACGACTAACAACACGTGTCAACAAAATGTTTCCACGAAGGAAATTCGATTTTGTTGGCCAGCCTGCATTTCGTGTTACGAGTGCTTCAAGTTTTAAGTAAATTTTTTACATTTATAGTACGCCACTTAAAGTGTTGCAGTTAGTTAGGATAAATTCTTCACTATAACATACCCTTTTGTTTTCATATACAGTTTGGAAATAGGCCTATAATAATTACAAATATATATCTTACTAAACCTATTGATCAAAATTTTAAATCACTAGATTAAAATTGCTCGAACCATAAATGTCTCGTGATTTATTGCTTGCATTTAAAAAGGTTATTTAAAAATTCCATTGCTAAGTATGGATTTAGAGTTAATATATGGCGATTCCACAATCGTTTACGCTCATGCGTTAAGAAAATAATTTGAACGCCATGTATTTTTTTAAATTAATAAACATAAACAATTTTTGAATCGCAATGGAAAATTTACAATTCCTATCTTCCCTGTTATTTTAAAGCATTTTATTTAGAACCTTGCGCTGCAAAAAGTTCCCAAACTTAAAAAAACTTGAGTCCATTTTTTTATACAACGGACTCTTGTGGAGCCGTAGTTTTTGAGGTCTTCGCTAGGCCTGCTAGCGTCGCAGAAATCGAAAACTACCGTAGAAAGTGAACTTTCTTAACTTCACTGTGGTGTGTTACAAAAAAGTCTTAAACGGGCTTCTTCAAAATCCAAAAAAGTTAATGAGCCTTTGAGTTGCAAGCCTTCTATTAACAAGGTTGTCCAGTTAAACAACCCAACGACAACATTTACCTTTTAATTATAAAGATTTAAACTCGAGATAATAGTTTTAATAGTTTGTTAAATAGTTAAATCGTGACTGGTAATAAAATTATTCTTATAACTACTCATTTCATATCAAATTGTTTTTTTATTTCACAACAATCCCATCGCCGTGGTTACGCCAGGCTCTTTGGTCTCGCTCGCACTGTCAACATAACTTTCTCTTAACACCTCTTACCATGTTTCGTTGTTATGAACAATGGCGCTTGGTCTTGGGGTCTGATTCCTGCTTTGGGTCTAGGAGGTCTCAGGTTCAAATTCTGGAGCGGCCCGCGCCGTCTTGATGGATGCCATGTACAAACGATTGGACGAGAGCAGTTTATACGACCTTATCATACGTCCGCCGTCCATAAAGTATTTATTATTTAACCTATATTCATTAAATAGTACGCTGGATCGTATAGGGTGTCCCGAAATTATGGTAAAATATTTTAGTATATGATAGTACAGGTAAAAATAAGAAAAAAAGCTCATATAAACATAGGCCCAAAAGTGCTTAGTTTTCCGTCTGTCTGTTTGTGATTTTTATATATTTAATCATATCTCACGAACCTCTTAACGTACAACTTCAAACTTGGCACATGGATGACCACTATTAAGACCTATTTTTGTAAGAAGTATAAAATTTCTACTCTGTACCATTTCAAAATGGCGACTGCTTTTTGTTTTCAAGGCTAAATATCTTAAAAACCGTAAATTTTAGAAAAATTATACAAGAGTCAAAAGAGTTGTGAAATTTGATCCAATTAACGCTGATATTAAGATTATGATGATCGGACTACTAATAACGGAGAAATTTTAACTTTTCTGAATAAAAACATGGTCCTTTAGAACAAACTCTCAAAAATGTCCATGTTTTTATTTGAAAAAATTAAAATT
Source organism: Flexamia atlantica (assembly GCA_035578135.1). Taxonomy (NCBI): domain Eukaryota; kingdom Metazoa; phylum Arthropoda; class Insecta; order Hemiptera; family Cicadellidae; genus Flexamia; species Flexamia atlantica. The sequence goes on along the minus strand of JAQJVK010000014.1, from coordinate 4,519,150 downwards.
TCTCCGTTATTATTAGTCCGATCATCATAATCTTAATATCAGCGTTTATTGGATCAAATTTCACAACTTTTTTGTCTCTTGTATAATCTTTCTAAAATTTACGGTTTTTAAGATATTTAGCCTTGAAAACAAAAAACAGTCGCCATTTTGAAATGGTACAAAGTAGAAATTTGTTACTTCTTACAAAAATAGGTCTTAATAGTGGTCATCCATGTACCAAGTTTGAAGTTTATACGTTAAGAGGTTCGTGAGATATGATTAAATATGTAAAAATCACAAACATACACACGACGGAAAACTAAGCACTTTTGGACCTATGTTTATATGACCTTTTTTTCTTATTTTTACCTGTACTATCATATACTAAAATATTTTACCATAATTTCGGGACACCCTGTATATATATTTGTATCTATACATACCTATTGACTCTGACACCGTTAGACCATTTTCCATGAAACTCGGTGCATGTAAAAAATAACGGAGAGAATTTTTAAGTCATCCATTTCACCCTAACTCAATCGTGTTCCTTTAAAGAGGCCCAAAAGGGTTTCTCAACCTTATGCAAAGCTATTGTTAACATGAAACGTAACATGTCTATATGAAAAAGTTAATTAATGTAAATCGACATCATAACAGTTGTTTTTTACTTCCGTAAGCCGAAGTATGGCAAAAATTACCTCTGCAACTCGAAGTTCAGCCGATAAGTCGAATTAAATTTACACTTTACCTCTAATAGTCGATTTTCACCGCTATATCTCTAAGTTTACTCAACGGACCATAAAAGTCGAAACCCCAGCGTACAAGCCGCAACGTGTAAACGAGTCATAGCTGCCCCAGGGGCCCAGGGTCTCTATTCATTGCCACTGTGACTCGAATTTTCATTCGGTTTATATCTATACCTCAAATTTAGCACAAATTACCTCTTTAAGTCAAAATCAAGTAAGAATCTCCTGTTTAACTCTACCTTTTCCGAACACAAAACTCGAAGAAAACCCTCAGTCCCGTGGCATTTTGAGTTGGCGAAAGTCGGCTTTTCACTGATGCGCTTTGGATAAGGTGACCAGATTTTGGTGCAGCTTAAACGGGACGCAAACCTCCAGGGGTGTACCCCCCACAAAGAGAGGTGGGTCCGGGGGTCCTCCCCTAGGAAATTTTGAAAATTATAAGCATTTTACTGCGTTTTTAGACTCTTTCAAATTGAAAATATGTGCTAGACTCTAGTTCATCTTTACCATTAATTTTAAGTTAGTAGGAAACTACAAAAGAACGGAAAAAATTTATTTAAGAGTTTTTTACACTAAAACATATTTTCTTACCCCCCCCCCCCTTAGAGAGGGGCCCGCGGGTCCTCTCCCGGAAAGTTTTTTAAAATTAGGAGCTTTTTGGTGACCTTAACCATTAATTTTAACTTCCTAGGAAACTGTAAAAGAACCGAAACAAATTATTCAAGAGTTCTGTTTACAATAAATCGTATTTTTAAAAGCATTTTTCTTACAAATAACGCTAAAACGAGACAATTGGGTGTCCTGAAAGACTTCTTCGGGACAACGGGACACGCCGCTAAAAAACGGGACGTCTGGTCACCTTATCTTTGGAGACTTAATGAAGGAGAAGTTGAGTGTGGTCTTTGATGGAAACATTTTGACGGAGAGTGACTCTTTGAAAGTTTTTGGAGATATGCTGGACTCCAATCTAACTTTCTCTGATCATGAAAGCTACATCCACAAGATTGTCACATGCAAGTTAACAACACTGAACCGGATGAGATACATCTTCCCGGAATCAGCAAAGCTGGAAAATGTCTGATCTACAATATTTCCGTAAATTTTCTATCCCAAAACTGTACTTGGAAATAGTCTGTCCCGTCAAACATCACTCCTCAACCAGACTTCAAAATAGCTCATTGAGATTTGTCTTCAATCTAAAAAAAAATTAACCATGTCAATGAATTAAAGGAAAAAGCAATAATTCAAACCATCATCGAGTGTTTCAAACTTTTTACATATAAAAAAACGCTCTGCCCTAGACCAACAAAGACAGCAGCTTCCTTTGCTTTAAAAGTAAACCTTAATAAATGTCTTTTGAAGTTACATTTAAGTTTTAAATTTTTTCGACATAGTCTAGTCGGATCTTTTCCGTTATACGTATACCACTGTTTCGGGTTTGTTTCTCAAGCTTGATTTTGGTACGTTAGGCTAGGATAGGTTAGGTTAGGTTAACCTAACCTAACATGACCTATCCTAACCTTACCTAACCTAACCAACTGCAACTGGGAACACTAGACGGCCAGACGCTGGCTTATCGCGTCTGAACAAAGGTAACGGTAGATAAGATAACGAAACTGCAGGTAAACTATTCTTACAAGGAATTTCCACTTAAAAACGATTAATGACTATTATTTGACCTAGTTTATGGTGCTCGGTCAAAAATCTAGCTAGAAGGGTAAATTTGGAATGGTGGTATACGTATAACGGAAAAGATCCGTCTAGTCTAATTTGACGTCGGTTATCTTTAAAAGCAGAGTTGTAACTTCGAAGAGCGTTGTAAATAAAAGCATTTCTATTTATTTTTAATACATCCCACCCTCTTACCCAGCACCAGTTACGTCCGACTCGAATACGTGCTCCTAGACCACGTGCCTATTTATATTTGAGAGCGGCGACTAAACTATAAGTGTACCTGTACAAGAAGCACCTGGTCTTGACAGGTAAGCCTACACCTCCGCTAAAAGCGGCCCACTCCTCTCCTTCGCTCCGCTTTCCGACTGGACTAATTATAAACTCTGAGAGGCCAGAGAGGGCGAAAGTTATTAAGTTATCGATGAAGTCCCGAACAAAGGACTCCTAGTCAGGTTTTGTGTCCGGTTGGAGAGTGAAAGTAGGCTAAGTTCACTGTTTAAGGCGAGAACTAAAAGTTTGTTTTAGTGGAACCTCTGTAACGTTTCGCTAAATCTAGATCGGATCTTTGTAAATTAAAATTTCAAACCGATGAACAAATAATGTTTCATCGAATTAATAATTTAAAATTCATAATTGTTTATTCCGTACCAAGTTACAGAAATGGAGCATTAAAGATTGAATTAATGCTTAACTCTTCATAATCTTAATCAATTTAAAAATCACTTTAAACGATTTTTTAAATTTATTTAAAGATTTATAAACAATAACTAAAACAATAATTATAATAAATGACATTGATTAAAGTAAAAGTTTGAATTGCCCTTGAACCGCGGTCAGTTGCGATGTAGAGTGGTTGAGTCAGAGCGAGGTCAGATCGGTTGAGTGTGAAATCATTTTGAAACTCATAACATACATTTATACTTAAATCCGAGTCCTTCATAGTAACAATAGTACATGAATTCACACTTCATATTACTTAACTATCTATTTTTGTACTAATTTACAGGCTAGGCTCATTAAAAAACATAATCCTATATTTTAATACTCAATCAAAACTCTTCAGTTCTCAATGATTACTGAATCGTACTTTAGGATTCAGGTGTCAAATTAAAGGGGATAATGCGTAGGTTTTCCAAATTGTTTTCAAATTGTACGTTTTCTCTAGGGGTTACGCCCTACAGTCCTTCAGAGGTTGAATCAATACAATTTTAATGGAGGAATAAAATCATCTATATTAATATGCAATTGAAAGACTGAGTTCGCAGTAACTACTGAGCCGATCTTCAAGGTTTAAGAGTCAAAGTAATGGAATAATGATTAGTTTTTCCTCCGAATATCCTCATAATTTACGTTTGTAAAGGGGGTTAGGCCCTAAGGGTTAGGCCCTAAGGTCCTTCGATTGTTGAGTCAATACGATTATCATGGAAGAATAAAACTTTGAGTAAAACAACTGAATGAAGTAATCATTGCAAGGGTAGCTTAACTCAAAAATAATATAGTATTCTTAATACTACATTTCACAAAATAAAATGTTTTCAAAAAGAAGGTTGTTTGTTTCCAAACCGGAGAGTTATTAGTTTGTTTGCTCAAGTGTCAACGTTATCAGCTTATCGTGGGAAAGGCGGCTGGGGGGGGGGAGAGTGGGGGGAGGGAGGGGGGAGTTGCCGCTCTTATCCGCAACTGATAAAGCCCGCACCCCGGCGCCCCCTCCCCCACCCGTAACCCCCCCCCCCATTCCTCTACAGGATACACCGCTCCTGTCACGTACGGCTGGGTGTATGGAAAAACTCAAATTAAACTATGCTTAAGCCCAGGGCCTTCCGGGGGATTGATGGAGCAAGTTGGACCATAGACAAAGATTTTGGGGGTAGTTATCACTTTTGGGGGGGAGTAAAAACTACGGGGGATTGAGTAAAAATAATTAATTATGGGTCATAAAACATTTACGAAAAAACCGGTAGCTTTGACTATAAATAATTAATAGACCTCCAATTCTCATGGCCCAGCTATAGCTAATTTTCGGTGACCCAGAATTTGAAGTTGTCATAGTAAATATTTACTGACACTATGTCAACCCCTTATTTTAGCTATTTACTTTAAAATTTTGTATTCTAAAGTTCATAAATCAGTTCTTAATTGAATATTGTTTGTTTTCTGTACCACTATTTCCTCCTGATACCTAAATTAATAGGGGACATTAGCACATTCTAATGGTTATTCACTATATCTAGGAGCCTTTAAAACATGGTACACAATAATTGATAATACAATGGAAGGTCTGCTTCAGATTGAAAGTCAATGCCGGTAGTCTGTATATTTTTTTAAACCAGTTACCATCTACTAGTATAAATAAAGGCAAACGTATATCTGAGAAATATTGCATATTCATAATAATACCTTTTACCTTAATTGCAAATACCTTGAATATGAAATTTGTTATAATAAATTAATTGTTCTGGTAATCAGGCTCCAGAAAGTAAAAGTTCCATTACAATGTTGAATATTAGATTATTGTAGTTTAGTACTTCAGTGTAAATACCTACTCTTTCAATTTAGTAGTTTCGAGTTTAGTTTTAGCTTTTTAGTTTAGAGAGGGTTGCTGGCTGTTTTGGGGGGGATGGGCACCCCTGCTTAAGCCCGGTAAAGCTGCCTATATAAATAATAAATAAGGCGTAATTTTTTCGATGATTTTATTTTAATTGGGAGGTGAAGGTTTCCACTGATTAAACTAATTATAATTTAAATACTTCATATGTAATTTTTCTTACGGTACGTTTCGTTTTTCTCAGCTTTATTTGTTATTCCTTAGAGCACCTATTGCACGTCATGAGATATTTGGATAATGTGTTCCTTGGAGAGAAGCACGGCATACCGAATAATTCCGGTGTGTGGGCTTCGAAGAACACGGTATGTATCCTCCTTAATAACAGTTATTCGGATTTCGCATGACGTGCAATGCAAAAGGTAGCATAATATGCAGAATAATGCAAAATACATTTAGCAGATTGGTCAGAATACTAATTACAAACTAATAGGGCCCTTTGCACTATTCCAGGTTAAACCTGGTTTAAGATAATCTAGATTAAGTTGATCAAAAAGTTCAATCAGTAGATTGAATTTAATTGTATAATTTGGTTTAAACCGTATCTGTGAAACTCACTTTTAGTTCAAACTTCAGATTAAGAAGAAGTAGTATAAATTAGAATGGTGGAAACGGCCCTTAGGGTAAATAACAAAACTATTCCATATAAAAAACATAACAAATGTCCAACCCTTAAAAATTATTATAGGAATTAATAAAAGCCTATCGTTAAATAATATCGTTACCAATAAAATTAACAATCAACAACTCTCAACTTGGTTTTAAGAATTCATGTAATTAAGTTTCCTCAGAAGAAAAACAAAACAAATAACTCCTCCTTATTCGAATTAACAATCAGTAAGTACTCTCTTTTACACTTTTTAATTATTCAATAAAGAAATGAAGAATCGGTGAAAGTTTAATAAAAGGTGGGAAGTTGACGACAATCGAGGCTCTCGGTCGATTGCGTCTGTTCAAAGCCTTCTTCACTCGACCCTCAGTCGCAAGTCTCGGTCGGCAAAACTTTAGAATCCATCTTTACCGTTAAAATCGATATTTAAATCGACAATTTTCGATTCGATATACATAATCGATATCTTTGGAAACATGTTTTTACTTTTATTAATGCATAACTATTGTAGATAAAGAGTGTAGATCGGTATTTTGATCGTTTTGTTGGGATTAACATTTAGTAAGCTCTTTGATTATTAAAATTAAAGAATTTGACAATCCAGGATGTAGTAAAAAAATTCAAAAATTTGGTTAGTTAGCTGATTTAGTTTCATGATAGAATTACGGTTTTGCGAATATTCTTACTAAAAGTAAAAAGTCATAGTACAATAGTGATGAATATTTGGCAGGGTAACCAACGTGGGTCTCAACTGCAAAATCACTGAGAAAAAGTAAATGATTCGAAAGTTATCAAATAATGTTGAGTAAAATTATGAGGAGCCATAAGTATTACTCCTGTAAAATATTTTAAATCATTTTCTTGTTGAAAAAATGTTTAATTAGATTAATATGTAGATTATATTTAACTATTACTTTATTTTTTAAACACTCATAAAGATAAATATCACTACATTAAATTAACGTTTCGATTATAATATCGAAACGTTAACGTGAGTAACGTCGCAATTGTGAATATCGAAAAGTTTCGATTTTTAAGATTGATTTTATCTGTGGAGAAAGATTCTAAATCCTCAAGTCCAGCCAACCTCAAGTCCAGCCAACTTTATTCTGTGCTTGATAATACCTTTTTAAGCTTAAAGGCCAGTCGACGAAAAGGTATAGAGTGAAAGTCTTGGAACACAATTTTTGACTATGCAGCTTTGTTTGGACTAGTTAGAAGGTAATCATATCAAAAGTCCCCGTCCCCAAGGGGAGGGAAGGGCGTCTGAAGGTACCATTTTTTTGGTTTTTCCTAAATATCTTAAAAACGATCAACTTTTAGTAATCCTAATTATATTGTAAGATTAAAGAAAATTAAATTTCCTGTAAGAAAAGTATATAGTATGTCTATTTTGATCCAACCATTTAGATTCAGGTTAGCACTTATTTTATTATTATTTAAACAAATATTCCTTCCATAAGAAGTACATGTAAATTTGTGTGTACCATACATGCCAAATGGGGCTACGCTTTTTCACCCAAAACAAAAATTAAAAACCTTCCGGAAATATTGAAAAAAAATTATATTGCCAGTCGTCTTTTATTGATCGTGTCTATAGAAGAGTTAGAGTTTATTATGTTTTTATTAATTTAGTTATAGATTCACCAAAAAACCGTTAGTTGTACACTCAAATTGTTAGTAATAAATGTACAATATCGATGATAGTTTATGGCTTTAAGCAATTTTACGTATTTAAATTGAGAGAACAGAAATAGGAGCAGGTTCCCTACAAAAACAAACCCAAATTATTATAAAACACATTTTTTTAATTTTCATTAAAATAGTTTAAAATAATATTGAAGACCTTTTAAACTTTCCAAATAGCTTTTACTGTTACTTACGAACACAGGAAACCAATGACTTACCACAGTTAAAATATTCGCTGACAAATTTTAACTAAAATTTGACATTGAAATAAGTATGTAGTAATTTAAATCAAAACTGATACCGAGTTTATACTAAAATTTCTTAGGTAGGTCTAGTTATGTTTAATGTTTATTTCAACTACAGTTGATGACGAAGAGCACAGGCCATGTATCATTAAAGTCATTGTTCAAAAGGAAAGTGTTATATTTTCAAATTAAATATATTTTATGATAATTCACAACTGAAGAGGGACTGAGTAGATCGCTGGGGGGCTCCACGCTAGGCTGGCTGCTTTAACCAGCTCTTAGTGCCATAATTTGGTAAACATTTACATTGTCTTCATTAAAAGAGGTAATAAGCCAGGAAAATGTTGGGGAGTACCGCTGCAGGGCTGCTCCCCCCCACCCCCACTCTCTCTTTCTCTCCCTGATTAGATAAATACAGTATATTAAACCACTTATTACGAGTGATTATTCAAATTAAATATGCTTAAGATTTTTCAAATTATGTTTAAGAGTTGTACTATGACTTCATGTTGTACTTTGTGTTCCGGATCAATGATGTTTACGTATGTTTTGTAGATTTTTCAAACTTTTGACGCACCAACCCATGGCAAGAGGTTCTTAGCAATGGATCTGAAGACGGCATACAAATGCTGAAACGATCCTAATCCCTAAGGACTATATTGGATCATAAGGCGGACTACAGGTATTTTAACCTTTTTTATTGTACTATGAACTTATCGGTTCCAATGATTAGATAAATCCGGTATATTAAACCACTTATTACTAGCTGTGGATACTATCTATTATTCTATTTAGGGTCAATAATTATACAATAAGTTTACAAGACAACAAAAACAACATCAAAATCAGGGTGTTAAATTAACATTCGTGTAGGTCTACAATTCAAATTAAATGTTTAATTCAAAAACATGTTTACATAGGAACGATTATTTTGCGAACATCTTGATGTTTTACCAGGTAAAATGACAAATAACTAATTGTGACTAAAGTGTGAAACTATTTGAATGCAATAGAGTTTTTTTGTTTTGTTTTTTTTTTTTTTCTTTGAAGGCTTTAGACAATGATCCGAGGCAAAACATTGACTATATCATGAACTTCTCAGCTCGAACAACCCAGCAATGAGCCAGAACAAACCGAATTCCAATATACAGCAAACAGGCAACATTACTATGACTATGATTCTAATACGCTTATCGTTGGTAGGGAATCCAATCCCGGACGATATTTTCAATCCCGGAATCCCGGGACTGATCCCGGGATTGACCCAACATAGTATTTGGCGATACAAAAATAAATATTTAGTATTGATTCGCATGTATACATGTTATCGTAATATAATGCGATATAGAAAGCAGTTTTCCGTTTAGTTTTGAGTTGTTAACATGATTTTATATATAAAACATAGAGCGTAAAAAAATTGACGATATGTCAGCCTTATCATGAAACACCGAATACGGTATTAGACATCATTCGTTGGCGAAGAAAACTTTTAATTTACTTCAATAATCTGACTAGTTTATAACGAAAGTCCCAATTTCCTTACACTTTAATGCTTTTTTCTAAGTATACGAATGTAGATTTTGATTCCGATACTACAGCGGCCGCAGTCATCATCCGATTTACTTTAAATTTGGTAGAAATATTAATTCTTTATGATTTAAATGGCCAGTAGGTTGGGGGAAGAAATCGAAAGTCCTTATCCCGATTTCAAGGGGATAAAGCCGAAAATTAGGGGGGTTGAGTCTAAAATAGACGACTAATGGCCAAAAACTGAAATTTACTAAGCAGCACAGTTATCGTGTTGCGCGAGTACCTGTTTTCACGTTAAGACTTTTTTCTAATTTTAAGGATGCATATTTTGATTTTGATGACCAGCTCGGGCCGGTGCGATCGCGTGGTCTAAGTTATTGGTGAAGTAGTGGGGGGAGGGAGGGGGGGGAGGGGAGGGGAGGGGTGGGTTTGATTGGTTCCAGTTATCCCCCACAACGACGCCACTTTAAGTGATTAGCTGGGACGTCCTAAGATGCCGCAGTTCGTCACAGACCTCACAGTTCGGCCTCAACTTGCGATTTTCTTAGTTGCGACTTTGCCACTTGTATGGTCCTTTAGTGAGCCGGTGGCGCAGTTGGTAGCGCACTCGGCCTCGGAACTGTGGCCACGAAGCGTCGCAGGTTCGAGACTCGGGCGTGTCGCTTACTTTTAGCAGTACTGTTCACCCCTTGTACTGTACCGGCTCACTCCTTGGCTTTGCTTGATAACGTCCACGCACAGATCAATAGTCTATGTGGGCGGGGCAAAGGCAAGGTAAAAAAGAGGCCACCACCCTCTTTTATAAACATAAAAAACAAAAACAAAACTTGCTGGAAAACCCTAATGGAGAATTGGTGAGGAAAATAATTGCGGCATTTGTGTTTGAACTTTGAGAGGTTCGAACAGGTTTTTTAGAATGATGATTGGGGTTCCTTTATAGAAAAGGAGAAGCTTAGGCCTATGATATCAGTTAACATTGCCATATTTAAGTATTTTATGGACATTAAATAATTTGTATTTCTGAACCCAGCATAAGATTGACTAAAAAATGCTAATATACCAAATGTATATAACTTTTTTTTTTAGGAATCTGTTGTTTCCTCTATAATCTTAAAACTTTCCTCTTTTTAAATAGCATTTATAGATTTAGGAATATGAATTACTGTTAAATTCTCGTCCAAAAGTGGTAAAAAAGGTTTTAACCACTTTAGGAAAAAATCTTTAAACATTAATTCCCCATAAAAAATAGTGCATGCGTATTACACTATTTAAAAAAAGTCACCCCAACAAAATGTGTTTTATCGGCAATTCTTTGCTGGTGAATAGTTTCAATGAGCACTTAATTATGAAGAAAACAAAATATGTGTTAAAAACCCGTAAAAAGTATTACTGTTTTGCATATATGTGTATATTTTGCCTATTTAATTGTAAAAATGATAAGAAATAACGAAAAAAAAACTTGAAAAAAGGCTTGAGCTAAAAAGTTATTAAAATATTATTCTCATTCCCGTTTAATAGTATGAAAAACTTTTCGAATTAGGTCCCTTATTTTCATTTTAATCGTTCTCACGGCTCAATTTTATAAGCAATTATAAATTATGTTAAACAAATGGAGGTTTGTTAGAAAAAAACAGCGGAATGTTTAATTTACGCGGACGGCGCGGCCGACCCTACACGCGTGTCGATGCTTACAGCAGCAGACTTTATACGTTCAATTTGTGCTACTGAATCAGCCGCACTGCGTCGCTTCAGCTCGATCGCATTTCGACGAATCCGTCCGGTTACAATCCGTTTTTTCCCACTGAAATAGGTAGGTATATTTAAGGCATATCGAAAATGTTATTCGTTGTTACTTAGGCATATGCCCCTTTTAAAAAATAACAATGAATATCAATGTGTAGCAGTACGTTTTAGCTGTATTTTGATCGTGTTTTCAGCCAGTGTGTCAATCAAATTTCATTTGTAAAAAAGGATTTATAATATTTTTTACGAGAAAGATAATGTTTACCAGTCAAGTCCTGAGATTAAAATGCCCCCGTTGCAGCAGCAGACCTGCATACTCAGCGAATTTCAAGTACAAAAGAACATATTCCAACCCAACCCGGCGAGATTTGACATGTTTTTGTAAGATCCATAATAATAACATGGGGAATGAGTATGCAGGTTTGCTGCAACAGGTATGTTAAAATTGGTTGGTTTTAATTTAATATTTAGTAGATCTGAACTAGAAGAAGCCATTTACCAAGTTTTATCACGATATGTTGTGAAATAAGCGAGATATAGAATTGTTACCCATAAGGATAACATTGGGACAACGTACTGTGTTTACCACTTTCAATATCTCCGTAACCAATGGACATAGAGCAATGGTAATGATTCAAAATACTAAACTGTTTGTTTCTTGAGCTGAATTCAATGACGGCAACAGAAATTAGATTATTTTTATTTTTGCATGTTAAAAAACCTAAAAAACCCATTTTTGGAGGGGTTTAACCCCCTTTACCCCCCCTTCCAGTGGTCCGATCGGGCTGGTTTACGAACTCGTCCAACTGATTACCACCTGCATGTCTGTTTCAAATTTCACAAAGATCGTACCATTTAACTGCCGCACCATGAGACCTACGGTAATAGCTTCTTCCCTATAGGGTAAATTCGCCAAAAATAAACTATTACTTATTTTGCTAAACAATTTTGATCGTCTGGAATTCTACATTAGAATAGTGCTAAAACTGTTATTTCTACTTTTTCACTGCTTTAATTCCAAGGACTAAGTATTAGTTAAAATAACAAACGTTTTAATCAATTACTCTATTGGTAACTTATAAAATGTTCAAGTAATTAATTTCAAAACATTTAAAATTGCAACGATAACCGGTTTAAACGACGTTAGATAATCCAGTTCCTCTTATAATCGGGTCATCCACTGAAGTTATGAAGATACCGCGCAAACTTCTCTTAAACCGTTTCCCGTGAACATAATTGTGTTTTATGCGGTTTTGCACGGATTGACTAGTTGCCTGCACTTCGTCTGTGAGCGGTGTTCTACATCATACTTAGTATTTATTTCAACGGGCGCGGCCATGAAAACAGGGTGTTTACGAAAAACCCTTACAGACTTCGGGATATGGTTACTTACATCAAAAATAAGAAAAAATTTCCTGTAAACATGGGTCCTAAAATGCTCGGTTATCCGTCTGTCGGTCTGTGTGTGTTTCTAACATGATTTTGCATAACTTTGGAACTACTAGAGATCAACATCAAACTTGGTATGTATATGCTGACTATTGGGGTCTATTTTGGTGCGGAGGATCAAGTTTATACTTTGTACCATTTCAAAATGGCAGCCATTTTTATATTTTAAAACTTAATATCTTAAAAACCGTAAATTTTACGAAACTTGAACGAGAAACAAAAGAGTTGCGTAATTTTATTTCCTACAAAATCATATAAAGATCATAAAGATAAAACTGCAAATACCGGAGTTATTGTAATTTTTTTTAACAGAATATATGCTTATTTATTTCAGTTATAGCAAATATTTGCATTGTTTTGTTATAAAAATTGCAATACCTCCGTTATTTGTGATTCGATCTTTATGTTCTTTATATGGTTTTGTAGAAAATAAAATTATGCTATTTTTATTTCCTGTATGATTGCTGTAAAATTCACGGTTTTTAAGATATTTAGTTTTAAAATATAAAAATGGCTGCCAATTTGAAATGGTACAAAGTAGAAACTTTATATTCCACACCAAAATTGGTCCCGTTAGTCAGCATCTGCGTACCAAGTTTGAACTCGATATCTTTAGTAGTTCCAAAGTTATGCAAAATCATGTTAAAACACATACAGACCGACAGACAGATAACCGATAATTTTAGGACCCGTGTTTAAAGGAACTTTTTTCTTATTTTTGATGTAAGTAACCATATCCCGAAGTCTGTAAGGGTTTTTCGTAAACACCCTGTATAAAGGATTTGGAGACCGCGAGTGCGACAGCGAAGTATACTAATTTGTCAGTGTAGGGAATCCAATCCCGGACGATATTTTCAATCCCAGGATTTCGGGATTGAAAAACTTTAATACCGGGATCCCGGGACTGATCCCGGGATTGACCCAACATAGTATTTGCCGATACAAAAATAAATATTTAGTATTGATTTGCATGTGTACATGTTATCGTAATATAGCGATATAGGCTAGAAAGCAGTTTTCCATTTAGTTTTGAGTTGTTAACATGATTTTAAATATAAAAACTTAGAGCGCAAAAAATTGACGAATTATTCAGCCTTATCATGAAACACCGAATACAGTATTAGACATCAGAGTGAAAACGGAACACTTTATCAGGATGGTCCTGTATAACCGTGAACTAACCATAAAATTTTTATTCAGATATAATTTAAAGAAAGTCTAATACAAAACATTAATATTTACATGACCATTAATACCAGGACTTGGAAAGATGTAATTAGAAAAATTAGAAGTACGACAAAAATGATCATTAGATCACTGTAATGAAACTTAATTGCAATAGCATATCAGAAACAAGTTTAAAAAGATCTCTATGTATTTATTCAGTAGCTTGAAAATATTAACTGGAAACTACTTTCATACATACTAGAGGACGACAAGTAACTCATCAAACCATGATTATTTGATCAAAAACATAACGTGTAACTGGTTTTTCTCAGTTATAGCATTGTTTTAACTGATAAGATCCTAGTAAATATCGATTTTACCGTAATTTTACAATCCCGAAAATCCCGGGATCGAGCCAAAAAATCCCGGGATCGAATAAGCCCTAAAATCACGCGGGATCCCGGGATCCACGGTTGCGGGATCCCGGGATTGGATTCGCTAGTCAGGTGCCACGGCTGTTGAAATGGAGTGTAACAGCCCACCATCCTCATCACCGATTACCATGCCTAGTCGATAATTCCGTCAATTAGTGTTCGCAATTAGTTGTCTTGTCACCCGCCAGGCGGCGCGTATGTCCTGGGATGCGGATATAATTACAACGCTCAGCCGAAGCGTTAGTCGCGGATTCCGTCCTTCACAAAGCCCTATGTATTTTATCCTTTGGTATCGACCGTGAAACGCTGACGAACCCACAAAAAATTGAAAATCGGATTTTTAACAATTGCTTGAGACAAACTGGAGAGGTCGTTGAGATAAAATTCAATTAATTAAATCTGAGGAAAGAGGTAAGAGTATCCTTTAATTTAGCTGTTTTATTCTTCGTTACATAAGGAGTTAGAATTCGGTATTAGAAACAGCTGTTCCATATCGAATCGTTTCTTTGAACTGTTTGAAAAAGAGTAGTTCAACATTAGCTGAATGCAAACCACTATTAACGTTTATGACCACGATAAGTAAATAATTTTTTTAGTTCTTCTTCCTGTTCATAATTTTTCTGGTTCCGTTTAGATTTTTATATTTTGTTGGCAAAGAATTATTTTAGTTACGGTGCACGTAAAAACAAATTAACACCGTAGCTATTACCCAACCCTTCTACACGCTATTGTATCACACGTCTTGTTTTAAGGTTATTTTCCCTGTTACATAAAAGTAACGTACTAATTTAAAAAGTTAGTACCTGGTGGACCGAGACTTGCTCGGTGTTATTTCATGTTTACCAGTAACCTTATTTATTGCTCCATGGACTCTTCATCCCACTTGCTGTATTTTCCCTTGATGGCTGTAGATTCCATACACCTGTTATGCTTACTTCATTAGTTTACACTTTCCTTGTTTATTTTCGTTGCCACCACGGCAACCCATAGGGCCAATGTAAAAATTTTACAATTTTTAAATCGATTTATTACAATAATAGATTTTCTCCGGCCAAGTAATTTGCATAAAAGACGTTTTGGAGTCATAAATTACTTATTTCCAGACTTTGAAGGAAAACCTTGCAGCCGTTCTTCAGATCGTTGTGCAAACAAGCAAGCAAGCAAGAAAACACGCACGCACGCACGATAATATTGCTCATATAAGAGTACAGGATAATATGATAGTGTTGAGGTAGTTGAGTGGTTTTATAGAAAAGTTGGTCACCTAATCGATAAGTCGATTGCTTTAACCAATCGATATTTCTAGTCAATTATTTTGACTAGTCGATATTTTATAATTTTCAACTGAACAGTTGCCAACTCGATTAAAATTTAAGGATTTTACTTGTTTTTTTTTCGTTTGACTTTTTTAAACGACTAAAATAGTATTTCATGCGGTGATTAATCACTACTCGATAATGAAAAGTTTTCGATTTTCCTATCATCATGAAATAAAGAATTCGCTAGTTATACAGGGTGTCCAAAAAATGTGGGGCAATAATTTACGTAGTGATTCCTTGGGTCAAAATAAGCAAAAAAGTTTATATAAACATAGGTCCTAGAGTGCTTCGTTTTCCGTCTGTGTGTCAGTTTATGATTTTTACATATTCAATCATATCTCACGAACCACTTAACGTATAAAAATCAAACTTGGTATGTGGATAACCACTATTAAGAACTATTTTTGTAAGAAGTATCAAATTTCTACTTTGTAACATTTCAAAATGGTGTCTATTTTTTGCTTTCAAAGCTAAAAATCTTAAAAACTGTAAATTTAAGAAAAATTACACAAGAGACAAAAAAGTTGCAAAATTTAATCCAATTAGTGCTGATATTAAGATTATGATAATCGAACCACTAATTACGGTGAAATTTTAACTTTTCTGTATAAAAACATGGTTCCTTAGAACATTCTGTCTGAAAATTGCATGTTTTTATTCGGAAAATTTAAAATTTCTCAATTATTAGTCGTCCTATTGTTATAATCTTAATATGCCCGTTAATTAGATTAAATTTCGCAACTTTTTTGTCTCTTGTATAAATTGTCTAAAATTTATGGTTTTTAAGATATTTAGTAATCATCCATGTACCAAGTTTGAAGTTGATACGTTACGTGGTTCGTAAGATATGATTAAATATGGAAAAATCATAAACAGACCCACATACGGAAAACGAATGTTTATATAAACGTTTTTGCTTATTTTCACCCAAGGAATCACTATGTAAATTATTGCCCACATTCTTTGAACACCCTGTATATCTGCATTCGATATTTGCAAGGCACTCCTGACGCCGTCTGCTGAGGTAGCCGATCCGATGCTGAGGCGATGTCTACTGCTGATTATGCTGAGGACTCACTTCGCTTATCTGCAGTTCTCAGACCGGCAGACCCGTTGAATTAATTTGAAACCGTTACTTAAAATTCTAAGGAGCTTTTGACGCTATGGATGTGATAGTTTACGCTGTACTCTGATGTAAGGTTCACTTACTCGCATGATTGTAGAATTTGATCAAAAACTACATTAAAGATTTTCTTCGTATCACTGATATGTATAACGTAAAAAATATCCTTAAACACGTCACATTGCGAGAAGAGAGAACATTTACATGAAAGTCAAGAGAATTTTATATTCCACTTCTTACGTACGTTAGATATTGATTATAGGCACAGAGAAGAATCTAACAGAGGTCGCTTTTAAATGGGTCTTCTGTTGCGCCCAAGTGCTTGCTAGTTACAGGTAAATTCAGTTACAGTTAAAGTGCTAGTTACTAGTTACATGGAGTTACTAGCTACAGTTAAGTTAAATTAGGAGAGGGCAAAGACGGTGCTGCTCTCTCGCGGCGTTAATGGTAAATTATTTTTTATAAGTCCTCGACACCAGCGTTCGATACCAGCTGAGTGCAACATTAGAAGATACCTCTGTTTGAGTCTCCTCTGTGTTATAGCTTAATATTAATTAATTAATAATCAATAATTATTAATAATTAACAAATAAAGAAGGGCTAAAACAATAACTTATCAAAAAATTAAGGGGATGGAAGTAAAACTGAGTATCAAATGCTTTTAGACTCTCGATAAATTTACCTTGTTTTTAACAGAATCCGTAATTAACGTAACGTGGCCACTTGAAAAAATCTTTTAAAACCGGAAAGCATTAAATCGATCAATAACTTGAAATGGTTAAAAAATATCTGGCTTTTAGTTATCAAATCATACTAATGTAATGAACTTATTTAATATCAAGATCAAAGGAGAGTTTATCTTAAATAAAATTTCGCCGCGTTCAAAGAGATTGTTTCTCTGTAATAATATATCCTCCGAGAGATTGTGTTCAATTTGTCAGAATGTACCACTAAATAAATTATTTGCGTTTAATACTTCGTGGTAGTAAATTAAATTTACTTTCATGTTGTGCTTTTTTGCGGTATTCATGTTAAATCATTAAAGATTTTGTTTATCGTCGAAAAGATCAGGGGCTACACATGAATAGTAAATTCAATAAAAAGTAAGCCGATAATTTATTTTTGTTAGGGCAATGTAACACAGTAAATTCGAAAATGACGACTTAAATAAAATATTTATATTACATGAATTAGCGCAATATTTACCGGTTTAACCAAACCCTGGCCTGCTTTTTTACTACAGCCAAGAACTAGCGCCAAGCGCTTTACAAATGTATCATCATGTCTACAAGCTATGCCGTGAACTTGTTTAATGGGGGGTTCATTTTTACAACATCCCACACTTAGACCACATCAACTCAGCTATTTGTCAGTTGCAGTCTTGTGTGTCTAGCCTGTCAGCAGTTAACATTATATGGTCTCTAAACACTGTAATGAGATACTGTTTATTAGTATTAGTATTGCGCGTGCAAGACCAAATTACACGAATGTGACGGAGAACAAAATTCAACAAACTAATTATTTTTGTTTAGTAAGAGTTTTTTTTATTAAAAAGTATCAAACCAATTTACTGCATAAATTTATAGGTGGCGAACATCATACATCACAGGGTTTAACACGTCATTTATGATACTACGTCAAAATAAATAAAATAAAATATTAGTGGTTTTTTTGACTGGAACCTCTTTGTGTTAAAAAATACTTATATAGTTAGTAAATGAGTTTTTTTTTAGATTCGTCTCTATATTTCATATTCATCATAAACTTGTATTGACAACAGAACAGTAAAATTATATTTTAAAACTATTCGATTTTTATTTGAAACAACATTTTTAAGTATTTAAGAACAAAGCACAACGGTTTAGAACACTTAACTCTAATATCTGCTTTAAATATGATCTGAACTAGCATTATCTAAAACAAATGTATTAGTCAATTAATAGACTTTTCCTGGCCAATACTTTTCATTCATTCTACCTGATATCAATCATCATTTTAATTTCATACCGGGAACTACTAAAACCCCCAAGTGAAAAAAACTACGTAAAAAGGTAATTGATACTGATACGCTAATTCAATCTGACGTCAATTCCAACTTGCTATAATAATGTAATCAGTAGAACAACAAAGTTGATTCAACCAGTGCCCAGATAGGGCCAGAGTTAGCCCATCGTTTCCGCTCCCGTGCAAGCCTGCAGGTGGCAAACCAGGATAGCAGGACTGTAGTGTACAAAATGGGATCATAGCTTATAATCTCATAGCTTATAACGAGTAAATCGTATCATAGCTTATAATCTTTTTATCTGGAACGTAGTTCATAATGAAAATGTATAAAATGTCTCATAAATTCTAAAATTTCTTATTGTACCATAGTTTATAATTACAATTCATAATTAAGTAATTAATTATTATAATAACAATTCACAGGATATTCAGTACCTTGAAACAAACACAACAAATTTAATGCAAGAAATTCAAAGAAGTACCCGAAGCAACACGTGTAGGGGAATTTGATGGAGAGAGCACAACTTTATACAAATTCCAATGGCGGATTGTTTGAACACATAATCTAAACTTAATGTGATCAAACTTAAATAATAGGTTGTAAACCTAACAAAACGATAACTTTTTGAAGGGTTGTTTCTGGAGCCAGCTGTCATTGGTTGTTGGGCTTTTAATTTACAATCCTGTCTAAGGAACGTGCCAACCTTAGTCAGTAACAAGGCTACATGATCGCGCCACTATCATCACGATCATCACACTCATCCTTCACTCATATTCAGGGTAACGTCCTCCATGAGGTACCTGTCTTATTAAAGTGATTAAGTGATTAAGTGATATACTCATTTAATATTTATATGTGCATTATTCAATCTTAAAAATGGGTTACGTTTAAAAAAACACCCTGTATCTCCTAATTCTACTATTTTACTACTATTTTCTACTATTTTATTTTTTGAGACAAAGTGTTTTTTAAAGGTTATGATAAAAAATGTAAATTAGAAGTTATGAGATAATAAGTTTAAAACTTACCCGTGGTCTCGCTGCTGTATAACATTATTTAATAGATTGTAAGAAATAAAAATATGCTTTCCTTTCTGAAGTCCTACTCCAAATGATCGACTACATCCCTACCAAATGTCAGGTTAATTGGTTCAGTAATTTACTAATATTATGTATAATAGTAAGATAGTTTTTTTTATCTGTCCCTAACATGACCTGAAACTTTCAATCAATATGCGAAATTAAAATAAACCTATATATCAATTCAAGGACTCTATTCCCCTTGGTATTTAAACTCCTAAGTTCAAATTTCTATAACGCATACTATTCAAATCCGCCTCACTCTGATTGGTGTCTCATTAATATTCAATGAAAGCATTATTGTGTTTAATGCTATTTAACAGTTGACTAACGTAAACCAATCCGATAGCTACAACCCTTTGCTCTTAGACAATGCTATTAACACTGTAATTAAACAAATCACCACGCCTGATAGCCTAATTCCTGATAACGACATACGCGCGTCACACACACTTAATTGATTTAATTGTAGGTTCCATTGTGGATAATTAGCGTAGAATTTCTCAACCAGTAAATGCAGTTCGTGGTAAAATAATATGTTTAGTGTTATAGTATTACGCAATTATCAAATCTTTTCAGAGGATAAGTTATGTTAGTCGTTAAGTAATTGAGAAAACTGTTGAATGTTGCCGTTATGCAACATTGCGATATGACGAACATGACATGCCGAATGCTGTTATTTTATTATGCAAGTTGAAACAGTAACGAAAGTGAATCTATATATTAATACGCAAGCGGTTTTCTTTTCACAGTCCAGCCGCAATAACGGCTGGGCGGATTTTAACGTTTGAGGTGTCAAATTAAGGGATTGTTATGTAGATTCGTCATCAAGACTCAAAATTTTAAAAAAGGGCGTCAATAAAGTACAGTAAAGGGCTGAAATTTCGGAACAGTAGCGCTATTCATGGTCATTGAAGCAAGCTCAGTTTACTTTGTTTACTAACTGAACATATGGCCAAGCTCTGAAATAGTTCTACAGGTAAACCACAGATAGCAGCAATGAATTACAATTATTTTTTCGAAAAGAGCAGTTTTTATTTGTTCAGCTGGTTTGGCTTTGTTTTCAACAGTTTTCTTTTTTTAAGATTTTTTTATGTAATTTAGGTTATGTTATGAAGTTTTTAAAGCTCTTATACATTGCAGTTACCAGTTTTACAATGTAGTTTACGATATCTCATAGTGTTTTTTTGAAGTTATATTAACCTGAGCAATTCTATTTTTGGATTTGGTGCATTTACAATGCCACCGATAAGAAGAAGAGGAACATAGACCGGTCGGAGGAGTCGGAAAGAACACGATCGCAACCGCTGGCATCACCCTCCCGATGTAACATTTTATGCTCCTTCCAACTTCAGACCAAGGAACTAAAAATGTTTTTATTGCGGTGGGTTGCATTTCAAGAATGAAAAGACTGGTAGAGTAATGGGTCGTTTACACGTTTTTACCACAAAGGAAATGTTGCCTATAAAGACAGCCGTTCAATATAATATCTGTTTTGGCGATAGTTATCAATAAACTACAGCGGCAATCCCTAAACAAAGGAAGTCATTGCTCACGGCGCCAGTGTTTGCTCTTGGTCAACTACATGTTGCTGTAAGCAGAGCGTGATCTTTTGCCGGTGTTAAAATATACACTTCAGAAAAAAGAGGACATGGGGAAATGAAGGTGTTCCCTAAAAAATCGTTTACGTTTACCATAAACTCCTGCGGTAGATCAAATGAACTTTAATAGTTTCAGTAGTTAAGCCATAATATTGTTAATGAAGTTAGCCCTTTGATTAAACTTTAAAAGTATACAAGGAGGCTGATTATTCTTCATTATTTTACCACATGATTTTTGCTCGATTTCGAGCTATGTGTTATCTAGTATTGACTAATTTACAAAATTTATGCGTGATAGTACAAAACAATTATGGATAAATAAACAAACTCGCGAACTTTCAGATTTATAATATGAGTATGATAAGACTCCCCGGTGTACTGCAGACTATTTTATCACAGCTGACCGACCATGATCTCCCGCTGTTGTCCACAAGATCCGTGATGATTTCCTTGTCCTTGAGCCGCAGTCGGAACCGCTCAGTCATGACGGTCCCGGGCCAGATTCATTTACTTAGTCACGTGATGCGCTCTGGTGGCCGTTGCTTGCATTACTCCTCCTCCCCCCCCCCTCTTACCACTCTCCTCTCCTCTCTACCATGTCCATAGGACACCATGTTTGGATCAGAAAGACGATCGGCATTTCTTGCAGAAGTCATCGTCGTTAATTTACATCACACATATTTGTGTTGTCTATATATTATTTGACGTTAAGTGTAAGAAAAATCCCTAATGAACTGTAATGAAGTGAAAATCAATTCATGTCCTTGGAGAGTGTGCTTTTTTGGAGTGAAGAACTCACATGTAATTTAAATTTTAGTGTAATTAGAGGTATCTAATTTGAGACATAAATTAAAAAGTGCTTAGACAAGGGAAATGGCAGAAATAAAATTAACTCATTATATACAACTTTAGTGATATTTACGCTTTAGCCAACACTGAGCTGACATAAAAAATAAGCTATTAATTTTGACAGTACTGATCTTGACATTTAGTTAACACGAGAAAATAATACATAAGCAAATCTCCTGTTTGATTTATAAAAAAAAAACTGTGTCCATGTAACAGCTAAAACTTACACAACAGAAAAATTTACCAACGGACAGTCAAACAGCGCGGTGTGTTGTGACACAGGTCATTAATTACTAACAAAGCCGGTGGTATCCAATAATACGACGGCAAAGGGGTAATTAGCAACGTCAGACGTAACGCAATTAGCGAGAACTACGATCATTGTAAACAACTGCACGGCCCTGCCTCTGGCAGATATGACCAATGAGTGGCAGTATACGATCATTGTACACATCTGCACGGCCCTGCCACTGGCAGATATGACCAATGAGTGGCAGTATACGATCATTGTAAACAACTGCACGGCCCTGCCTCTGGCAGACGACTAATGTGTGGCAGTGTACGATCATTGTAAACAACTGCACGGCCCTGCCACTGGCAGATACAACTAATGTGTGGCAGTGTACGATCATTGTAAACAACTGCACGGCCCTGCCACTGGCAGATACGACTAATGTGTGGCAGTGTACGATCATTGTAAACAACTGCACGGCCCTGCCACTGGCAGATACGACTAATGTGTGGCAGTGTACGATCATTGTAAACAACTGCACGGCCCTGCCACTGGCAGATACGACTAATGTGTGGCAGTGTACGATCATTGTAAACAACTGCACGGCCCTGCCACTGGCAGATACGACTAATGTGTGGCAGTGTACGATCATTGTAAACAACTGCACGGCGCTGCCTCTGGCAGATATGACCAGTGTGTAGCAGTATACGTTCATTGTAAACAGCTGCACGGCCCTGCCACTGGCAGATACGACTAATGTGTGGCAGTGTACGATCATTGTAAACAACTGCACGGCCCTGCCACTGGCAGATACGACTAATGTGTGGCAGTGTACGATCATTGTAAACAACTGCACGGCGCTGACTCTGGCAGATATGACCAGTGTGTAGCAGTATACGATCATTGTAAACAACTGCACGGCCCTGCCACTGGCAGATACGACTAATGTGTGGTAGTGTACGATCATTGTAAACAACTGCACGGCCCTGCCACTGGCAGATACGACTAATGTGTGGCAATGTACGATCATTGTAAACAACTGCACGGCGCTGCCTCTGGCAGATATGACCAGTGGGTAGCAGTATACGTTCATTGTAAACAGCTGCACGGCCCTGCCACCGGCAGATATGACCAGTGTGTGGCAGTATACGATCATTGCAAACAGCTGTACGGCCCTGCCTCTGGCAAATATGACCAATGAGTGGCAGTATACGATCATTGTACACATCTGCACGGCCCTGCCACTGGCAGATATGACCAATGAGTGGCAGTATACGATCATTGTAAACAACTGCACGGCCCTGCCTCTGGCAGATATGACCAAGGTGTGGCAGTATACGATCATTGTACACAACTGCACGGCCCTGCCTCTGGCAGACGACTAATGTGTGGCAGTGTACGATCATTGTAAACAACTGCACGGCCCTGCCTCTGGCAGATACGACTAATGTGTGGCAGTATACGATCATTGTACACAACTGCACGGCCCTGCCACTGGCAGATATGACCAGTGTGTGGCAGTATACGATCATTGTACACAACTGCACGGCCCTGCCACTGGCAAATATGACCAGTGTGTGGCAGTATACGTTCATTGTAAACAGCTGCACGGCCCTGCCTCTGGCAGATATGACCAGTGTGTGGCAGTATACGATCATTGTACACAACTGCACGGCCCTGCCACTGGCAGATATGACCAGTGTGTGGCAGTATACGTTTATTGTAAACAGCTGCACGGCCCTGCCACTGGCAGATATGACCATTGTGTGGCAGTATACGTTCATTGTAAACAGCTGCACGGCCCTGCCACTGGCAGATATGACCAGTGTGTGGCAGTATACGTTCATTGTAAACAGCTGCACGGCCCTGCCACTGGCAGATATGACCAGTGTGTGGCAGTATACGATCATTGTAAACAGCTGCACGGCCATACACAGGCAGACATGACCAGTGTGTGGCAGTATACGATCATTGTAAACAACTGCACGGCCCTGCCACTGGCAGATATGACCAGTGTGTGGCAGTATACGATTATTGTAAACAACTGCACGGCCCTGCCACTGGCAGACTTGACCAGTGTGTGGCAGTATACGATCATTGTAAACAGCTGCACGGCCATACACAGGCAGACATGACCAGTGTGTGGCAGTATACGATCATTGTAAACAACTGCACGGCCCTGCCACTGGCAGATATGACCAGTGTGTGGCAGTATACGATTATTGTAAACAACTGCACGGCCCTGCCTCTGGCAGATATGACCAGTGTGTAGCAGTATACGATCATTGTAAACAACTGCACGGTCCTACCACTGGCAGATATGACCAGTGTGTGGCAGTATACGATCATTGTAAACAACTGCACGGTCCTGCCACTGGCAGATATGACCAGTGTGTGGCAGTATACGATCATTGTAAACAACTGCACGGGCCTGCCACTGGCAGATATGACCAATGTGTGGTAGTGTACGATCATTGTGAACAACTGCACGGCCCTGCCTCTGGCAGATATGACCAATGTGTGGCAGTATACGATCATTGTAAACTGCTAAACGGCCCTGCCACTGGCAGATATGGCAGTAAAACGAGAAGAAGTATAGCACATAAGGTAGGAGCATCAAAAGAAGGAGGAGATTGTTTGGCCTTTATTCCCTTCACTGACATTAAGAAACCAAAGTTGTTTATTTTGAAATTTACAAAGTTTATTATTTTCTACTATTAAGAAGCGTCATCGCTTAGGGCTTGAAGTGGATACTTATTGGTTAAACAATTATAACTGTTTATATTTTAGTTAATATTATGGTGTGTAACATATATTTCGTGAACGAATTTTCATTTCAACCCGCTTATCCTTTATTTGGGCAAACATAACTTTGTAACTTTAATACCGTTGTCTTCATACTAAATTTCGAGCCCACGTTTAAACTTCAATGTCAAAAGAAATCAGTCCCAAATTGAATAACTGTAATAATAACGAAGATTTTTCACGAAGTCACACTGATAATGATGATTCAAATTTAATAAAGGTGAAATATTAGTCACTCTTTCATCCAAGACTCTACTGGGGGGTCGGATGTGATAAGGCGTATCAATCGTTAAATATTAGCTGGAAAACTAGTCAAATCGCATAGTTTGATAGCATGACCGTCTGTCTCCACCTGGATAATGATACAGCAGGGCTGGCTAGTAAATTCAGGATAATATGGCTTAATATACATTTTTAATATTGTTTTTTAAAGTTAGTTTGCGTATGATTTTGCGTATGGTCCACTTTTTTGAAAAACAACACTCAAAGGAAATATACATCCGAGTAGTTAAAATTTGCTAATAATGCTGGTGTAGTTTTAATTAGTTTATGAAGATATATTTTCAATACCGCACCCTATAACTAGAAAACATGCTGACAATAATTAATTTACTAACGAAACAAACACTACAAACCAGATATAAGCCCAAATAAACCCTCTTTTCCACTCTTCTGCAAACAGCGGCTATTTAAATAAAAAACCGTTTCACAGTCAAATCACTATAAGATTTTATCGATAAACATCATAGACGAGATAAGCTGTAGATCAAACCATCGCCCTTGAAGCTTCTTCCGGTTTTGCACAGAACATTAAATATCGGCGATGGATCAAGTCTCGCGATCGAGGCAGGGTGTAACTATGATGGATCGACGTGTGTGTCGAGCGATACACGGAGCGCCAGCTGACGTCACAATTCATCACACGCCGGTCATGTGCGTTCCCTGCATTATCTTCATTAGTTGCATGTTTTTTTCTTGAATACTTATTTTTGTTTGTTGCATTTTATGTATAATAAAGGTTATTTTATGTATAAAATGTTTATAAACATTTCATTTTCTGAGTCTTGCTCTTTTTTTGAAATTCATTGTTGGAATGTCGGCAAAAATCAAAACCAAAACCAACCAAATTAACCTAAACATACTGTATATGAATTAAGTATGTTACTTTTGCTGAATTCCCTTGTCGGTTAAATCACTGTCCACAAGTCGACTTTCTTTGTTTCATTGAAACGTTTTACTATTTTTTTGGCAAATAGTTAAACACTAAGTTATCAAAAGAATATGTAAATGACATTAAAGATTTCGGGAGTTAATGGAGTTATAGTTGGTAGAGTAATATAGACATTAATTAAAACATAATAAAAACAAATAATAAATAAAACAAAAGTTTACCTTGTAAGTAAACCACCTTCTTCAGATCCGAGAAACAAATATTCAAACTTCGTTTATGATGAATTCGTAAAAAAAACAACATAGGAACGTTCTACAAAAAGTACTTATTTAATTCTCGTGTGTTGTTTTTTGTGTTTTCTGCCTCATTATGAGTGAAGCAATACAAAATTGGGGAAGATTTTAGTTAATCAGTCGATAATCACTTTTCTTACTGTTTCAACTTGCATAGTAAAATAAATAATAATTATCAACAGCATATAACCGCTCAATTACTTACCGACTAACAAAACTTTAGCCTTCGAAAAGGTTCGATGATTGCATAGTACTAAACACTAAACATATTATTTTACCATATACTATATTTACTGGTTGAGTAATTCTACGCTAATTATCCACAATGGAACCTGCAATTAAATCAATTAAGTGTGTGTGACGCGCGTATGTCGTTATCAGGAATTTGGCTATCAGGCGTGGTGATTTGTTTAATTACAGTGTTAATAGCATTGTCTAAAAGCAAAGGGTTGTAGCTATCGAATTGGCTTACGTTAGTCACCTGTTAAATAACTTTAAACACGTTAATGCTTTGATCAAGTATTAATGAGAAACCAATAAAAGTATGGCGGACTTGAATAGCACTATATGAAATTTTAATTTAGGGGTAATTTGATATGTTTGTTTTACTTTCATGTATTGATTGAAAATTTTAGGTCCAATTAGCGAAAATTTCAAAATAAAAACCAAACTATATTACTATTATACAACATTATATGAGGTTTGTAAACCATACCAGGGCGAAGTTGTAAATCATCGTATTTACAACACTACATGGATACTCTATAGTACCAATTTTTTTTAATTAAAACTATCTTAATGTAATCAAATTGTGTTTCTTTCCAAGGCTAAAATATTTTTATATGAAACTGTTCCACAGAAATAAATAGCTTCTAGTTTTCTAGCCAAAGGCTCTATCAATTTAAAAACCTTTGATTCAAAACAATATTCTTTATAAAGAAAGATTTATACTCTTATCATGCTGAAATACTCATATTATTTAGTGTAATTTCTCAAAAGCGACTAAATTTTAAAATACAATAATTTATTGCATTCAAAACTAATTACATTGTCTGGTTAAATCGTATTACTCGTTGATTTTAATCCTCAACAAAACACTTTTAACAAAATGGACGTAGAGAGAGATACAAGGAGCGGTATTTAATCGAACGTACAAAGAGAATACTTGACAAAAGTTATTGAATGTAAGAGGAGCCCACATAGCAGTGGGTCTACAATGGAAGACGGGTGTATTGGTCCAGCTATTGTTTGAAGTTTGAGTTGGTTAAGAGAGCAATGTTGGGACACCGTTGAGGCGTATGATATTGGGACTTAAGTTGGTTACTTTTTACTAATCTAAAGCAGAAGGACCAACATTTCTATAAAAAACAAAAAAGTTGTTATTTTTAATAAAATCAATAGTAGTTTTCATCACAAGGAGCACAAGGGGTACTTTTTGGGGTGCAAACGCCTCGCTTTTAAAAACGATAGTAAAAACACGTTTGCTCCGTGTGAGGTTGCAGAAATACACTCATAATTGTATTTATTCTTACCTTAAGTTGATTTTTGAGATTACAACGCAATTTGCAGTATTTACATTTCTGTTGGTTACAAACATCACTTTATACCTTGCAATCAGCAATATCAGCATACATAAACAAATTAAACAAAAACAATTTTGGAGGTTAGTGCACAAAAAGAGTCACAGCCGACTTTTTGTCCTAGTACGTGTAAAACACAAAAAACGACTGATTTTTAAGCAGAATGATAAAAACATTTCTTCCAGTTAAAAGTATCGCAAAATTAATAAATATTTTTTCACCAGCTACAACGTTATCATCTGGTTTACAAACGTCATTTGGAGGCTGAAACCAGCTCGTTTCTGTCAGAGGGCCGAAAGTCAGCTGATCATTCACCTGCTTGAAACAACAAAAACATCACATGATTATTCGGCATTTATTAGGTTCCAAAGACAAGATAGTTGCGGTCATATGATCTTCATAGGTGTGTTTCCTTAAACCATGACAAACAAGTTGTATCCATCGTTATACCATCGCTCATAACCTCAAAGTTTTGCTTTAAAGTGTATCAGATAAATAATCAGATTTTTAATGTTATACATGGTGAAAAATAGCGTTCATACTTCAGCCGAAAAGGTTTTACAGCTCTTGATCGTTTCACAATCTGGACTTGTCTTGAATTCGAAATACGATTTTGAGCCTGCAATACTTCATTTTCTGTCCTAGTTCCGAAATATAATTTTCCACGGCTAAGCGTTAACCGATGGAATGTATAAAAAAGTTTCAACTAGTAATGATTTACGACAACACATTTTACGAATCCCTGTACACCTCGTTTAAAAACTAGCGAATACAACGTTATATTACACATTAACATCAACTCAGAAGTCACTACTGGAATGACACTGGACGGAAATAGAACCAGATGGCAAGTGGCGGTTAACCGTCAAATTTGTTGAAGTTTCCAAGAATTACGAGTAAAACAACAACTAATTAGACGCGGTGGTTTACGTGCACTTCGTCATAGCTAAGCGCTGTTTTGGCTATTTCACCTGATTTATGGGATAGTTATGTCGCCGCTCTTCTGTACCACTTGAAACATGAAATCGTTAGTGAAACGATTGCGTTTAGACAAAAGGACTTGTGCGAAACGTCAGTTGTCTGGGATGATAATTATTTGTATCCTATACTCTTATATGAGTAATGTTTGTTTGAATGTTTCCATGCCTGCACTATGACCTCTAACACTGCTCCGAGTATTTCCTTCAGAGTATGGAAATAACTAATTTATAGTTCAAAAACGTGTTCGAAGTAAGTAATATCAACAGTAAAATTATAATTAAAGGGAAAAAGTAAATCTACACGTTGTAAAGTTTTAACAGGGTGCCTAAATTGCAGCCAAACAACAAGAAAAAATTAAACAAGAAAAACTTATGCTAGAGATGTCCAGTCATAAGTTTTGTACTAGCAAAAAGGCTAAAAACCTTAGACGTAGAGAGTAAAATGTGGGAAAATTATACAATTCTGAGCAGAACTCGGTCCACAAGGTATTAAATGTGAATATCCACTATGACCTGCTTGATTGCAATAGTTAGTTCTAACGAATTTACAGGGAAATCGTAAATGCGTAAGTCGAAATGTATTCAAAGATAAACATTACTCTGAAAAAAATTTAAAATTCAATCAGAGGAAGAATCTAAGTTTAAATAACACAATTTTTACAATTTAATACACTATTAAAAGTACTAAACTTGTAATACTTATTAGGAAATATAATAACGTTAATATTATGACAATATATTCATCGATTCGAATTCATCGGACGAAAATTTCGTAAAACATAACATTATATAGTAGAATAATGTAGATAATTTAATCGATCTCTTAAAACAATGACTACTTTATAAAGAATAAATAGGACTTTAATTTGATAGCGGTTTAGTTAAAAATATTTAGTTACGAAGTATCAGTAGTAGTGAATCCTCGACACTGATATCTATTATTTTATATTTTGAAAAAAATTATAATATTACATACGTTTAACAGCAAGTTTTATACCAGTGAGTCGATCAGATGCTTTCGGCATCCTCAAGAGGAATAGATTGTTCCTGGAACTATTCCTTAACACATTTCAAGTTTAAGTGAGGCTTTAGATTAGCCCGTCAAGGATAATTACACACTTTGGAAATACTTGTTGATGAAGTATTCAAGATATACAACGATGTCAAATCAATCTACGCTAAACGTTTGTTTTTATATAATCTTTTTATATTTAATTCCTATATTAGGACTTTATCGTATTATTTAATAGTACTTTTAGAAAGGTAACCCATTTTATACTAGGTTGCTATACTCTTGAATTGCGTAGGGAACTGTTAGTAAAACAATTTTTAAAACTCGAAGTGTAAACGTTTTACTTCTTGCTTCCTTTTAAATGTATTCCAATTCATTATTTAACTTAAACCAAAACAATTCACGTTCGTTTGAAGTCATATAGTAGTCGCCTGGGCTGTATACTTGTCAATAATGCCTTGAAACCAATATATTGTAAACCTAAAATACCAAAATTCAACACGTTTAAGCATTCTTTAACGTAAACAAAGCTCTTTATTTTAAATTCAATGTTAGTGATAGTAGGTTTAAGTTTTCTGTTTTTGTTTTGTAGACATTTTCTATCACTCATTAGTAAAACAAGTTTTATGACGTTTCGAAATTTAAAATCTGATCCCGTCTTCAGGTGAAAAATACCTATAATATAAGAAGATTAGTAAGAAACATCCAGAAAGACCTGGACAAAAAATATAGCTAAACAGAGAACTGTAAAACCAGAGAACGATAAGAATAGTAAAACCCTAGATGTTTAAAACAAAACCAAAACACAAGAATACGCAGAAATAGAACAGTCCACGCCCAAAAAAGGGTAAAACAAAGACTTATCAGTGATGCTAATTATTGTGCATAAAAATAATCAAATCATTAACCAAACCATTGCAAAGGTCGGAGGAAAACAGATAGTTTTTAAGACCTTCAAAGTGAAAAAATCAAACTTTAACTTAGTAGAAAGTAAACAATCGTCGCTTGTCCCTTGGCGGAATTTTGCGTTGTTTCGTCAGTTTTGGTGTTCTCAATTATCTCTGATCATTAATCGCCATTTCTAATCACCCGCTAATGGCTATCGTGTAACACAGCCTCCGCCGCCACAGCCTCTGTTACAGGAATTAATGCAGAATAGTCCGAGTCGAGTAACGTGGCCTTGGCTACCAATTAGAGTGATGTTAATATTAGTGAAAAAATTACAGTAATTCATACTGAATAGTCCGAGTCGAATAACGTGGCCTTGGCTACCAATTAGAGTGATGTTAATATTAGTGAAAAAATTACAGTAATTCATACTGAATAGTCCGAGTCGAATATCGTGACCCTCGCTACCAATTAGAGTGATGTTAATATTAGTAAAATACCCCCGTTGCAGCAGACCTGCATACTCAGCGAATTTCAAATGCAAAACAACGTATTTCAATCCAGCATAGCAAGATCTGACATGTTTTGTTAAGTTCCATAAGAATACCATGGGGAATGAGTATGCAGGTCTGCTGCTACAGGTATATTAAAACTGGATGGTTTTAATTCAATATTTAGTAGATCTGAACTAACAGAAGCTATTTACCAAGTTTTATCAAGATATGTTGAGAAATAACCGAGATATAGAATTTTACTTATTCCCCATAAGGTTAACATTGGGGTAACGTACTGTGTTTACCACTTTCAGTATCTCGGTAACCAATGGACATAGAGCAATGATTCAAAATACTAAATTGTTTGTTTTTTTTCGAGCTGAATTCAATGGTGCTCACCAAACCAAACCAAAATTCGATAAAATTTATTTTTCTATGTAAAAAACTCAAAAAACCCATTTTTGGGTGGGTTTATCCCCCTTTACCCCCCCCCCTTTCGGTGGTCCGATCGGGCTGGTTCACGAACTCGTCCGAATAATTACTACTTTACACGCCTGTGCCGAATTTCATTCCGATCGGACCATTTTTGCGAGCGCTATCGTGCTTACAGACACACACACACACATATATATATATATATATATATATATATATATATATATATATGTATATCTATATGTATATCTAGAAATCTGAACGAATGGTGTTTTTTGCTTCTGGGGGCCCCAAAACGAAAAGTTATCATGGTTTCGGGCTTAGGTCTTACCATGAGACCTACGGTAATAGCTTCCTCCCTATAGGGGAAATTCGCTAAAACTATACATATCATGGTTTGAAAGCACACTAAGATATGGCCTTGTACACTATGGTGGAACTTACCCAACAATACTAAAACCAGTTATAATGTGTCAAAGATTTGCAATTAGGACTATATATAGACTGAAATATACTGATAGAGTTAGTCATATCTTTGTAGAGAATTGTTTGTTAACTGTGTCACAACTGCATGTATATAGTGTTGTTATGTATGTATTAAAAAATATTGCACAGTTTCCTTTTAAAGTAATTAGCGAATGACACGTGCTGCTGGTATGCCATCCTTGGTTGTACCAAACTTAAATAAAGAGAGAAGCCGTCACCAGTTCTGCTATTTAGGTTGATAGTTTTCTGCAAGTATACGGTAATTCAATACTTGTAGAGTCAAAACCTAAGGTTAAAATTAAATTGAAGGAATTTGTTAATATAGATGTAGTTATGTGAATGCAGGTTGTTGTTATTTATTGCTATATAGTCTTTGCTATTGCTATTTATTGTTGACTGTTTTTGTTATATATTTATGTATAGTGCAATAGTTTATTTCTTTGTTATGTATATAATCTCTATTTACTCGATATTGTCATATTTGTACATAGATTTATAAATCAATAGTAAACTTGTGATCTCCTGTGATATATCGAAAATACAAGATGGACTGTTAATAAGATATAAGTAGCCTACTTCCAGAAGCATAATGTATAATTTAAAATATACAAAATATTATTTAACCCCGCACGCATCCTACGAGATGCATGGGGCATTTGTTCTTTGTAATGTTGTAAAGTTGCTGAATAAACGATTTCTGACTTCTGACTTCTGAAATCCGGGGGTGATTTATTTATTTCGAGTTTGACGTACGAGGTGAAGCCGAGTATGGGAATAAGAGAAGCAAGTGCTGGAAAGTCATTTAAGGTACAAGTTATGAGCGATACTTTTCATCAAGAGGCAAAAAACACACGTTCATCACAATAAAAACTTCAGTAAAATAAAAAAAATCTTATTTCCCAATCAATTTATTTGTAATGTTAGACATATTTTTAGGAATTTTAAAAACACACTTTGTTAAAAACTTGCTAAAAATCTAGTTTAAGCCTAATTCTGTTCACTCTTAGATTGTAAAACAGGAAAAACAGGTGATTTAAATAGTAAATAAAAGGTAAAGAAACACTAGTGCGTGTAGCGGACGGATTGAAAACTAATTGTGAGCAAAGTAAATTAAATTTAGAGAGAGGGAAAATCAGCTTATTGTTTTCCCCTGCTCTATGTAAGAGCTTGGTAAACGATCATTTTCGTTTATATCGAGCCGACTTCAAAAATAGCTACTTTCGGTAGGGAGTGATGAAATCCTATTTCATTATCAGTCCCAAGACAATTTTGAAAGAAGACTTCTGTAAAATATAAACTTGCACGAACTATAACTTTTTGAATAAAAAAAAATATTTTCCTATGAAACATCGAAATGATCACCAAATTTTTCTTCAGAGTTTCAACTCCAAATCAAAATAACGAATACTTTATCCCCATACTCTCTACTCGTCCAAATAGAACAGGCCAGATTACACTCCGTTGTTTCGCCGCGCCGTGCGCCGCGAGTAATGAAGGTTGAGAACACGGATACAGATTGTCTGCACTACAGCGAGGCGTCCCAGACGTGTTGTACAACTGGTTTATAACTCGCCAGCAATATTTGCGTTGGAGATTACACCCATACCTCCCCTCCTTGTCACCTGCACGTTGTTCTCGCTGTAATACGAGCGGTTGGATTGTTTGTGAGGAGAAATGTTAGATAGATTTTATTTTGAATTGTACATGTCGCCTGTGACTGGGTACTTAATGATAATATGTATGCTTTAATATAGTAGGTAACATTGCATGAGATACGTTAAAATTATTCGTATATTTCAGTTATAGACTTGTTGATGTCTTCAACAATCGTCATATTTAATTTATAGTTGAGCAAGTATGTAAAAACTACCAAGTATGTAAAAGTTGCCAAGTATGTAAAAAAATACTCTGATTTACTCATTTTCTCACAGCGTCATTGCCAAGATTTCGTATCACGTTAAAAACTTAAACTTTTGCCTAAAAATGTATGAACTGTTTCATAACATAAGTAATTAATATGCAATATCATCATGTTCTTCCTCGATTTTCCAAAGATAAGGATTTCATCGCTAATATTAATAGCATTATTGTTGGCGAAGTTTGGTCTTTGAAACAATCAAAGGTACAAAAAACTGACTCAACTGAAAACAAACAACTAATTTATTAGGTTATTTTTAACAAACGTTGCAACATAACTATGAGACTTTTTTTATTTATTGTAAGTAAACTTTGAAAATTCTTGATTCGAGCTCAATTAAATAATTCACTTAATAGTCATATTTAAAATTAAAAAAAAACACAAACGGACAATAAATACATTCACCATACTTTTGTCATAGGTTATTTAAAACTCAGGTTACATAAAGAAAATTACTTATTATTTGCAACAGACTTTTTAAAAGACCCACTGAATAAAAAACTAAAGGTTTAAGGATGGAGTAAAATACTAAATGCATCATGTACAAAAATCGACACTGATTTTATGTTTGATGAAGACAAGAAAAATAATGTAAGTGTTAACGATTTATTCTTAAAAAAATTAACCAAAAATTGATAACTTATATATTTTCAGTAAGAGTTATAAAATGCCACCTCGATTGATACCACTGCATTGGTTAAAAAAGGACTAGAGCTATATCAATTCGTTTCCAGGCTTTTAGATTCACAAGCTTATAACTTGTTAAGTGCCGTCCGGAGAGCCGAGGGCCCCTCGTGTGGAGGGGGGGGAAGAGGGTGTAGGGGGGAGGGGGTGATTGACGGGAGGGTTTGATGGATCACGGTTGGTTGACGATATTAACACGGACGAGCCTACAATGTCACCAAACATTGACGGCGATATCCCGGTAGCAACATCACGATCCAGGTTCAGAATCTGAATATTCTTTATCTGAAAAAATATTACAAGCATTGGCAAGCGTCAAAGTGCACATGTTCTCCCAAAAACTATCCTTTCGCCCTATTCAATATATAACATATTTAAGTTTTTACATCACACTACATGTTAAGTTTTTTGCATCACACTACACAGAGACATTATGTGCGAGAAAGTTACTCTTTGTCTTGAACTCGGAAACGTAAATAACGGAAATAAACAATCAAAACAATCAGCTGATTGCAGCAAACCGACGTCTAATGCATGTTTATTGGTTACTTCAGAGGAATGTAGTGGCAGCACTGGTGGCGGTAGCAAATGTTTGTTTATTATAAGCTGGGTTTGAAGAATTGAGAAACGTAATAGTTTAATCAAGGAATACGTCGTGATTGAAAAATACGTTTTTTCTGAGTAGTATGATGTAATTGTACGTTACACGCCCGGTAAGTGTTACCGTACTTTTATGAAAATCCCGCATGCGAGTACGGAACTATGATGCTCGCTCGGTAAAACGGTACTTACCGGGCTAGTAACGTAATACTATTATTTACATCCGCAGTGTCTCCAGGTGTGAGGATGTTTTCCACATTAAAGATTTTTAGACCCAAAAAAGAAAGGTGGGAAATTGAGAGGGGATTTCTAACTTGCAGGGAAATGTGGGGAATTTTATATCTGGATATGGCTGTAAACACCGTCGCTTAAACTCTTGAAACAGTGGTCAAAATGATCGACTATAAGCTGTAAAGTACCCTTAACTTGTCTTTTACTTTGGGACATGTAGAGTAATTATTAGTATTTATGATTCATTGATTTAATTAAGTTGATATATCGATCAGTTCGCGGATACTTCGGGCGGTTAACTAAGTCAGAGACTTTAAGAAAGTGCAAAAAGTAATAAATTATGCCAGATGACAATGAATCGAGTGTGGGAAACGCGGGAAAATTTGAGGTCACGATTGGAGATTCACTGGGGAATTTATTTAAGCTTGCTTATGGGGATTTCTGGGGATATTTGTGCTGTCAAGTTGTGATTTTCTATTTTTTTACCTGAAGACCCTGCTGTGGTTAAAGCACGATGCATACTATTAGTGTTTCAACAGAAAATAATACCCCACACTAAGAAACGGAAATCACATTTCATCCCACTAATTTTCATGAATGCTATCATGAGATATCCCTCACTCCCCGGTATTTTTTAATCAAAGAACAGCATGCAAGTACCAGTGTATTTTCACTCTTTTCTTGACAAACCTTTTTTTAACACAGTTAATCGCTTCCTTATCTCAAAAATTTTCCTTGACCGTTGATTGAAAGAGACTCAAGTGATATTTTTGGAGTTTCGCAGCTTAGAGGGAAAAACAAAAACTAGATGAAATATATAGAAACGATACCTACTTAAACACCATTTGAGATTTTATAGTTTAATTAACAAATTAAATCCAGTATAACAGAGCAAAACTTAAATTAATGTTATATAAATATTTTTCAATAACTAAAAACTATAGAAACACCTTTCAAACTTTTTAGCTTAACAAAATATACACGGTAGCTTCAATCTAGCTAACCAAATCCTAGCAAAGCATATCAATAGAACTTAGAGGTAGAGTCTATAGGTGAAATAAATTGAGTTGCAATGCAGTTAAAGTAGACGCAGACCTAGCAGTTTGATATACTTATTCAGAAAACCGTTCAGACCAGGCGCAATAGGCCTATGCAGCGTCTACCGTCTGGCAATGCGCCAGGGGGGAGATTGCATTCTAGCCTTACTTGGAATCATCAAATATAATTCGTTTTGTGACACATCAATGACCTATTGAACATATCCCTGGTGGAAAAGGTTAATACTGTGTTCGATCTATAATCTACAAAATAACTGAACAAGTTTGATTACAGTAAAGTGTTATAATCACATTGAACCTATCAAAGTAATATAAGCTGTATTTTTTTGGGTACTTTGGTATTATACAGAGGCCACCCTTATACAGCGCGCTGCAGCGGTTATGTTAGGTTAGGTTATCATAAATATGTTAGTAGGACTTTCCTCTTTTCGTTACGAATCGAATGATACCAGATGAGTCATACCTTCGCCCGCCAAATCCCCTCCAAGTAGGCCTAGGTCAGGTTGTTGACCGGAGTGTGTGCATTACTTCCCAACAGGATTTGGCGGGTGAAAGTATGACTCATCCGGTGTCGTTTGATTTGTAACGAAACGAGGAAAGTCCAACTAACATATTTATGATAACCTAACCTAACATCACCGCCGCAGCGCGCTGTTTAGGATGGCGATCGGGTGTCGCCGCTAGCGGCGGTGACGCTTTAGCTCGCCGACATTGCTGCCTTCTGGGAGGCAGAACACAAAGACCGCTCACCATAATTATGTCAAATTTGCACAGTAAGTCAATTAAAGTGTGTTCTCTCCAATTATGTAGTTATTTTTTGTATCCAGTTAAAAAAAACCTCTCTAAAAATAGTGGCCTCCACAAAATACCAAAGTATCTTTTTTGTCCAACGCAATGAATTTTTTAATTGTTACAAGATTATGTTACATCAGATTTAATTAAAATCTACCTACATTATACGGCTATGTGACCATTGTCCGTAATCAATAACGTAATCAATATTATATGTCTTGCCTTAATCTGTTGCTATCACATTCATGAACACGTGATTCCCTTTAACGATCAATCTTCATTACGCACTTTCGTGAGCGTGTTCCACCATGCACTGGCAGCAGTAGCAAATAAACGTTTGTTTTTTTACTATAGGAGAGGTTTGATGAATTGATAAACGTTATGGTTTATGCAAGTAATACGTTATGATTAAAGATATGTTTTTTTTTTCTGAGTAGTATGATGTTAAGTATCAGAACTTGCCTACTTGACGAAATGTAAATAACACAATCTTAAATTGGCAATCTTTTGGGAGCTATTTTTGTAAAATAATGAGTGTATATACTGTATATATATTTTTAGGTTGTAAATAACTTATTATTAACATATTAATTTATCTATATAATATTTAATTGCCAGACAATCTTTTTAGAGCTAAAGCATTTTTAAACCTGCCGTTGGAGGTCCAAAGCCCTCATGAGAAAAGTGAAGGAAAATGCAAAAAATTCACTAAAAATATAACTCTGCGTGCAGGTGTTGTATTTGTTTTACCTCAGGTGAAAGAAATGGCAACACCGCTCGCTACGCGACGATGCCGGCTACCCTCGGACAACTTCGGGACCGGCCGCCAGCGCGTGTTATTTACAGTCCGCCGCTCACAAGTATTCCTTTAAAATCAGAGATTCCTAATTTCCTATAAAATCAGAGGTTTTTATAACAAATAAATGAGAAATATATTTGTATTTTTCTAGAAGATGCAAGGGTTTTTTAAAACAATAAGAAAAGCTTTTTGAGTGAAGCTAGAATTATGAAACTTGATTTTTATCAAGTTTCATAATTTTACCTTTTTAGGTGGAGAAGTATGTCTATTACCTGATATAAAAATATCTTTGATCTCGGCCGAGTAGTTTATTGTGTATGAATTTTTAAAGTCAAATCTTCATCAGAAAGCGCTCGGAAAACGTGTTTTTTTTGTGTTCCGACCGCAATAAAAAAAATGAAATAGGTGCTTTAAAAAAACATCAACTTACATGACGTAACGTAGAATTAAATAAGCTAAATTATGGTATATAATTTATAACAATAGGCCAAATAGTTTGTCCATGACAAGCGTTCAAACTCGAGTATATTGCTTTTTGAAACGGACAGTAGCGGCTCGCACATAACTATCATGCTCATGGCAAAACGGACGTAATATACTATCACTGGCTGACGTATCCACCACGCTGACGCAGCAGGGCCTAATGTTACCAGCTATCATGGCCACGGTTACGTACGAAGGGGCTTAAGATACAGTTAGAACGGTGAAAACTAGAACATAACTTATAAGGTATGTTCGTAAAACTACTTTTGGCTAAGGTATTTTTAATTGGAGTACATTTGTATGAATTTTATTCGCTTGTTTTTTATAATCAAACAGTTATAGCTGCAACAATTAGACGAAGCAGTTTAAAGCCTAATTAACCTAGTTGAAAAGGATAAAAAGTTTAATTGCGTGCTTTTCGATAAGAGCAAGTGTAAATTGTGCTTCGCAGTGAGACTGCGAAAAAAAGGTCACACGAATATACTTTTAAGGGTTTTCGAAATTAGAAATATTGAAAGGCCCCCGGATCCGCTGGGCAGAGGCAATTAATATCTCTTGCAATTATACAATTAATAACAATAAAAGCTTTGAAATACTAATCCGATTTTAATTGATCGCAATTTACAGTCTTTTCCTGTAACAGCAAAGCTTTGTCTAGACAAAGAAAGAAATGTTAAAACCTATTGAGACAATAACTCATATTCAGTGTCAAAGGCAAGCACAAAAAACGTTTGTGTCCGTCATTTATAAAAAATGCACATTAAAAAGAAATAATTTCATACACTATTTTCCCTTTATAAAAGAGAGTTAAAAGAATATAAACAAGGTAATAATACAAGGTTTTTAATTTTTGTGGTTGCACATGGACATCATGGGTTTGTAGTTTTTGTTA
The DNA here is from genome assembly GCA_035578135.1 of Flexamia atlantica. Classification (NCBI taxonomy): domain Eukaryota; kingdom Metazoa; phylum Arthropoda; class Insecta; order Hemiptera; family Cicadellidae; genus Flexamia; species Flexamia atlantica. The sequence goes on along the minus strand of JAQJVK010000014.1, from coordinate 4,479,470 downwards.
TGAAATAAAAAAACTAAACAAATGCCTATTTTTAATCACAGCCCAAATACTTCAGAACAAACTATAATTAGTGCCGTATCCGCATTTGTTAAGGGGCAAACTAGGCAAAACTGATACTGCATGAGTTTTGCATTTCCGGCGCTGCAGGCGTTGATTAGTAAACGTATTGATATTTAAATGTAGAATAAATGTGATAACAAACATTTAACAAACTCAGTATCTATCATGCAAGCGATTTTCCATTTAAAATCCACAAATGTTCCATCCTTAATGCCATTATCATCACGAAATACATATTTCCTATACCAATATCATAGATAATGCTGCTTACGGTGACAGGGAAAAGTGTATTTTATTGTCCCCATAATTTGTAAAATACTAGGTTACTAACCTTTACGTCGTCAATCCAAAATATTTGTAGACCAATAGTTTCGTGACTACTGTCCCATTACCAAGTCGTTTTTGTGAAATAAAATCACCACACTCATATATTTTGATTATTGTTTATATTGCTCACATAACATTACGACACAGAGATGAAACAATTTATAGTAAGCGTGTACAAAACATATTTTGTTTCATGTCCGTGTCTTAATGTGTACGGGGGAGGGGGGTTCTTAATATATTTTTTATAGCAGAATTAATACAACTATGAATCGCGAGAGGGAGGGAAATTTCATTTATAGTTCGCTAGGCGCCAGGCATGACCTTCAGAAAACAAACGTAAACCAACGAGTATTATTCGCAAGATCCCGCTAAGTATGTCATTGGCTGGATCATTTTGGGTTTTTTTGTCACGACGACGTTTCTTATAGGATGAATCATTTGGTTTGTTGTTGTTTATATCTTGCCCTAAAGGTTTATTGACTGTCCGCTAGATATTAACACTTACAATTTGGAATTTTCGGATACTTCCGAAGTATGTTCCTCGTGTGTTTTCGTCTGCCTTCAAGGGGTTGGCCTGTCGCTAGCGAATGATAAGTATATAAATTTACCTCCCTCTAACAATTGATAACAATTGATAATGGGACAGCAGTCCCAAAACTAGCGGTCTACAAATATTTTGGACGACGTAAAGGTATTTTACCAGTAATTATCAATCCAGGAGTCTAACCATGAATAAATCACCATTAAAGTTGATTGAGCAGTAAGTGTGATATGCGTGGTATCGGCGGACATGCAGGGGGCAGCGTTACGTAAGCGCCTCACACTACGTCACGCTCCGGGGCCTGTGTCACGCGACACTGCGTCACGCTGTGTGACGACGAGCGTTACCACGGGGGTCAGGTTACACAGGCAGTGGCACGATCCTTGAGGCGCGGACACCACTTGGGTCCCACAGCCGGGCAAGCCCTGCTTTCTGAATGATTTTTTCCAAAGCTTAGTATGAATATAAATAACTTATATTAACCTATTGGTAATAGACGCCAATTAAAGACACCATAATTAAAGACGCCTTATTAGGCGTCTTTAATTATGTTACATTTATACTAATTATGATACCGACATAAAGTTCAGTTTATTTTTTACTTGAGATACAGATGAAGAACTACAGGGTGTTTTTTTTTAACGCAACCCATTTTTAAGATGTATTAAATGTGATCAAACTAAATAATAGATTATGTAAGATTTAAGGTATTTAAGATTGTAAGATAGGTATTTAAGATTGTACATTCCAACAACATTGCTCGATTTTTATTAGGACCTGGTTTATAGGTTTATTTATTTGTAAATAAATTTTAAAGAAATGGCTTCTGAGAGAAGAAAATGTCGAGCTTTATTTATAAGCAGTTGCAATGATTTTGTTGTTGTTGCTGTTTACTTTAAAATGTTTTTGTGTGTCAAACAGATTTTAGTTTACAAAGCATATTTTCCTTTATTTATATTTTTTTGTTTGGGAAGATTTATTTTAAGCTACATATGGTAGTATTCATTAGTTCAAGCAAGTTTTACAACTTTAGTTTTTGTTTGAAAAAAGCTATAATTTTGCTGATAGTCCGGTTTTCTTCATTTTTTCCTTTTCTTAATTTTTAATAATATTGAGAGGGTAACCCCAAACGGGTATTGCCTAGGGGGAACCTAATTTTATTCACCTTAAGTATGGTATAGTTTTAGTTATGTAGTAATTAGTGTTTTATTTTATATGAATGTTTCAGAAACTGAATTTGTACGCTTTGTATTTTTTGGTGAATAAAGTTTATTATTTATTATTTTTATTATTATTAAATAGTTTACGTGATTGGTAAGAAATCAAACTCTTATTAAAATGTTTTAGAGGCGAATTGAACAATTCCTTATATTCAACCGCAACAACAAATATATGCTTAAAACATTATACAACAATTCAACCATGGCTTAAAAATAATCCTGTGCAATTTGTATAACGCATTAAAACTCGCATTCGGGAATGAAAAAGAGAGTACAAATCTAATAGTTAGTTGTATTTTAAAAATTGATGATACTAAAGGATTTATTGAAGGAGGAAACTTCCGCTATCAAAGGACCATACTTAAAATTAAGGTTATCATACTGATTGAATCTATATTTTTTTGATTTTTGATTACAGATTATTTTATTAGAGCAAACAGAAGTATAAAAAACACGACAAAACCTTTCTTCAATTAGCAATAAGAAGGATAACTGAAATTTTAAGTACGGCCCCTTGATTAAGGGAAGTATTTCCTTATCTCCCATAACGTAATGTAGTTATACTGTGTGTCCCAAAAGTCCCGGACCGGCTCAATATCTTTTAAAGTATGCCAGATATCAAAACAATATTTTGCATACCTTTTACTACTAAAAAAACTACTTTTTTATGTATGTGTCATTTCTTCCCCTACCCCCAAAATTGGATTTTGGGGGGGTAGTCCCAAAATTTTTCAAGTAAACCCCCATCGTGCGACTGCTTATTTTAAATGGCTTATTAAAAGAAACACAATGCCGCAAACTGGAGGTCGATATCATGCTCCAGTCCAAAATGGCGGCCATTCAAAAATTTAAAAATGCCATGCGCCAATTAAAATTGAGTATTTTCTGCGTTCAGCAATTCACATTTAAATCGAATAAGTACTACCAGAACACATACTAACTACTTAAAAGATACAAACATAATAATTTCTTGTTGTCATCATCAAGGCTTAACCCTCCAAAATGGTTTGGGGGGGGGGTTTGTCCAACCAACTTCAATATCAACTCACATCGTATGACCACTCGTTTTAATATGCTGATTGAGTAAAAAAAAACCAAAGCTTGTTTTCATGAAATTTAAAAAAAATTAGTTATTTTTGTGGCGAATATTTGGTACTTCATGTATGGGGGTTTTCCTAAAAGATAGCGCATAGACGACCCTCCGCAAGTACCGACCTTTGCCACTGAGCCAAAGGTCGCATCAAGGCGGATATTTATTAGTAACTTTTTTTACTAAATTGAGTATTTTCTATGTTCGGCAATTCATATTTAAATGGAAAAAGAATCACCAGAACACATTTTAACTACTTAAAAGATACAAAAATAATAATTTCATGTCATCATCAATGCTTAACCCTCCAAAATGGTTTTGGGGGTTGGGGAAACCCTACAAAATTTATGAGTATATTAGGTAACTTTTTTGAAATTTCATTAAAACAAGCTTTGGCTTATTTTTTACTCAGCAAATTAAAATGAGAGGTCAAATGATGTGTGTTTCTTTTAACAAGCCCTTTAAAACAAGCAGTCGCACGATGGAGGTTTACATTTACAATTTTGGGGCTACCCCCCAAATACAATTTTGGGGGCGGAGGCAGAAATGACACATACATAAAAATTAGTTTTTTTTTTTTACTAAAAGGTATGCGAAATATTGTTTGATATCTGGCTTACTTTAAAATATATTAAACCGGTCCGGGACTTTTGGGACACACAGTGTAAGTACTAGTTAGTACTGCATTAGTACACACAAACGGACGGGCATCTAGTTGCCTGCAACTTGAGACTTGAAACCAGCGAAAACTTAAACAATAGCGGGGTAGCTGCCCCATTGTAGGCCCACAACTGCGGCGGCGACCGTCTTAATTGATATTTCATACATCACAGCCTCATTCTCTCAGTGTCGAAGAGAAATTCAGATTTATTTCCTTTAAAAGAAACATTGCAATTTAAGGACATTTATGGATATTCTTTATTTAGTGTATTTTTTATGTGAAAGATTCTTGTATTAATTAATATTAACATGGTACCTAAATATTGAAATAAATAGAGGTTTCGTTACTAGCGTCTTTGAAGATATAATTAAAACCACAAAAGAAAGGTGAATCCCAATCAGTAACATGTTCTATTATATGCTCAATAATAGTATTATTACAATATGCCTAATCAATAATATCCTCTATGTATTTGCTTACCTTGTTATTGTAAGCAAATAAACTGAATTAAAATAAGTAAGTCCGCCAATAATTTTGCTTTGATAACTGTAATGTTCAATTTGTTAAAACCCGCTTATTACTATTTTAATCATTGACTAACTCCTCTAATAAAAATGTTTAAGTATTACAAAAAAAGGTTTTAAGCTTTAAGCAGTACACTGCAACTATTCCCTCTGTTTTACTAACTGTATTTGGACCATTACTACACTATGTATTCTTACAGTATATAAACGAAAAGATTAATTTGTTGTCATTGCTAGATATTTATTTTAAAGTGAATGTATGCATTCAAAATTTTAATTGATTTTTGTACTATTTGTTTGTTATTTGATAAAATTTGGTTGTAAAGCATAAATTGTTCAGTGCTTTATTGCATTCAAGCTATAATTAGCCTAGGAAATAAATTTTACTGCAAAGATTTACTACTCGTGGGCTACACAGTAAATCAAACGCAGAAAGGTGCAAAACAATTTCGTTGTTAATTAGAAATACCAAAACTTGATTAACAGAATTGTTGATTACAATTTTCTTTTTTCAAATAGACGTAAATAAAATTAATCAAAATCAACAGCATAAAATGTTTAATGCAGCCTTACAACGCTAATTCAATTATACAGATTTTCTGGTGTCATCCATTACAAGAACTGCAAAAGGAGAAGTGTTGAAGCAACTTGTATTATGATAAGTGAGCAGCAAAATGTTGGTGTTAAGTCAAAAACGGGCCCAAGCGGGGTTGGCAGCGAAGTTGAATTTTCTGATGGGGCGTAAAGTTTTGCAATCAAAGTTTACCACTACAAAGATGACGATAAGATGGACCTCAAGCTAATTTCTCCCCAGCATCTTCCAACAATAAACATTCATTTGGACGATCCTACCGTCTTACAACTCCGTCTTATTGTAGCTATTTTCAATTATTTTGTTAATTTCTTCCCTCGTCTGCGAGATTGTTTCGGTGGATGCAAAGAGTTTGAGAAGAGAATATTAAAAATAAATGGTGTAACTCTCGTAACAGAGAGTTCATTTTGTAATATTTTAGAATGGTCGATTACTTAAGTTTACATAAAATAATATAGTTATTAATAGCATTGACTTTTCTATCTGCCAGTTAAAAATCACAGCTTTAGTTTATGTTGATTTCTTTTCTTATATAAAATTACGTAAGTATTATTATTACTATATTATTACTATTACTATATTAGTATATGTTTAATGAGGTCATTTTAATCGTTGTATTTCTACTTCATGTTTGAAATGGCGTAATTCCAAGTATTAAGCTCATGTAAAAGATAAAACTAAATGAAATTGACTAAAAGAGGTATTTATATTACATCTTATTACAGTAGGTCCCATACACCTGAACCTGTTATTTTTGTATAGAATTTGATTTCCGACATTGTCTGCTATTTTTTATACTGTATATGAAATACAATAATGGGGGCATAAATATTAAGAAATAGATTCAATGAATTTGAAAATAAACAAGACTTTACTTGTAATCCTTTATTTAAAGTGACTTCTATTAAGTAAACTCTATTGAATGAACTGTGATACAATTCCATAAAATATTTTGGTGTCTAATAAATTTTTGCCTACAACTGATGAATACAAGATAATGAACAGAAAAAAAACTAATATACGGACACAACTGGAATACAAACTTGGAAAAAAGAGTGAATTAATTTAAAGGCACCTCATTTTTTACAAAACTCCTATTATAAAAGTTTTAGTGTACACCAAAACTTAAAAAACATTCACTTCTGGGATATTTTCTTAGATTTCCAAAGTTCAAATCAACTATCAAAGAATCTACTTGATCGATTATAGAAATAATATGTTATTTGTATGAACATACGATATGTCATTTACAAACGTGTAACCCTAGGTAATTTTGGCCTAACAGAACTGAATCTGTTTTACAAATCTTAAAATTACTAAATTTGACACATACTTTAAAATACGATCAGCTGATTAAATTTGCTGGTATTTTATTCTCAGAAGGCTCGCCCGGAAGATGTCAGACCGAGCATAACTCGAGAGGGAGGCGGATTCTCGGCGTTATTGCAAGCGGAATGCACACTTGCATGCCGGAGCGCGAGGGAAATTTGCAGCAAAGATTCCTACAACTTTAACACGTGTTGTAGCACTGTAGAGCTCCATGTACACATACGTGGAAAGGTGGCTAAAGCAAGGGGAAGAGCTTTGCTAAAAGAAGGTGATTTGACATCGTATCACAGCAAGTATGGCATAGGTAATTAACCTGGTACTAGATTAATGTAGCAGCTTAGTTTGCAATGTTTATTCCAATCAGCTGCTTTGCTTGAAATTTGTTTTTTTATAAGTTTTGTATTGAATCAACCTTTGAAGGGTTTGTAGGGCGTAACCCTTAGAAGAAACGTAACTCTGAAGATATTTGGCATTCCAATGCGATATTATTTTTAATTTGTCACATAAAATGTGAATATTGGATCAGTAGTCACTATGGGAACTCAGTCTTTCACTTGTATGTTAATATATAGTATATTAATACTAAGGTTAAGTTCAATATTAATACTAGGTGAATTTTAAATTTCTAGCCCTATACTGCTTGGCCACTATGATCAATACACAATTTGTGGTTCAGTATACAATTCATAAAATGCGTGGACATTACAATAATTTAAGAAAATCGAAAACTAAACGATGGGGTTAAGATTTTAAATCAGGACCATTATTATATGGCTTAAACGTTTACCAACAATAAAAATTATGTAATCAATCTAACCGTTTTCTACAAAATTATGTAATATATGTGATAACATGAGTCTTACAATTTTATCGATAGAGTTTGGGTGTTAAATCTTACTAGTGGACACGCGCAGCACAGCAGCTACTAAATAAATAACTTAATGGCACATAAGAACAAATGAATCAACTGTTCAGCTCTTTTCTTTTAATGTGCCTTAAAAAAATTATCGAAAACCCAAAATGTTCCACAAATTTTTTACCGGGACCTTGTATTAAAGTTTGGGATTTATGGATGTCACACTTAAGGTTTTTTTCAAAAGTTCTGCATGAGAAATTATATAATCAATCTAACCGTTTTCTACAAAATTATGTAATATATGTCGAGTCTTACAATTTTATAGTTTGGGTGTTAAATCTTAATAGTGGACACGCGCAGCACAGCAGCTGCTAAATAAATAACATATTTGCAAATAACAAATGAATCAACTGTTCAGCTCTTTTTCTTTTAATGCGCCTTACAAAAAGTCATCGAAAAACCAAAATGTTTCCACAAATTTTTTACCGGGACATTGTATTAAAGTTTGGGATTTATGGATGTCACACTTAAGGTTTTCTTAAAGGTTCTGAGTAATTTTAAGTTTAATGTAAAGATTTAAAGATTTTTAAATCAAATTTACCAACCGATAAAAAGTATACAAGCCACCAAAATGGTTTCCATTAAAATAATTGTGTGTTTATAGTAAAATGCGTTTTTCTGCTACTTGAGGGCTTAAAGTCTTTATTATACAGAACTATGATTGTGTAAGTGAACTAAACTTATTTTATCATAGAGTAAAAGCTGCCGTAAGGTTTCATTCCCGGAACGTGAAGCTCGAATGCTGAAAGACATTCAGTTTTGTGGTTCCCATTATAGAATTAACAGCCAAAGCTGCACTAACCATTGCACAAATCACCAACAAAAAGCTTCCACGGATTTCGGATTGATAACTGTTTGAAGGTCATTAGAGTTTTAGCTATACATCACTAAAAGCTATGTTGTAAATTGTGTCATTAAAGTGAAAGCTCTTTTCAAGTGAATGAAATTGAGAAGAACAATCACAAACTAGACTCAAATAATTTAATTATTGGTACGTAATCATTATGTGTACTAGTAAAATAAACGGTATCAACAAACTGACACATATTTTCTACCTTAGAGTAATTTAAAATCAAAAAACTTTTATAATAAAATAAAACAAATAACCAAGTAAATATCCCATGCACAAATACATGCAAATTTTATCAAAATCGGTTGGCAATTAACGGAGATATCGTTTTTTTTACATTTGCCACAAGAATAACATTGGACAACGTACTGCGTTTACTGCGAAACAAAAATAACAATATCTCCGCAACTAGTTGACGTAGACAAATAATTCAAAATACTAGATTATTTAATTTTTCAAGCGGAATTTAATGGTTGCAAGTATATTTTCTTTAGATGTTAAAGATTTTGTGAAATTTTACTAATATGCATGGTTTAATACTTAAACTTTTATAACTTCTGAACCTGAAATTTTACAGAAAAGCGGGAAGTGTCATTTTGTTTTTCATCTTGAGGACGAAAAACTATGAAATGTTTATCAAAATCGTTAGAGCTGTTTTTGATAAATTTGGTTTTTTGTCGTTTTAATGGGTTTTTATGGAGTAAATAATCCTAAAAATCAAAAATTAAAAAAAAATTAAAAAACGCCTGGAGATATTATGGTTTTACAACTACATGCCAAATTTAATGAAAATGGACCATTGGTGTCGTCTCTAGCTTTGTTTAAATCCGGACATACACACGGACAGACAGACACCACTCCGAAAACCACTTTTTTGGATTCAGGGAGCACTAAAACGAATATATCCACTAACAACTCAAATTTGAAAATTTTTACGAAAACAATACTTTTTCCATATGCATTGTATAGGGGGGAGAAAGTAATAAATTACTATTAAAACAACTTGTATTTATTTACTATCACGCAGGTGGTTATTTTCCAATAATATAAGAATTGCAGAAAGAAGGATATTTAAATAAACGCAGTCACTCACGGTTCCAGTTTCACTAGCTATCATCTCCAATTGACCAACCTGAAACAAAGCAAAAGGTAAGTGATAACTGCTTATATCGTTAGTTTTCATGTGAATTAAACGACTCAATGTTTGTTAATCGTGGCACAAAATAACCATCAACAAATAAATAATTTAACATTGTTAACGTTGTTTCGGTCACTTAATTCTGGTGGAAGGGTAAAACTAAGATTTACCATATCTATATTAAAATATATTCGCGATTAATGTTAAACGCTGTGCAGAAGGTCAGGCAAAAATAAATCTTAAGGAAAGTTAGGACTTTCCAAAATACTTCAAATAAGGAAGTCATGCCTGACTGAAACGTTTTTACTTGAGATAATCATTCATTCTACCCGGGGCGATACGCACGTACTTTTTACTTCAAACACTTGTAAAAATGTCTACGATACGTCTGCAGCATTCAGTCATGACATGTGAATATCTGTAACATTGATATTTTATATGATGAAGTATGATATTATTATTATTACCATATGAGATTTTGACCGCCAGTAAGGGGCATTTTATAGCGAATATGAGTGAAAGATGAGGGTAAGATGATTATTGTGCGATCTTTTAGTCTCGATACTGACTAAGGCCGTGCGACTCGCTTATCATCGGAAACGGAATGATTGCCACCATTATCATCCTTTCCTGTCTATAGCACGACTGCCACAATCAAGGGCTGGTTGGTGCAGTGGTTATAGTGCCCGCCTAGAAACTTGTAGGTAGCCGGATCGATCCCGAGAAAAGTTAGTAGCTTTTTGAAGGGTTGTTTCTGGAGCCAGCTGCCATTGGTTGTTGGGCTATTAATTAACAATCCTGTCTAAAGAACATGCCAACCTTAGTCAGTAACAAGGCTACAAGATCGCGCCACTATCATCACGATCATCAGACTCATCCTTCAGTCATATTCAGGGTAACGTCCTCCATGAGGTACCTGTCTTAAAAAGTGATTAAGTGATTAGAGTGGGTTAATTAGGGTCAGCTCGCTCGGTTCAAATTGGCATGACTTCCAATACCAAAAATAGTCCAAGTAGTAGGCTTAAGGAGTGGCTAAAATGTTTAAGGGAAAACGGGAATTTTAATTTTCCGTCTCCTCTGTTTATCTCTTCGTTATATCCAAACAAACCATTAACTAACTTTCTTGATTTTTTTCACCTCCTAGAAACAAGCACCACACCATAGGGTCCGCGGGGGAGAAAATAATTCCCATTTCCCCGTTGGCTACCTGGCGTCGACTGCCTGACCGAGCGGGGGCGGTTGTCATACCAATGCCAACGAATTGAGATGATCCTAATTAATAAGTTTAAAAGATTGTGACATTCACGATACACCTGTAGAAGACTGCTAGCCCAATGGACAATAATAGCAATGTATAGAACCCTCTAAGTAGGGACACCTTATGGAAAAATGTAGTTCCCGCCGCCGAAAAAGAGATGGCGCCTCTTAGTCCGATTGGAATTGTTGTAGGAGTTTACGGATCGAGCTGACTTTCCAAAGTCAAGCAGCTGGTTTTAATATTTTGACAGTTGAATGTTATTGTTTTGTATTGTTGTGAATTTTACCACAATGTTTACCTGATTTTGTTTGCAAACATTCTCATTTTGACATTTTGGATAGTGAATAGAAGCGCCGACTATACGGGGCCAGATTGAACTATTCCATGCATCAGCGCTAATTTCTGCTCGAACCAAACAAATTAACATTGGATGTCCCTACTTAGAATGTTCTGTATACATTGACAATAGACGCAATGTTTTGACGTAGTTCTGACAGTCATCAATAGATAACACGACCGATAAGTATATGTGTTCAGTCCGGGTGTAGCCTTACTATAACAATTTATAGTTACCGAGAACCTAAAATTTAACTTTACCATATCTAAGTTCCTACTATGGTTTTGGAAAATAAACCGCATATTCTTAATCATTCTTAATCATTCTTTGGTGAGACAGGTACCTCATGGAGGACGTTACCCTGAATATGAGTGAGGGATGATTGTCATGATCGTGATGATAGTGGCGGGATCTTGTAGCCTTGTTACTGACTAAGGTTGGCACGGTCCTTAGACAGGACTGCTAATTAATAGCCCGACAACCAATGGCAGCTGGCTACAGAAACAACCCTTCAAAAAGCTACTAGTTTATTTTCATACTATTCATTAATAATTCATTCATACTAATAAAATAAAAAATTATTTCATCTTCTGTTTGTAAGAAGAAATAATTAGGATGAGTCAAGCACATTATTTTTTGTGATAACGGTATAATTTATCCAATCTGATCCAACTATCGCTCACTGGCGACCAGCTGAACAATACTGTTTACCAACCTCTATTTCCTAGCAGCTCTCGCCAGGTAGCCCTCTAGCATATCTGCTCAGAGCAATCACCATAAGTTTTACATCTATTAATTAGGATAATCAACGATATTGCCAATCATGCCAAGAGCAGAAAGGTCACAGATTTGTGGCAGTAATGGGTTTTGTAGCCGTACCATCATCATAATTTCAAGTAGGTTACCTACATCCCCGATGTTCTCAAGTTTGTTGCGCTACATACCGTGTGTTGAGCTCCTACCCCACAAATTTGTGGCAGTAACAGGTTTTGTAGGCGTAACATCATCATAATTTCAAGTAGGTTACCTACTACAGCTCCGATGTTCTCAAGTAGGTTGCGCTACATACCGTGTGTTGTGCTCCTAGGATTTATCGGGTGGAACTCACGGATATCGCGTGCACGCCCAACCTTCGCCACGTTGTTATCTGTTATCAACTCCACGATAACTCGCTCGCCGGAAGGTCGTAAATACAGAGACGTCGACCAGTGCAGCTACCGACTATTATCTGAGGTTAAGGCTAAAATTAGAACTATCTTGTGTTTTTCGAAACGTGTATTTCGTTCTGATAAAGTGGTATTTTTAACTTGGACGATCAGTGTTGTGGCTAAGAAGGATTGATGTACAACCAATTACTAAGGTACAGAAATTACAACCAAACCATTTACTCCTTAGAGTTAGCTAGAGTTAGTTTTAGTTAGCTAGGATATTAGGCTTGCAGATCCAAGCATGTAATTATTTATAACAACAAGCCGTTGAGAGGTAGTATAATAGTTTACAAATTTCAAGTAGAAGTAATACGTTTCAAGAACGCTGATACAGTTTGTCAAAGTGTATAACTTTTTTATTTGTGTGGTTTTTAACAAAGAAGCATCCAATTTCATGACATATTATTACAAGCTGCAGTGTTTAATTAATCCTAGCCTACCCCAGTTAAAATGACCAACTAGAATGACATCTTATTATCTTAAGTAGGACTTTAACACTTCTTTTCCAACAGAAAAGGGCACATTGTCAGAAACTCAAACAAATTGTCAAACTTCCCACTCGCTTTTTCATTCCGACTAAACAAACGACACAGACATACAAAAACAAAACGTATCTTAACAGAAGAGAAAGAGAGAAGCCAGGAGAACCCGAGAGGGGGGAGGAAGAGAAGAGGAGAGGAGGTGGGAAAGAAGGATGGGGTTCCACGGTGCTGACCACAAAGAAAGGCGGGACTGAGGGAACAAGACACGCCCGGCACGCGTGAGAAAGCACGTGACCTTGAGAGAGCAGCTAGTACTGTAGTCAGCAGTCAGCTCTGTAGTCATTCATACAGCGGCGGCGGTGGCGACAGCGGCAGCAGCTCCGGTGACAGAGTGGGAAAGAATTCACAGTTGCTGATTGTGGTCGTTATTGCGGGTCACATTTCCGATACGACATCATGATTCTCAAGGTTGTCTATTCAAACTAATCAAAGCTGTCAACTTTGTTTATTAAGTGTTATTTCTTCTAAAAAAAATCGCTCGGTCTTCGTATATGAAAAAGATATACAGGGTGTTTACTAAAAACCCTTCAGGACTTCGGGGTTTGGTTACTTACATCAAAACTAAGAAGAAAGTTCATGTATATATGGGTCCTAAAATGCTCGGTTATCCGTCTGACGGTATGTATGTGTTTTAACATGATTTTGGAGAACTAATAGAGATATCAACTTCAAACGTGTTGGCTAATGGAACTATTCTGATACGGAGTATCAAGTTTCTATTTTGTACCTTTTGAAAATGGCAGCCATTTTTTTATATTTTGAAAGTTAATATCTTAAAACTGTAAATTTTACGAAAATTTTACAAAAGACAAAAATGTTTCCTAATTGGCAAATTATTTCCTAAAAAGCCATACTAAGATTATTAAGATCGAAAGACCACTATCAGAGCTATTGCAGTTTTCTAACAGAATAAATGCTTGTTTATAGGCAGTTATAGCAAATTTTCTCCTAAAAATATAATAAAACATAACATTCTTTACAACATAACAATAACATAACATAACATATTTTTTTCAACATGAATAAAAATAAAGATATACACCAAATCTCAGTATGTACGAACTATAAAATGTACTTACAATTCATTACTTATTCAAAGGTTACAATGAAGTCTTATAAAGTCTTCGAAATGGATTTTAAGTCCACCTTCACTCTCGATAAATAAACAATCTTTCATCAAAAACTTTGGTGCCCTCAAAAAAGGGTAAAATTGAAAGAAAAAAAAACAAAACGAAAACAGCTATCCAAAATATTCTGTGATAAAGACAATTACATAATTCCTTTCGAGTCTTTCGATTTGCCTTGTTTTACAAAATTTAAACAGCGTGTATAACTAATAAGACTATAAAAAATTAACCGTTAACTTATATTAACATTTCTTCATTTCTACTTCCATTTTCCATTATCGACTTTACACCAAATCAAACTTTCAAACACAAAACCATACAGATTAGAACAGAGTCCACCGTGCGTATTCCCAGAGCAAACATTCCGCCAGTTTATGACAAATGCTTATTTGCTAGCACGCATGGCGTAGAAATATTGGTAACCACTTGTTGTTATACAATCAAAAAGCGCTTTATTTGTTTACAGTTGGATCATTAGCGTGGTAGTTGCGGCCACACGATCGCCATTAGCGCCCGGGGGAGGGGGGGGAGGACGTGAGACGAGTTGACCGAGTGACCCCCCCCCCTTCCCAACTACCAACCCCCAACCCCCCCCCAACAATCGCCTCTCACTTCGATACACCACGCTCTGTCAATACGGCTTAAAGCTAATATGATTTTAATTACAAACATTACATTAATATGTGCAATGCACTTTTGTAGAGAATGTTTACACTCACTTTTCTCATTTGATTTCCTATAGCTCTTTAAGATTTAATTATTTTTCGTCTACATGAAATATTGAAAGGATTTATTTACAAATTAATATGATCTAAAAGGTATACATTGTTTCCACCATACCACGACGCTTTCACCTGTTTTACAAACGTCATTTGGTGGCCGAAACCAGCTCTTTTTCGCCAGAGGGCTGAAAGTCAGCTGATCGTATCAATAGGTTTCAAAGACAGGATAGTTACGATCATATGATTTTCATAGCTGTGTTTGTTTAACCATGACAAAGAAGTTGTATCGTCGCTTATAACCTCAAAGTTTTGTTTTAAAGAGTGTCAAATAAATAATCAAGTTTTTGATGTTGTATTATAGGGTATATTTCAATGTGTAGTATGGTGAAAAATAACAATCGAATCTCGGCCGAAAGGGTTTTGCAGCTCTCGATCGTTTCACATTACCGACTTCGTCTCGAATTTGAAACACGATCTCGAGACTGCAAAACCTCATTTTTGGCCCTCGTTGCAAAATATACTATTGTGTGTGATTTTTGGGGCATTTTTAACATCATTCCCTAACGAAGGTATAGCGCTCAACGCAAAATGACTTGATCAAACTGTAAATATGTCAGAACACTCAGTGAACTACATAAGTTTGATGTTCTAACCTGAAGACAAAGTTTTGAAGTTTCGCTTAAGAAACATTTGAGAAATAATAGCTACATTATCAACACGTTTTTCTCGCTCAAGAAAGTAACAACATCATGTAGCAATAAGGAAAAAGATTATTGTCCACCTCAATATATTAAGAAGCTGCTCCAGGCTAGTGTTTCTACATTATTGCCAATCGAACTGTTCATGTTTGACCGTCCTTTTTCGTTTTGGAGCTTGACAGTAAGATAAAACAGCACTCAAAGAATGGTTTTCCTCAAGACCCGTTTATATAGGGAATGATTTCTTGAGACATAACATGTCTGATTTTAAATTTTATTAAATGATTTAATCATTCCGATGCTTAATTTTTTGTCCAAAATTTTCAATAGATATTTTTTTCTATTTAATTGTTATATGTATCTGAATTATTCTTGTCACAAACGTGGTTATTTCATTGGCTTATTAAGTAAATTTGAAGCTACACATCCTTGGGTCACGTTTAATTATTTTAGATTGATATCTTATTTTGACTGAACATATTTTACTTTATAATTCGAAATTAATACTATAAAACCCCTTATGATAACATGTCTGACGATGTCTATTGTAATAGTTGAATTACTTAATGACAAATAAAGATCTTGAATCTTGTATGTTGAAGATATGTTTCAAATCGAAACATATCATCTTATTTCAGGCAAAAACATATTTAAGCTAGAGTCCTAGTAATACAAAAAGAGTGTGTTTAGCTAGTACTTAGCTTTAAATGTTGACTTCTGTTACACCGAATAATTATTGGGAAACAATCAAAGATACAAAACGAATTGTTGATTGACTGAAACATTAGATGAAAGTTTTATTACAGAGTTATCGCTCTCCTAATGTATATTAACTAATAACCGAAGGTGTGAGGGAGGTAATACAGAGATATTGTACATTATACGGATTACTGCAGGGCTAAGACGACATCACACAGCTGTGGGCCGAGATTAGACACATACCATCACTAAGACAATGTAACTGCGATTTGAAACATGACTGGATTAACGTTAAAATACGTTTCAGAGAATATTTTTAATAATTTATCTTTATATTAAAAAAAATCATGAATTTGTCGATAGCTACTAAAGAAAATTTCGTTTCGCTACTAAAGAATGAAATGTGTTTAAGACAACTGAATTATATAAACTATGCGAAATATATTATAGAACGAATATAACCATAAGCAAACTTGCTGTATACTTTAATATATACATACAAGGATTTCTTTTTCACAATCATATACTTCCCTTACTTCCCTTCATAGTAGCTTGACCAGCAGTATAAAATCAATTGCATTATGTGTAATAATAAAAAGTGCATTACTCAAGAGTGTTGCATTATATAGAGAAACAAGATAAACAATACTTTTCAAAATTTAACAGGAGGATACTGGTATGTAATATAATTTAAAGTTCACTAATTTTGTCTATATGCTCGAAATCAACGGATTCAATTAGGTTTTTTAAATTAATAGTTTTAAGTTAACAATGTCATCATAACCTTACAATTCGCAATATAATTCAATATTAAAAATCAAAATTTAAATACGACTGAACTATAGATTGTTAAATAAAGTGATTACCTTCTCTAAATAATCGTTGAGTATCACACACCATTTGATCGAAACACTAGCATTACAAACATAAACGCCCCAAGTCGGACAATGTCACTGTATACACAGTGGGTAAGCAGGGTTTACAATGCAATGCTATGTACACTATCACAAAGGGGATGAGCAATATTGTTATCCTATTAACAAACCGACTTTCGATGAATTTTTTTCCATCCAAACACAAATATTAGCAAATGTAATGCGCCAACAAACCAACAACCAGTAGTGACAAACAGAACCGTGTAGTGTAGAACTACCAAACAACTAAAGTCTCTCTTTTGAAATAAAATACATTTCAGATACTTAAAAAGAGATTACAATTTGTTTTCTAAAGGAAATAAACGTGGAGAAAAACGAGGTCCTACGAGCTGTGAATCCATACAATGGTCGGAGTTTTGATTTGTAGTCCATAAACTCTCTGGGACGTTTAACTCTCCAATAATCGCACTCCAACTCCAACTATCCACCTTGCTGCTCGGCTTGCTATTTGTGCAATCCACCCTGTAAATAACTGTGAAAGAACCATTACAGTATTAAGAAAAGAATATTTTAGAACGTGATCGAATTGTTTTGAGTTCAAATAAAAGATTATAAGGTGTAAGAAATAATTAATTTTGACCATGGCGTTAACCTCTCTACCTCTAGCGGGCATACATTAGCTAAGTAACTATATTATGTATAACTATTTTTACTAATTCAAACCGAATTGAAACGATTTATTCTAAAAAAACATTTCACACAATAGCTCAGCAAATTGACACAGCACTTGTTAGCAGAGCCAAAGAAAAACAAACAATAATAAATTAATCACAAACGTTGCTCTTATGGGTGGCAAATAAGACTGTAAGTAAACTTATTATCGAATCTATTATTTCTACTGAAAATATTAATGCAAGGTGCATACATATATATCTCTATGAATATTGTACTACTCTGAAATCACTCTATAGGCTATTAGGACAATCATGTACTCCATGCTTTGAATTGAATTGATTGACGTCAAAGTATTAACCGGTTTCAGGAATAAACAGGACAATTCAAATAATGCAAATAATAACTACTTCTACATCTGCAATTGGTGTGCATCAAGGTAAATCGTGATATGTATTACAACCTTGAGTTACAGTATGGCTTCTCTTATCTCAGAGTGTAATTTAGAATAAAATGTTAAGCTAAAAATTATTTTAGGTTTTTATTGTCACTTTTTGCTATGAAAAATTATTGAAAAGAACAGAACAATTTCTTAATTTTAGGTTCCCTTTCTGTTTAATATTTACTTGACCTTCATTTCATTTCATTTTTTATACTACCTTTCCCTATGTGTTATGATTGGAATGCGAAAAGCCAGATATTACCGAAACCTTATTTTGACGAGAACTCTACTGAAGCGAAAAAATATCTATTTCGTTGATGTTAAATTATAGAATTCCTCCAATACATGTACGATCTCCTTCACCTGTACCAAAAAATAAAAAACAGTTTCAGTGAAGTTATTAACAATTAACTGAGCTTAATAAGCTAATGGCTTGTTAAAGGGGAATCGCAACATTGACTTGTGTTACAAAGCGGATTTTCCCACCTAGGGATGACTGATTGAATAATCATCGACAGTAAGTTAAACGTTCAGCAAACTTCGCAGACCACGAATCAGAGAGGCAGCCTACCTAATGACTGCAATCCACCCCCCCCCCCCCCCAAAGCCAACTGACTGAAGACTTCATACCTCAATGAAATAGTTGTGACCAATAGAGCTCACCTGAAATTAAAATTGGATACGCAAATGTCTTATGCCTTACATAGCTTAAGTGTACCCTTTGATTTAAACTTTATTTGCACATTTTAACTGTTACCTTTCCGTTTATTATCAGTTAAAAGTTGCATTTTTACAAATGTAAATGTGATAATTTATGGTTGTGCAGTCAATTATGAATAGTATATTTTAAGTTTTTTCATAGCCTCTCCCGAATTCCTCCCAAACCATTTACATGTACTTCAATAAATGTTCCATCAAGTATTGTTATTGTTTTCCATAACTCCTACTCACATTTCCAAGACGATAATTACTTTATTCGACACCAAAACTAAAACAATTTGCGAAATCACAGGATAAATTTATCTATAAATTGTTACACTTCAAATTTATCATGTTTACGTTCATGGGGATAAACAGTTTTTTAGTCACAAGATTTCTTAATTCAGGATATTATTCACAAATAAATTGGCTGGGTTACTATTAATTAATCTTAATACCAAAGCCAACAACTCTTTTAGTTTGCTATTTATCCATTCAAATCCAAAGTTAAACTTAAGTACACTTAATCATATAAATTTATTTAAATGTTTATTAATCAGTTTGTTTCATAGGTTACCGTTTTATTTCATTTTGTTCAAACTGGAGGTGTGACACAAGCACATAAAAAGCTATGCTAATTGGATTGCCAGACCGACAGGGCGGAGTGGCGGGTATATTTGCTACCCCCTGGGGCGCCGTCTGCCTGCACACTCCGAAACACCCTGTAAACATCTTGCCCCCACCCCTCCATACATCTTGTGTTACCCCGGTTAAACCCTTACACACATTCAAACTGATGTCTCCCTGCTTTAACTGATAATATACCTTGGGGTTTCTAAAGATTGTTGTTAGAATAAATTGAGTTTTCTGCAGCCTTAAGTGTTTTGCTTTTATATTTTTGATTTTGCACATTGTATTTATTTTGTTATTTTTTGTCGAACGATAGACTAAGTTTTACTATATAAAACCTATTCTACCGTATTTTTAAGGAAAAATTTTCAATTTTGAATTGTACAGAATAATTTACGGTCACAAAAAACATTTCCAAGAGAGCTAACATACAAACTATTACAAGAAAAACATATTTTCTGTTAATTAACCCCGGTGGTCTCTTTATATCTCCAAGATCAATAAACATAATCCCATATTTCATTTATAATATAATCTTCTTTTATGAGGTAGGTATGGCAACATAATACAGCCTCTGCCGTAGCTTCGATAAGATTAGCATGGTGACATAATACGGCCCCTATTTAGCTTTAATAAGATTAGCATGGTAGCACATTGCTTCCTGTGTTGTTTTGTGATAATATAATACATTAATGTAATAGAGCCCTGTCGTAACTTTTAAACGATTAGCATGGCAACATAATAAGGCCTCTGGATAGCTTTAATAAGATTATAATTGTAACATAATGTTACCTCTGTATAGCTTTGATAAGATGAGTATGGCAGCCTTACATAATGCTGCCTCTGCTAAAGCTTTAAAAAGATTAGCATGGTAACATAATAATGCTATACGCTTATTGTAGTTCTAATAAGTTATGACGTGTTGGATTATTTTCTTCTTGGCGTACCTTCTTAATTAAATATAAAATTTTCCTCGGTAAACAGACAACCATTTCCAGTTCCTGTCAAACTATTCCAAGGGCTATGACCAAAGTTTAAGTTCCTTTTCCATACAATCATGAATCGATAAATCAAACTGCTTCAGCCTTTTCGGTAAAATTTACATAATATCAATTAAATTCTTCCTGAAAAGTGGGCATTTTTCCTCAATTAAATGTGGAATTGGTGAATGTACGTTGAAGCACATTAGGTAAGAGAGACAGAATAAAACATAGGAAGAGGCGTGGAGCGCTTACAAAAGCAACTTCCCACTTTTATATAAGTCGTTATCGTCCGGGAAATCTCGTTATTTCTGCAGTCGTTCGCTTTAGGCAGTTTACCTGAGATTGTTTAACTGTTTCAATTATAATTAAAGCACGGAGCGTTCTTTTATTTCATCCTGTTTTCTGATTTTAATGATCTCTTAGAAATGATTGTTGAGATTATTTCACGAGATTCTGTAGAATTTTATGATTTAAATTATCTCCTTTACCTCCTTACCTGAGTCTACATAAAATGATTATTCAACCGAGTTTGCAAGTTAACGAAGCTTTTAAAATCAGTTGTAACCATTCCTACGAAATGTTCTGTTAATAGTATTATTTAAATATATTTTCCCGAAGAAGATTAATAACCAACGTCAAGATTTGTCAATTTACTAATATATTTGAAAATAATTGGATTTGATCGTGTGGATTCTTATCAATACTTAAGTCACTTTCTTTCAGGCCACTTCGTATTCTGATGTTTTAAAAAACTGTATTTCAGAATAGGTTAATGGTTGTTTTCAGAAATATATTGAGTTAATAATTTTCATAGATAAGCTAACGATGAACTTTCTGCGATGATCTATGCTTGTTGAGTTCAATTTAGATATATAATATAAAATTATATAAGGATTTGTACCAGATTTATTTAATTTTTAATAATATTCGTTTTAAATCAAAATTGTCATTACAAGTCAGCATGCCGGTATAGAGGTCTGTCATGTCCATTTCCAGTAAGTTCCAGAATCTTTCTTGTTCTAATGTGAACGTTGTCGAACACTCTTCCTATTGGTTTAAATTCGAGACTCACGTGACTTGCGCGTGTTTCCGTCAAAGTTAATAAATAGAGCGTGTAGGCCCTCCGCCGCCGCATTCTGTACTGTAATTCGGTCTTGGACTATGTGAAAATTAATTTTATTTTTTTTTAGTTACCCATTTTGGGTATGTTTTCCAAATATTTATTACAATTATATTCAATGTGTTCAACAATGGCTATTAATGTTTCTTTAATTAAATTTTGCAGCTTTAATGTATTTTTATAAACTGGTTTAGTAATTGAATTGTATTTTTTTAGGGCTTATGAATTTACGTAAAAGTTGATTAAAAACAATGTAAAAAAAACTATTAAAATCAAAGTCTTAACCGGCATGCTTTTTTAAATATAAAATATAACTAAGATTGATGAATGAAAACTTGAAATAAGACCAAATAAATATAATTTTGAAAAGTTGTGAGTTTCATTATTATTCAAGAAGGATTAAAATTATTCAAATCTGTTCCAATGTGTCAAGTATGGGTACAGATTTAATATTTATACCATATTAAAAATAAAAATATCATTATGCTATCTTCAATTCCGTTATTTGTGAAAACCAAAAACACCATACAATTAATGTAGCTTAAGTACTTTTCGTAATTAAGCTTCAATAAACATATAACTTTCCGCCAGAGCAGAGTTCAAAATATAGATTACCTCTCACTAAAACGATCCGTTGAGCCAAACTATAGAGGCACCCTGCGAACAATATACATATCAGCCTCAGCTGCAGCCGTTATTATTACAGTGTTAAACGCCCGCGGCGGTTTATGAGCTACAAATCAAAGTCGAATGAACATTTTCTTGATTTATTCGGCGGGGCCGTCATTTCCTTTGTGCCGTTGGAATTATACACGGTTCTGTTTTTCGGTGCTGGTCGTTGGTTTGCTGGTTTGTTGGCGAACGTTTGCGAACGTTTGTGTTCGGATTATCAAAACTTCATCGAAAGTCGGTTTGTTAATAGGATAACAATATTGTTCGTCCTCTGTGATACAATAGCATTGCATTGTGCACCCTGCTTACTCGCTGTGTACGCAGTGGAATTGTTCGACTTGAAGCGCTTATGTTTGTAGTGCTATAGTGTTTCGATCAAATGGTGTGTGATCTTCAACGATTTTGTATTGATTGATGATTCATTGTTCAGATCCACACTTAAAAGGATCAGAGATTTAGTCAGTAACTTAGGTAGCTAAATTAATTGTTACATATTTCACTTAAACTGTTAAATATTGTTCGGCTGGCTTAGGAGCGTGCCTTAGATTACATTATAAGTTCACAATGCTCACGTAAGGTAATATAAACAGCGCATTTTAAACCTTTTCTTCGCTATATTAATTAAATAACTTATTGATCAAGAATTAGGGGAATCGTAAAAAGTCACATTAACTGAACAAATAATTTTTCTTTTCGTAAATTTTGATCAGTCTCAAGTTATATAAAAGATTGTAAAAAACTAGATCGAATGAATTTTATAACCAGAACTGCTTTCATATCATTAGTTTTATTTAAGACCACTAGTTTTGATTTAAAACTACTTCCGCAAATCGGATCAATAAAAAATATTATATGGCAAATGTGGGAGTACAATTCTTAGAATATAGTCCAAATCAAATGATATGACGAAAACCCGCCCATAATACCAATGATAAATTAACGTTAATCTTTTGGGAGGAGTGGAACACATCAATTGATACATCCAATATATGCAAGGCTCGATTCCTCATCGCAGAAATATCTCGTTAAGTCTAGCGTTCGCTTAGGCAGTTCATCTGGCAATACCTAAAAGTGTTTCAATTGTAATTACAGCATTGAGTATGTCTCTCTAACGAGACCCTTAAGCTGATGTCTGTAAAAATCATTGTTGCATTCCCAA
The DNA here is from genome assembly GCA_035578135.1 of Flexamia atlantica. NCBI lineage: Eukaryota > Metazoa > Arthropoda > Insecta > Hemiptera > Cicadellidae > Flexamia > Flexamia atlantica. Next base: position 4,456,379 of record JAQJVK010000014.1, on the reverse strand, counting down.
TCATGTGTTGGGGTATGTAAGGATGGAGGTTTCCTATTAAAAGACTAGAAAAACTACATTTATTATGATCTATTCTGCTATTAATATTTCAAATAGTTCAAGATCTTTTAAGGAGATCCACTTTCGACTCTCATTGTTATCACCTCAGTTTTTATATCCTGTTCTATATGAGAAATATAAGTTTGAATATTTCCTTGCCAATCAAGCGAGGTTGTTCGCACAATTACCTTGAAAACTGCACCGAGGGTTTCCTTTAAGTCTGAAAAGAACTAATTTCTAATTTAAAAATTTGCTCTATGCAGGTTACATGGGTAAAGAAAATCTAATAACTTGATAAATTTAATTTTAAATGTAAAAAAATGATTATTGGGCCTAATGAGTTGCCACACTGGCGACGAAATAAACAAGGAAAATGTAAACGAATAAAGTAATCATAACAGTTGTTTGCAAACTACAGTTTTATCCAGGAGGAATACAGCGTGTGTGATGAAGATTGTGTGGGGTTATAAATAAGTGTATTTATAATAATATAATGACACTGGAATATTTTATAATCGCTGAATGAACTGGTAAACACGAAATACTAGCGAGCAAAGCTCGGTCCACCAAGAGATATACTAAATAAAAACAATATGAGGAAGAAAACATGTATAAGGTAAACACTCAATAATACCCACTCCTCTCGGCTTTTACTGACCCGAGCAACTCATATATATATATATATATATATATATATATATATATATATCGATGGGTTATATCGAGAATATCGATATAACAACAAAAATATCGAGAAAAATCCAGTTATGCATTTTATTTTTATGACATTTAGAAGTATATCAGATTCAGGAGACACCTGTTTGTATAAATGTCGGTGGTTGAGGAGTTATTGTAAACGGTAACGTGATTGTTGCCCTAAACATGCTCATTAAGAGGGGGGGGAGAGAGTCGGGGGGAGGGGGGGGCGGACGTGAGACAACTACGGAAGTTGTTGCTCTCGGAAATAAAAACACCATTATTGCATTTTATGTAATTTTCAATCCTCGTAATAGACTATTTATTATGTAAGTGAACGATGGCGATAAAAGTTTAAGAGAGAAAGATATTACTGCATTCTAAAGGATTTCTAGGCGAATATTTATTTTTTTTAATAAATGAGTAGTTTTATACTTGGGGAAAGTTTCAAAGAGCAATGTTAAAACTAATTCCAAACTGACCCTATGCTTAATATATTTTTTCTTTATTGTAATTTAACAATAAATAAAACCATAATTAATTATCAACATAATCATGACTGCAGTTACCATATTTGTTTATATTTTACTATATACAATATTAAGAAATCAGTATAATCCATTCATATTGCAATATTATACTTTCAAAATAATATGAAAGTCTTAAAAAATGTTTAGATGATTACTCCACCTACTTGCAATAATAATTAGTGAAACATTACATAAACAGATACAAAAACAAAACACTGTAAAAATTGAGAAAACTGCAATTAGGATGACACGTCTAAATACAAACTCTCAATGAATTGTTACAAAAATTTAAGTTACTAACTTAAATAGTACATAACAAATATTTTACTCCTTAATAAATAATGAAATCTTTCTTTAAATTATTCAAGGCTAATGGGCTTGAGCGAACAAATCCGTTTACGTAACATTCGAAGAAAACACAGAGCAATTCTGTGGTTGAACGCTATTCAAATTATCTACAGCAGTACAGATTTACTATGGTATATACGTATTTAGCATCAATATTACATGGCCATCAATACTGTTAGGATTTCGTTGTTTTTAAATTTCCGATACAAAACGTATCTTGTAATAAACAACATCTTCTCCAATAGTTCTGTTCGCTGACGTTGGAACTTTGTTCAAAATAAACCAGGACAATCATGATTTATCGATTTGAAAAGTTTTTAGATGTTTTGTTTTGCTATTCGTTTTCTTTGTTACGATTTTCCATATCTGTTATCCTTCTACCCGAGGTCTAGATGTACATTTTTATATACACAGTAAAAGTACATAAATGTTTGTTATTCTTTATATTAATAGCATTAGACTCAATTACTACACCCAAGAGTGCTTGAATCGCATGGATCAATTTAATATGCATTTGTTAAGGGTTTCTAATGAAATATTATTTCAGTTTATTATTTCATTTAATTTTCATTTCATGTCATTGTTACGTTAAGATTTATGACCTTACACTAAATGATAAGATGGACGTATGGCAGGATGGACGCATAAAGGATTGCGATGGACGTATTGGCAAGCATGATTTTTGTGATTTATTTTCTCAGCCTGTGTGAAATGTAGCAAAAATCGAAGTACACTGTTGGAATAAACATAAGAACTTGAACTTATTAATTAAAACAAATAACATGGGCTTAATGAATAGCCACGTTCGTTACAGAATAATAAAAAAAACGTAATAAAATGCATTCGCAAATTTTTTATTGGAGCAATGAGTATAAATTCAAATTTTTTTTGGTTGACTTCGACCTGTAGGCGATCTGTAGTGTACTTCAAAAGATTTGATAGCCTCAGTTGTTTGAAAATATACTTATAAGGACCATACTTGACATCACGACGGTTTTCTAGTTCTGGACAGCCTCACTGGCGGGTGGCAAAAATTGTAATCTCCCAAAATGTCTGCTAAATAAATACATGTTTTGGTAGAACTTTCAAAACTTTGTTTACGTTTCACCTCGTTTACACTACAAAAGAATGCCCTATAATATTTCACCGAGAGATTTCATACGTAATTAAAATTTCAGGAAAATATTTGCGCAATGCATCAGCTGGTCTTTTTGCTTTGGCAACCTTTCATCTTAAATGATTTGTTTACATTTAAGTATGAGTTTCCACACTTTTGTCGTCGTACTTCATGAATTGAGTTGAGCTTGCAAGCATTTAACATTAGTTGGACATGCGGTTGCAGCAAAATATTTTCTTGTGTAAAGTACCTTTACATAAACAAATGACCATGTGATTTATTACCCAAACATTGCAGATATTAATTATTAATTACGACAACAGCGCACTCACTCACCCACCAGTAAGGCTGTCTAGAGCTATAATTAAGCTATTATACCCGTTAAAAATAATTACCACCCGTATATAAGAGTAAAAAGGATGCTAGCCGAGTGAGTAAGATCCGAACGTTGTACAGCCTCCATGTTTACGGACTGGCAAGGCGGACCCTCTTATTGGCAAGGCTCGTTGGCCCCGCTCCAACCTCCATAGGTCTCCTCGACTTCTGGTTTTCCGATACTGTTTTTACCTGTTTCCAATTTACTTTCCTTCTTAACTTCCTTACAACACAACAGTTTGACCAAACGTGCTGAGGCCGCTTCTGAATTTGTTTCCGTAAAATCAATAAACGGTTGCTTGGCTAAACTTTTATTCCTAACAAGAAAAGTATTGTGGGACATGTTTGATTTTTTACATCCAGCAATTTTTAATTTAAGGCCGAACAGCATGATTGCGGTTTGTTTGAAAAAGCTAGAACAAACAGTACACGTAGTTTTTAAGTCTTAAAATATATCTCAAGTCCTCTGTTTCTTACTGCGTTATAAAAAATATACATGAGGATAGGATATTAACAATATAGAGAAATTTAATGATATTTTAATATATTTTAAGACATGAGTAATATAAACATTTTGTAGCATGAGACACTTATATTTACCAAAAACAATTTAAACTATGCGGATTTTCACAACTTAAATTTGCGCATACTTCCCAAAACATGTAACGTAAATGATAGCTAATAAGCGTCACAAAATGGCACAAAGTAAAGCCAAAATGCTTACTAAAGGAAATATTAGCGCGCTCATTTGATCCCAGAAAATTACTATGCTAAGCGGGATGATTTTGAACACATCCCTTAGGCCTTGTTAGTGGCGACCGCAGAGGGTCCTTTATCAGCCCGAGTTAATTTAACCCCGACCCCAGCGAAACTCTGCATTGCTCACCTACATCTACACACTTACACACCTACACACTAACCTCCGACCCCAGCGAAACTCTGCATTGCTCACCTACATCAACACACTTACACACCTACACACTAACCCCCGACCCCAGCGAAACTCTGCATTGCTCACCTACATCTACACACTTACACACCTACACACTAACCTCCGACCCCAGCGAAACTCTGCATTGCTCACCTACATCTACACACTTACACACCTACACACTAACCCCCGACCCCAGCGAAACTCTGCATTGCTCACCTACATCTACACACTTACACATCTACACACTTACACATCTACACACTAACCTCCGACCCCAGCGAAACTCTGCATTGCTCACCTACATCTACACACTTACAAACCTACACACTAACCCCCGACCCCAGCGAAACTCTGCATCGCTCACCTACATGTACACACTTACACACCTACACACTAACCTCCGACCCCAGCGAAACTCTGCATTGCTCACCTACATCTACACACTTACACATCTACACACTTACACATCTACACACTAACCTCCGACCCCAGCGAAACTCTGCATTGCTCACTTACATCTACACACTTACACATCTACACACTTACACATCTACACACTAACCTCCGACCCCAGCGAAACTCTGCATTGCTCACCTACATCTACACACTTACACATCTACACACTTACACATCTACACACTTACACATCTACACACTAACCTCCGACCCCAGCGAAACTCTGCATTGCTCACCTACATCTATACACTTACACACCTACACACTAACCTCCGACCCCAGCGAAAGTCTGCATTGCTCACCTACATCAACACACTTACACACCTACACACTAACCTCCGACCCCAGTGAAACTCTGCATTGCTCACCTACATCTACACACTTACACACCTACACACTAACCACCGACCCCAGCGAAACTCTGCATTGCTCACCTACATCTACACACTTACACACCTACACACTAACCCCCGACCCCAGCGAAACTCTGCATTGCTCACCAACATCTACACACTTACACACCTACACACTAACCCCCGACCCCAGCGAAACTCTGCATTGCTCACCTACATCTACACACTTACACACCTACACACTAACCTCCGACCCCAGCGAAACTCTGCATTGCTCACCTACATCTACACACTTACACACCTACACAATAACCCCCGACCCCAGCGAAACTCTGCATTGCTCACCTACATCTACACACTTACACACCTACACACTAACCTCCGACCCCAGCGAAACTCTGCATTGCTCACCTACATCTACACACTTACACACCTACACACTAACCTCCGACCCCAGCGAAACTTTGCATTGCTCACCTACATCTACACACTTACACACCTACACACTAACCTCCGACCCCAGCGAAACTCTGCATTGCTCACCTACATCTACACACTTACACACCTACACAATAACCTCCGACCCCAGCGAAACTCTGCATTGCTCACCTACATCTACACACTTACACACCTACACACTAACCCCCGACCCCAGCGAAACTCTGCATCGCTCACCTACATCTACACACTTACATACCTACACACTAACCCCCGACCCCAGCGAAACGCTGCATTGCTCACCTACATCTACACACTTACACACCTACACACTAACCCCCGACCCCAGCGAAACTCTGCATTGCTCACCTACATCTACACACTTACACACACACACTAATCTCCGACCCCAAAGGAAACTCTGCATTGCTCACCTACATCTACACACTTACACACCTACACACTAACCTCCGACCCCAACGAAACTCTGCATTGCTCACCTACATCTACACACTTACACACCTACACACTAACCTCCGACCCCAGCGAAACTCTGCATTGCTCACCTACATCTACACACTTACACACCTACACACTAACCCCCGACCCCAGCGAAACTCTGCATTGCCCACCTACATCTACACACTTACACACACACACTAATCTCCGACCCCAAAGGAAACTCTGCATTGCTCACCTACATCTACACACTTACACACCTACACACTAACCTCCGACCCCAACGAAACTCTGCATTGCTCACCTACATCTACACACTTACACACCTACACACTAACCCCCGACCCCAGCGAAACTCTGCATTGCCCACCTACATCTACACACCTACACACCTACACACTAACCTCCGACCCCAGCGAAACTCTGCATTGCTCACCTACATCTACACACCTACACACTAACCTCCGACCCCAGCGAAACTATGCATTGCTCACCTACATCTACACACTTACACACCTACACACTAACCCCCGACCCCAGCGAAACTCTGCATTGCCCACCTACATCTACACACCTACACACCTACACACTAACCTCCGACCCCAGCGAAACTCTGCATTGCTCACCTACATCTACACACTTACAAACCTACACACTAACCCCCGACCCCAGCGAAACTCTGCATTGCTCACCTACATCTACACACTTACACACCTACACACTAACCTCCGACCCCAGCGAAACTCTGCATTGCTCACCTACATCTACACACTTACACACCTACACACTAACCTCCGACCCCAGCGAAACTCTGCATTGCTCACCTACATCTACACACTTACACACCTACACACTAACCTCCGACCCCAGCGAAACTCTGCATTGCTCACCTACATCTACACACTTACACACCTACACACTAACCTCCGACCCCAGCGAAACTCTGCATTGCTCACCTACATCTACACACTTACACACCTACACACTAACCTCCGACCCCAGCGAAACTCTGCATTGCTCACCTACATCTACACACTTACACACCTACACACTAACCTCCGACCCCAGCGAAACTCTGCATTGCTCACCTACATCTACACACTTACACACCTACACAATAACCCCCGACCCCAGCGAAACTCTGCATTGCTCACCTACATCTACACACTTACACACCTACACAATAACCCCCGACCCCAGCGAAACTCTGCATTGCTCACCTACATCTACACACTTACACACCTACACACTAACCCCCGACCCCAGCGAAACTCTGCATTGCTCACCTACATCTACACACTTACACACCTACACACTAACCTCCGACCCCAGCGAAACTCTGCATTGCTCACCTACATCTACACACTTACACACCTACACACTAACCTCCGACCCCAGCGAAACTCTGCATTGCTCACCTACATCTACACACTTACACACCTACACACTAACTTCCGACCCCAGCGAAACTCTGCATTGCTCACCTACATCTACACACTTACACACACACACTAACCCCCGACCCCAGCGAAACTCTGCATTGCTCACCTACATCTACACACTTACACACCTACACACTAACCCCCGACCCCAGCGAAACTCTGCATTGCTCACCTACATCTACACACTTACACACCTACACACTAACCTCCGACCCCAGCGAAACTCTGCATTGCTCACCTACATCTACACACCTACACACCTACACACTAACCCCCGACCCCAGCGAAACTCTGCATTGCTCACCTACATCTACACACCTACACACCTACACACTAACCTCCGACCCCAGCGAAACTATGCATTGCTCACCTACATCTACACACTTACACACCTACACACTAACCCCCGACCCCAGCGAAACTCTGCATTGCCCACCTACATCTACACACCTACACACCTACACACTAACCTCCGACCCCAGCGAAACTCTGCATTGCTCACCTACATCTACACACTTACACACCTACACACTAACCCCCGACCCCAGCGAAACTCTGCATTGCTCACCTACATCTACACACTTACACACCTACACACTAACCTCCGACCCCAGCGAAACTCTGCATTGCTCACCTACATCTACACACTTACACACCTACACACTAACCTCCGACCCCAGCGAAACTCTGCATTGCTCACCTACATCTACACACTTACACACCTACACACTAACCTCCGACCCCAGCGAAACTCTGCATTGCTCACCTACATCTACACACTTACACACCTACACAATAACCCCCGACCCCAGCGAAACTCTGCATTGCTCACCTACATCTACACACTTACACACCTACACAATAACCCCCGACCCCAGCGAAACTCTGCATTGCTCACCTACATCTACACACTTACACACCTACACACTAACCCCCGACCCCAGCGAAACTCTGCATTGCTCACCTACATCTACACACTTACACACCTACACACTAACCTCCGACCCCAGCGAAACTCTGCATTGCTCACCTACATCTACACACTTACACACCTACACACTAACCTCCGACCCCAGCGAAACTCTGCATTGCTCACCTACATCTACACACTTACACACCTTCACACTAACCTCCGACCCCAGCGAAACTCTGCATTGCTCACCTACATCTACACACTTACACACCTACACACTAACCCCCGACCCCAGCGAAACTCTGCATTGCTCACCTACATCTACACACTTACACACCTACACACTAACCCCCGACCCCAGCGAAACTCTGCATTGCTCACCTATATCTACACAATTACACACCTACACACCCACACATAACCTGTGCATTAACATGCACATACACGTTCACATCTGTATTGTACACCTACACCTATGCACATAAACAGAAATACCCTCGTTGCAGCAGACCTGCATACTCAGCGAATTTCAAATGCAAAACAACATATTTTAATCCAACATAGCGAGATTTGACATGTTTTTGTAAGCTCCTTAAGAATAACATGGGGAATGAGTATGCAGGTTTGCTGCTACAAGTATGTTTAAATTGGTTGGTTTTAATTCAATATTTAGTAGAGCTGAACTATAAGAAGCCATTTACCAAGTTTTAGCAAGATATGTTGAGAAATAAGCAAAATATAGAATTTTACTTATTTCCCATAAGGTTAACATTGAGACAACGTACTGTGTTTACCAATCTCGATAACCAATGGACATAGAGCAGTAATCCAAAATACTAAATTGTTTGTTTTTTTTTGAGCTGAATTCAATGGTTCTAACAAAAATTTGATAAATTTTATTTTTCTATGTGGAAAACTCAAAAAACCCCATTTTTGGGGGGTTTATCCCCCTTTACCCCCCCCTTACGGTGGTCCGACTGGGCTGGTTCACGAACTCGTCCGAGTAATTAACACTTTACACGTCTGTACCAAATTTCATTAAGATCGGACCATATTTACGGCCGCTAACGTGTTAACAGACATAGAAATATATATATAAATTCGAACGAATGGTGTTTTTTGCTTCTGGGGACCCCAAAATGAAAAGATAAGATGGTCTCAGACTTAGGTCTTACCATGAGTTCTACCGTAATAGCTTATTCCTTTAAAGGAAATTCGCTAAAAGGATGATTAAGAACTACACACTCACACACAACCTTTACCTATACACCTTCACTTCAACACACCTAAACAACTATACACTCACACACAACCTTTACCTATACACCTACTCACCAACACGCCTAAACAATTACACACTCACATACAACCTTTACCTATACACCTGCACACCAAGCACCTAAACAACTACACGCCCACACAAAACCTGTATCTATACACCTACACTCCTTTTGTCAGGGAAACAGGAAGGTAAGTAAATATAAGAGCTAGAGAACATATCAGAGTTGACAAAAAAGGCAGAAGGAACACGTCAGCAATTGCTGAAAATCCAAAAGAAACAGGATAGGTCACATAAAAATGGAAAGTAAGTCAAATTGCCAGAAATTTATAAAAACTATAAATAAAATACATATATACAGGTTTATTTAGTCATAAATGGTCGTTTTGTAGCATTGAAAGTTATGTAGGTGTAAAGTGAGTAGGCAATCAAAGTAAATTCTTTTAATAATCGTAAGTTGCCGCCATAACATTGCAAACTTCGACCTTGATCACCTTTCCCTTTATTGCTTCTTAAATAAGTGCAATTTTTCCAATGCATAGGATTTCTTTTAAGCATTACAATATTTATCTGAAGAGATACTCGAAAAGTAAAAGGTTCGACTAATAGTTTCGAATAATGTGATACGTATTTGTCGGCTGTTTATTTTTACTCTCATAAACTCCGAGTCAAATTATTTTTTATTAGCATAAAGCAGTGAAGTAAAAACATCTTTCTAGTCGAGACGATAAAATATTAGGCTTTGGTCTAAGAATATTCATTAGGTATAATTCCTGCAATACAAGAACGGGTTTTTCCAAAGCGAAAGCTTTGCTGGAAGACGCGATATTCTTCATAAAAAATGCTATGATCCATGCAAAAAGCACCCGACGCTACAGCACCCAACGACGAGAGAAACATATAAATGTAAAATATTTAAGTAGTAAGCCTCTTATATGAAGTTTTGTACGTTAATTAGCGCTCGGAAAGTCGCGGACTTAAGTTAATTAAATGTTTCAGGCGTGACAAACGTACGTCATATCTGGTGAAATGTCTACCGTTCAACCCCGGGGCGAGGTGGGCGGAAAAAGTGCATGAAAAAAATAAATATTGAAAAGGGTAATTACATACAATTGAAGGAATCTACTAGAGTAATTCTTTTAAATTTTAAGGTGATCGGTTCGTGGCAGATCGGTTAAAACAAATTCCTGAGAAAATGAACAGAGTTTTTTTTACCCATCCAATATTTTCCTTGAGAATTTATATTTGCCTTAATAATTGGTTGAGTATTAAATGGTGCATTAATGCACCATTTAAATGGTTCAAAGTGATTAATGGTTCATTAATCACTTTGAATATTACAATGATTGACAAATCCCCTAAAGCACAGAGTATATACTACTATGTTTACTATAGGAAATGTAATAACTTTTGTGAAGGCTGGTCTAAGAAAATGATTGCGTACTCATAGCATCTCACAGAATAGGAGGTAATTAATTAAGGTTTATTATAAATTCATGATCCAATTAGAAACTAAACTTGACCCCATGACTGTTTAGGCAAGTTCGTTAAAACTGAGCCCAAGGAAGTTGGTACTATACAAATATTAAGGATATACTCGAAGATGAAATTATTACATACATACTACACAAAGACTCGTAGGAAATTCCATACAAAATCAAGATAAACAGTTTTTTACAATACTGAAATTAAGTAGTAGAAGTTAGCAGGACTGCTGTTTTAATCTGCAAATTAGGACTTTATAGAAAATGAAATCTAAGTCTAAACCTGTAGGAATGAATACAAAATTAAAAATAAGATTTTAACGTTTGTTTATGCGTTATTGCACTACCTTCTGCCTCATTCCACAATGTACCTCTAAAAGTGAGCCATCGCCCCAACAAACAGAACAGCCAAAAATGAGGCCCACTACAGTACAAGTCAAATAACGTGTCACAAACTGTCCATAAGCCCGATTTTAAAATTAACATTAGTTTCATGGAGAGAGGGCCGTGTTATATGAATCCGCCTGTACATAACTAACAATAAAGTCGAGAGTGATGCGATGCTCCCAGCAAGTGTCGGTGTCACTGTTAATGAATATGCATTGATTGAAGTTCATTGTAATCCATTTATGTTGCCTTAATTCTATTGTGTGTCAGTTTAATTCGGCACTGCGGGAATAAGCACCTCTCTGCTGCAATAGAGCGTTTTATATTTTTATTTTTTATTAAATGTCTTACAAAGGTATTAATAGGACTGAGTTTTCTATTTTTCATACACGCTGTAAAAACGTGTATTAATTTGTTCAAAAACTCTTTGTGTAACCTGAGTAAATCTGATCTTGATTTATATATGAGGTAAAAATAAAAACAAATCATCGATACACATCGAAAATATTTTTTTTTAATTTCGTAAGGAGTTTTAGAAACGACCATTACCTAACAAACTACTAAAAATGAAGTTTTAACTTTTAAATTTAATTTAAAGAAAGTTAGGTAAAACTGGAGGAATTATATCGGAAAACCATGAAACATTTACTCACAAGCCTATTTGTATTAAATATAATAGAGTGTGAAGTGTATTAAAAATCATGGGATATGTTAATTAGATGGCTTGGATTTTATTTCCAATTTAATGTCATGAATTATATTTATGTTCCTCAAGAATTTCTTGTACAATTTAAATTTGATGCAAAACCTATAACAGTAATTATCCTACGGCAGAAATATTTGTCACAAAATTGCCTTAAACCAAAAATATTATTAAGATAGAGCATTCTTAGTTTATTTTCATTGCTATTTATTTAATCAAATTAAAAGAATTAAGAATATACTTTGTACAGGTGGATGTTACTGGTTATCAAAACGATCGACTTTAATGGTGGAGGAGACCAAGTAAATATTATGAAGTATAAATTAATTAAAGGTGAAGTATGTATCAATATGTATAATTCATATACCTGATGTAAATTAATTTTTTTCTTAAAATCAAGCAGTAAACAAAAGCCTTGAGAACAATGAAATCCTACGTTTTTACCAATAAAATGCATAATCAATTTTCTTCTCTCTTTAAAGACGGGGTAAGATGAACCGGAAAAATGTAAATCGCACAACTGTGAGAGGTAATCAATCACCTTTCTTACTTAATAGAGGTGCACATCTACAACTGATATTTAGAATAAGTTTGCACCTTTAGTCCACATTTGGGAGAAATATTATCTATAGGAAAACAATCGAAGAGAAATTTCACGCTTCTCCAGCATTTACACTCGAAAATAAGTCCTATACAGAAAATATAATTTACTACCGCTCAACATGTTCTTCTTATACGGGTTATAGAGGCATTATGTGTAGTGAAAGCTACTATCGATATAAATTGAAATAGAATAGTAAGCTGTAAATGATCCTATTTCTCTTCTCTTATCAGGTAGTTTTAATACCCTCAATTATTAGTTTGTTGTAATACCCTCAGTTCAATTTTAGCGAATTTCCCCTATAGGGAAGAAGCTATTACCGTAGGTCTCATGGTAAGACCTAAGCGCGGGACCATCATAACTTTTCGTTTTGGTGCCCCCAGATACCAAAAACACCATTCGTTCAAATTTGTATATATATATATATATATCTATATATATATATATATATATATATATATATGTGTGTGTGTGTGTGTGTGTGTGTGTCTGTAAGTACGATAGCGCTCACAAAAATGGTCCGATCGGAATGAAATTTGGCATAGGCGTGTAAAGTAGTAATTATTCGGTTGAGTTCGAAAACCAGCCCGATCGGACCACGGGAAGGGGGGGTAAAGGGGGATAAACCCCCCCAAAAATGGGTTTTTTGAGTTTTTTACATAGAAAAATAAAATTAATCAAATTTTTGTTGGCACCATTGAATTCAGCTCAGAAAAACAAACAATTTTGTAATTTGAATCACTGCTCTATGTCCATTGGTTACCGAGATATTGAAAGTGGTAAACACAGTACGTTGTCTCAATGTTAACCTTATGGGAAATAAGTAAAATTCTATATTTCGCTTATTTCTCAACATATCTTGATAAAACTTGGTAAATGGCTTCTTCTAGTTCAGATCTACTAATTATTGAATTAAAACCAACCAGTTTAAACATACCTGTAGCAGCAAACCTGCATACTCATTCCCCATGTTATTCTTATGGAGCTTACAAAAACATGTCAAATCTCGCTATGTTGGATTGAAATATGTTCTTTTGCACTTGAAATTCGCTGAGTATGCAGGTCTGCTGCAACGGGGGTATTTTGTTTTTGCCTTAATTATCTTAATTACTATGTCTTCAACTAATACCCCCTGAGGGAGTGATGACGTCAATAATTGCACATGACATGCACATCACATTACAATTACAAAACATACATTTACAACATATGGCTGTGGAAAGGCATGCCAATGGTTATATTATCGGCCATATAGCGCTTAGAGAAAAACTATATTTTCTTATTTATCATCCAAGTTCCAAACTACACCAACTTTTAAGAAGGTATACTGTTGCTGGGTCTGTTTTAGGTGGTAATAATATGTAGAATATAATATTTTGCTTTCTCAAAGTGGAAAAATCCTTCCTAGAAAGATTATGGACAATTTAGAGTTTAGGAGGGGGCAAGCATTAGAGTAAAAATTGTGTTAAAACTCTTGGTTGTTTTAAGTGACTCGGGGTAGGTTCCTTAGCTTGGTTTAAAAAGTTCTAAATCAAACTAATAATGTTCAATGTAAAACTTATGGTAATACATGTATTTTAGTTAAAACCAGAATTTAGTTAATGTGGGTTATAAAAACCAGCCCTTATTGACTTTTCATTTCCTCCAAATAAACGGATTTTTCTACGTATCGCAAGTATCGATATTAAGCTCCCGATATATCGTATATCTCGATATTAAGGGATCCGATACATCGTAAACGCGATTATCGATATTCTACAGACTTGCCACCCTAAGCGATTGAAACATAGGGCCTAGAGGACAAAATTTACGTTAAGGAACAGGAAGGGCAATTTATTTAAAGTTTTAATATTTGTAAATATTTTATTTTAAATTGAAGCTTTTGGCTCAATTTATTTTGAATGTAGATTAAGTTTTTTATGGAAGAAAGAATGTTTTTATTTCATTTCATTCATCTATTCGATGGTACACGTGACGACACGGTCCTGCCAATGCCGGGGCCCGAGGTAGTTGGCTCTACTGACACAGATAGCGCCACTTGTCGACCTCGCGATATATCGATTAATCGTATCGAATACTCCCCAAACCATTCGATAAATCATTTGAATGCCAAATTTAGACATCAAAATCCTAACGTATCAACCGATATATTTTCCACTTTCATTTTATTGTTTGGTGCGTTTAAGTCAAAACTAGTTTAAACCCACTGTTCACAATGAATTAAAAAAAGATTACATACCTTATAACTGTCTTCAATTCACTGTCAAAATCTTGTCTTCAATTGAAGACAGTTTTAAGGTAAGTAACCTTTTTTAATTAATTGCATCAATTCAAGAAGCGAACAATGACCAAGTTCACAATGAATGTAAGAAATATGTTAGGTGAAGTTAGTTTTAATGTATATTGTATAATTGTTATTTTCATTACATAGTCTCCTTGTCAACTATGTTTATTAAAATTTAGATTATGTTGACTAATTTAACCTAACCTAACATTATATATTATACATGCTTACTTTTTTTATACATCGCTTAAAATTGAAACCTACCCTTGTATGTATTTTAAGCCAAATATGAGTGACAGATGAGTGAAGGATGATTGTGGCGCAATCTTGTAGTCTTTTTACTGACTATATCTAACATGTTCCTTAGACAGGACTGTTAATTAACAGCCCAACAGCCAATTCCAACTGAGGGACCTACATTTTAACGTGGGATCTGAACCACAATTATTTTGCCTTCTTTACAATTCACGAACTGGTCTAATTATGAAGACATTATTATGAACGTAGAATTCAATAGCGCGGACGTTAATTCCCACTAGGGAAACGTTTAAAAAGCTCTACATTGTGTATGCAATCGCAATACATGCTAAACTCAACGATACATCGGAAATAGAAAATAATCTACGCTCAAAGTCGATACCAACAATCAGGGATGTACCATATTAGATATTTTGTGATATTAGTTCTTCCATATCAGCTGCAAAGAAATATTAGTTGAAAAAAACTAATATCTGTATTAGGTTTCATATTAGGTTTACAGTTTACTGTATTGAAAAACTTTGGCTAAAATTGAGCCTTAAACTGATAAAAACCTGTTAAAAATAGAGTTATATAGATTAAAAAATATTAAAATTGAAAATCATTAAGATTTAATAAATTCTACGAAATTATTAGTTTATTTGTTGCTGTTACAGTTATCATACTATAAAAATAAATTTTATTCAAACCTATTAGCTTACTACTGTTTTTAAAACAATCACAATTATATTAAATAGACCTACTTTAAAATTACATACAACAATTAATTATGTTTATTGTTTAATATATAATATTTGTATAATATTAAACATTCGTAGTACATAATATGCAGAAAGTGATATCTCCTACCCGGCCACCGCCTAGAATTAGTTAGAAATTTAATTATAAGGTAACTCTCACATTAGTTTTTAAATCATATTAGAAAATTTACCTAATTTATTTTGTTGACACAAGCGATGAAACAAACAAACTATATCGGTGTAGAAAGTAGAATGAATAAGGCAAAGATGTATTGGTATTAGTCAATCATATATTAGTTAGTTACTTTGGAAATCAGTTTCTTTGGCATATCTAATACTTAAAACCAAATACTAATACGAGGTAAAGTCAAAAACTTCCCGGAATGAATTTTTGTAGACATATAGCGCGATCGCCAGCGGTAAATTTGTCTTGCAGTAGTTGGTACGGCTCCTTGGGAGGGCATATCGGTAGTGGTGGCATAGCTGACTTGCCGTAGTGCAGTATTGGATAGGGCTTTTCGTGTACCTGCAAGTCAACGTTGTCGGATTTTTGAAAAATGGTATTTCATGAACAGCACATGAACATTGTTCTTGCTTTACTTTAAAAATCAGTCAGTAAGGCTCTTGAGTTGTTAATTCAAGCTTAAGGAGAAGAGGCAATGAAGAAATCCCCAAATATTTTCTTTATCAGCTTCACCCAGTGCGCTGTTCATGAAATGCCATTATTCAAAAATCCGACAACGTTGACTTGCAGGTACACGAAAAGCCCTTTCCAATGCTGCACTACGGCAAGTCAGCTATGCCACCACTACCGATATGCCCTCTCAAAGAGTCGTACAACTACTGCAAGACAAATTTCCCGCTGGCGATCGCGCTATATGTCTACAAAAATTCATTCCGAGAACTTTTTTTGACTAAACCTCGTATATTCGGCCATCCCTACCAACAATCGAAATTGCTACATTAAACTTCTGTGGAGCTTAACACCAAGCTGAGTCCCGGCTTAAGGATGGAAAACAGAATTAAAAAGGTTATACAATCGGCGGCCGATCTTCATTACAGTGATTTAATTAGGGCCATAATGGTCGCAGGGATGTATTTAGAGGCCTACCTCCCTCACCCCCCGCAGGGACGCCCCCCCCGCCGCTCCACCGACTCAAAATCTAATTAGGCCCCTTCAGCTAACGATCCGCCGTTTTAAAACGGGCGCGATAATTTTTACCCGTCAGTAAACATCGAGTGATTTTATTTCATTAGCGATAAACCGTCGTTCCTTGCTTATTTTTCCTTGCTTTAACGTAATGGGTGAGGTTTATTTTGTGTTTTAATAGTATTGTTTTCTTTATTTGTGCTAAATCTTTATGGTTTTGTTGTTTAGACGTTTGGCATAAGCATTTAATGATAAATTTCTAATAACGTATGATTTTTTAAACAATTGACGGTTACATTTTTTGTAGTTTTAATATTGTGTCAAAACTTTAATCCACATGACCCTCGGCATCTATACAAGGGAGTATAAGCAGTTTTCGGGGGAAAAATCTACTCTGATTTTTTATGTCAATTAACATTGACACCATTATCATATGTTTAAGGCTTGGAATTGTACAGTACTTTCTTCATGGTAACCCTTTTCAAAGATAATTAATTAATTGTAGTTGGTGCATCCAAAAAAACGAAAAATATTTGTTTTACAGCGGCCAATTGAGGTTGTACCAAATACTTACTTAATGATTTAAGCACTAAATAAATTAAATTGATAAAAAATAAATTGTTCTACAAAAAGAATCACGGATAATAGACATAAACACATTTTACTCAGAGGTGAAATTTCCAACTGTAATAACGTTGACAATTAAATTATTTCGTATGCTGCTGAAACCAATGCACCACTTAAAGTGTTAAAACACTCAGTTAAACGATAGGTGTTAATTTCGCAAATCATTTTTCGCCCCCCCCCCCCTTGGGTCATGCTACAACGACGGAAAATCTGTTGCTTCCGCCAGCTCGGTCATAAACCGCTCTGATGCTGAAATAAACACGACTTTCCAATTATGGTCACGTTATTTCGCTTACTTAATTTGTACTAATTTCCCGCTTTTGTGGGCAAGCTTTCAAGAATTAATATCTATTTACATTACGACACACTGCTAAAAATAAAAATAAAAAATTAGAGAACGCCTCCTCGTTAAAATTCAACCAGAACACATTTAGGTTTAGCTAAAGCATGTGACTACATTTTTTTGTTATTCAGTAACCAACATTGCAACTCATAAAACTTATGTTAATTGTTTATAATTTCAAATTCATTTTTCTAAAATTTTTCTAAACTATGGTCAATTAAAATGAGATTTTGCACATCTACCCGAAGGTACTTTTCTAACACGGGGCTTCAATTTTCCTTCCGTTGCACAAAAGCCGAGAAAGAGGGATCACAAAACTCAAGCTCATTAATACATAGACAGTTAAATATGAGAGTGATCAAATAGTATTTTATTTATTTTACATGGAGGTTGATAACTGAGTATATAATTACTAAAGTCCTAGATTGTAAGATGTGAATGCAACGTAATCTGATGATGAAGTATAAAAAAACTTTAGTACATGATAAAGTAGGTATATTTGCTTCTCACAATATTATAAACTATGAAACAAGTGTATTTTCAAAAATATTCCTTTTAAAATTAATTAAGAGATAAGATATCCGATATACTATGAGTATCCAGATCCAGTCCGTGTAAAAGTTGTATTTAAAAAAAATTGACACACACTGATAATAAGTAAATTACTTAAAAAGTTAACAGCACAACCTTTCATGGAACATAGCCTCTAACGAATAAACCTTATTGTTCAATCAATTTTTCAAGCGAATATCGGATAACAGTTTTAAAAACCAAGACTTTGAGGAAGAGAAAAAGATTTGTGTAGACAGTTGGAAATAAAGACAATCTGTATTTAAACGGGAGTAATGTGCAGGGGCGACGATGTCGCTCGCCACGCCACTGGGGAAATGCCACTCGAACCTCGCCGCTCCGTGTCAAAGCCGTGGTCTATAGACTGATTATTTATTTATATTTATTTATTGATTCATTGATTCATTGATTCATTGGATCTTTGATTCATTGATTCATTGGATTATTGATTCATTGACTTATTGGATCATTGATTCATTGATTCATTGGATCATTGATTCATTGATTCATTGGATCATTGATTCATCGATTCATTGATTCATAGATTTATTGATTCATTGATTCATCGATTCATTGATTCATTGATTCATTGATTCAATGTATCATTTATCCATCCGTCCGTCCGTCCGTCCGTCCGTCCTTCCATCCATCCATCCATCCATCCATCCATCCATCCATCCATATCCAACCATCCATCCGTCCGTCCGTCCATCCATCCGTCCATCCTTCCATCAATCCATCAATCCCTCTATCCATCCATCCATCCATCCATATCCATATCCATCCATCCGTCCGTCCGTCCGTCCGTCTGTCCTTCCATCCATCCATATCCATCCATCCATCCGTCCGTCCGTCCGTCTGTCCTTCCATCCATCCATATCCATCCATCCGTCCGTCCGTCCGTCCGTCTGTCCTTCCATCCATCCATATCCATCCATCCATCCGTCCGTCCGTCCGTCCGTCCGTCCTTCCATCCATCCATATCCATCCATCCGTCCGTCCGTCCGTCCTTCCATCCATCCATCAATCCATCCATCCATATCCATATCCGTCCATCCATCCGTCCATCCTTCCATCCATCCATCAATCCCTCCATCCATCTATCCATCCATCCATCCATCCATCCATCCATCCATCCATATCCATATCCATCCATCCATCAATCCCTCCATCCATCCATCCATCATCCATCCATCCATCCATCCATCTATCCATCCACCCAATTTGTAAATCTGGGATTACAAATTACAGTCTTCTAAACCATAGGCGGTTTGTGTCTTTCAGACAGATTTTTGAATGGGACCTCAGTGAGTTAATCTACACAGGGAATGAAAACAACTCAACTGTTCTGACCTAGATGGACACACATATATTTATATAGCATTATATAAATACACCCTCGTTATATTACACATATATTTTATATAGCATTGTGAGCTCATCCCGTGCTGTCATTATTGCAAAATTATTATTAATCAATAAGATCGTGAAATTAATTTCATGTTTGTTTTACAATTGGAATAATATATTTTTTCAATGTCTTGACGTAAATGCCATAGCGTGTTTTTTTCAATATTTGTGGGGCTATTATTTTATTTCCTTCGTTTAGTTAACTAAATGTGATACCATGACAATAATACCTGAAAATAGTTATAACAATTTAGGCTTATGATATTCAGCTTGGTTACAACACGCTAACGTAGTTTATTAATAAATGTGATAATTCAAATTGTAGCAGTTCTGCCAACGCATTACGCCAGGGACGTAATTTCCCCCTGTCAATCGTGGGAGCTCCATTTCCCTCTGCCTCACATTTACTGGTTATTCTCATGTTACTTACTTGTTTGTTTATTCATTTTCAATTTAGTTTCTTTATATGTTAACCGTGGCTTCGCCCACGTTCAAATGATAATAAACAGATGGTATTGCTCCTGCACTGTTTTGCAACTGTCAATTGGAATTGGGTTTATTTGTTTACATTTGTCTGCCTGGATGGATACGTTGTTACAGCTGACTTGCATAATATGACAAACAAACGTTGTTACAGCTGACTTACATAATATGACAAACAAGCGTTGTTACAGCTGAATTACATAATTTGACAAACAAACTCACAAACTTTCACACCTAAAATATTAGTAGGATTATTAGGGGTCGCATTCTCAACGTTTATTTACCAAGTAGCAAAATATTAATATAATTTCGATACCTAATGCTTGTTCAATTTTTCATTTGCTTGATCATTTACTTGCTAGCATGTAAGTTTGTGATGTTTTGGAGTGTTATTGTTACAGTTGCCGTTACTATAGGTCTATGCATATTAGTTATTTTACTTACCTTAGATTCTAGTCTGCGCATGTTATTTATTTCTAAACTTATTTTGTGCTTGTTATTTTTTATCTAAATTCTAGTCTGCTTGTAAAGTATTTCTATTAATTACTACTCAAACTTAATCACTGATAGGTTTTGGGCATGGTATTGTGATACTGTTTTGTCATTTCTGCTGTTTTTGTTCCAATTTGTGCTCTCTATTTTTTATATCACGTATCTTGATATTGGTTAATATATTCATTGTTAGAATTATTTTTTTAAATGTTATACCAAATGTATTGTCTGTTAAAAATGGATTTTCCGTCAATAAATAAATAAATTATTTTCAATTATATACTTTTGAATTTAATGTTTGCAAGCTGGATAAACATTTTTTCATATGATTTCCCATCGTCAAAACACAGTTTTCCGACTCAGTAAATGCCAGATTGTTTGCCGGGATGAAGCCAATACCCGGTACTCGGCGCTTTGGCCGTTGTATCCGTGTGAAGGCGCTGCCAGCAACACAGTGAGCTGCACCTGCCAATGTCAGACGCAGCGTCGGTTTTCCTCCATTGAAATTTAATCATTTGAAATCTAAACCGATCACTCTGTTGGGTCTTCCAGCCACCGTTTATCTTTCGGTGGTTTATTTTGGATAGACTTAAAAGTTGACTGTTATCAGTAATTTTGTTCAGTGATGGTACTTTAGCCTCCACATTAAATAATTATCTTAGCCGCCTGTAAACAACAAAAAACACATTTTCAAACATTTTTTTAAGTAAATTTTGGGAATAAAAAAGAAAGATACTCATGATACTGTCACTTTATAAATACATTAACTTATATCATGTACATAAAAGTCAGTCAGGCCAACAATGTCGACCAAATCAGAACCTGGAAACGTGATTAACTTATAATTTTGGAACCCTTATTACCAGGACGTCCTAACTTCTGCTCGAATAACAGTATAACAATTGTTTTTGACGTGTACAATATGCAATGAATGTTTTTTGTTTTTCGAATATAAATTTTAGATTTGAGATTTGAGTATACTTCATTTACGATTTACTTGGTTTATTATTTTGATCTGTCGTTCTACAGGTTTAATGTTTTGAACAAACTTTAAAAATCTATCTTTTTACTAACAAATTAAACCAAAGCAAGTCGTACAAGATAAATCAAAACAGTAATAAACTAAATTTAACAATTAATTTAATTTATTATTATTTAAACCTGGAGGTCTAATTGAAAGAAAGTGAATTAGAGAATAACATAATTTTCTTTGCAAGGTCTTCCGTATATTTTTTTACATGCAATTAAATTATCTTTTGAACTGAATAGTAAATAACATTTTCATGTTATTTATTTGATAGAATTCCACAGCTTTCTATAAACGAAGCTTTTATTCTATAAATAATGAAAATGAAAAGCTTACTGTTCCACACATCATATTATAGAAGCCACGGGGTGTATTTAATAATCCAAGCGGTCGCAGTAGCTAGACAGTAAACATGATTATAACCCAACCACAGCTGTAAAGCGGAGGCTAATAATGAATACATGACAGGGAACATTGACATCGAGCATGCGTCGTGGGAAATTGACCGATAGAGTGTGACAGGAGGGAAATTGTAACGGTCATATGTGGCGTTGGCAATCCTGACTATCATATGTCCGTCCACAGCTGTAGTAACAAGTAGTATGTAAGTATAATATCTAAATCAACTGGGAAATTGGCCGATAGAGTGTGACAGGAGGAAAATTGTAACGGTCATATGTGGCGTTGGCAATCCTGACTATCATATGTCCGTCCACAGCTGTAGTAACAAGTAGTATGTAAGTATAATATCTAAATCAACTGGGAAATTGGCCGATAGAGTGTGACAGGAGGGAAATTGTAACGGTCATATGTGGCGTTGGCAATCCTGACTATCATATGTCCGTCCACAGCTGTAGTAACAAGAGGTATGTAAGTATAATATCTAAATCAACTGGGTATTATAGATTATTTCATCTAAGTATATGTGATATATGTTTTTAGAAAAAGGTAAAACCGGAAATACCTATAGCTAAATTAAGAATACATTTGAATGACGGAAGTAGCTTAGTAGAGTATAAAGTTTAATTTATTGACGTAGAGTACAAAGTGTAGGTATTATTTAATGTGAAACTCGCTTATCGGCAATTCAGGCTGTTTATGAAGCATGCAAAAGTGCTTGGAATGTTATAGTTTTAATACTGAATATCGTTAATTTTCTTTGAGGAATATGAATATTATTAATATTTCCTTTCTTTATTTGACTGTGCAAGTTTATATTAGTGAACGTGTTATGCGGGCTACATTTTAACGCACGATCGTGCAAGGAATATGAATACTATTTAAAATTACTTGCGTACACAATTTGATTAGTAGGTTAAAAATTAATAAACTTGTTATGTTCAATACAGATGTTTACGAATGAAATGTCAACGACAATTCGTGATAAAAGAGTTCAAGCCAAGTAGGTGTTGCTCAGTTGTGAGTGTTGTTTCCACGCTGTAGTACAGAGGTAAGCGGTTGTGTGCGGCCGTCGCCGTAAATTATCCTTCACGCGTCCCCATGTCATTTTGATTCATTTACAGATACTTTGCCTCTAAAAATTCTGTTATTTACTGCTTTGCTTGTATTTAGTTGGTTTTTACAAGGTTTATGTGATTTAGCAATCGATTACTAGACAGAGGTGTAAAAGATATTAGTAAAACTTTTAAAACGATATCATTGCTAAATGTAATCCTGATAACAAGACATTCGGTTCTCACAATTGTAAAGGATTCCAGAAAATTTCAGATAGCTGTTTCAAAAAATTTAGCAAGGAATAAATACATTTAAATAAAAAACTCCTTAAACTGTATTATTTGTTTTTTTGATAAAAATAAATAACCAAATTTATGTATAAAAAATAATCCAGCAGAATTAAACCATGTTTACACCTTCCAAAGAAAATGATCAATAATAGGAATTATTGATTAAAATTGTATTCACAATTGGTTTTATTAAATTTATTTTGAAGAAAGTAAATTAATACACAAAAAGTATAAGATTACGGTCTTAAACTGCCACTAATTTAATCATATCTATGATGGATTGAAAAATGAAAATTTACCGAGGATTTAAAGACTTCGTTCCTATTTTTGGGCTTCACACACCCTAGTAAGATTTCCTTTGGGGCTTTTCAATTGCCGAAAACACACAGAAATCACACGTAACACTCACGACAAACAGACGAACATTTAGAAGCGTCCCAAAGTCTAACCCGACGTTTCGCTTGGCCACGAATAAAAAATAACGCCACGCTTTTTCAAGGGTTGAGCCCTCATTTTTTCCAGACTTGTTATTTTTTATTCGTGGCCACGCGAAACAACGAGTTAGACTTTAGGACGCTTCTAAATGTTCGTCTGTTTGTCGTGAGTGTTACGTGTGATTTGTGTGTGTACGTCAATCGACAAGCCCCAAAGGAAATCTTACCAAGGTGAGTGAAGCCCAAAAAATAGGAACGAAGTAATAATCCTCACCTAAGAAACATGTCATTCAAAAATACATTTAAAGACTGTTAGTGAAATTTTGGAATCCTTCTGCCTGCTGAACAATTTCATCAACTGTTTCAAAAGTCGGCTGACAACCTGAGAGATATCCCACGCTGCGGAGATGAGTGAGAGGGGTAGAGGGGGGAGGGGGGGCAGCGATCATGTGGGATAGGGGTTGTTCCGGGGGGGGGAGAGCCGCAACCCCGCAATCACCCCCATCTAATCTGCCATAAAACACGCACGACTTTTTACACCAGCCGTGATTTTTGTGAGGGAGAACAGGGGCTAGGGGTGGTGGACAACTCGAAATCACTTAATCCAGTTTAGGGGATGGTGCCTTAAGTGGCGGAGGGCTACTGACTTGCCGAACATTTCCAGACGTAACGTTTGAGCTTGTGCAATTCTTTTTAGGTTAGTTTTTTGTTTTAGCGAATTTCCTTACTAGCGAATTTCCTTAAAGGAATAAGCTATTACGGTAGTACTCATGGTAAGACCTAAGTCTGAGACCATGTTAACTTTTCATTTTGGGGTCCCCAGAAGCAAAAAAACTCCATTCGTTTGAATATATATATATACATCTATGTGTCTGTTGGCACAATAGCAGCCGTAAAAATGGTCATATCCTGATGAAAATTGGTACAAACGTGTAAAGTGGTAATCACTCGGACGACTTCGTGAACCAGCCCGATCGGACCACTGGAAGGGGGGGTAAAGAAGGATAAACTCCCCCAAAAATGGGTTTTTTTGAGTTTTTACATAGAAAAATAAAATTTATCAAATTTTTGTTGGCACCATTGAATTCAGCTCAAAAAAACAAACAATTTAGTATCTTGAATCACCGCTCTATGTCCATTGGTTACCGAGATATTGAGTACGTTGTCTCAATGTTAACCTTATGGGAAATAAGTAAAATTCTATATCTCGTTTATTTCTCAACATATCTTGATAAAACTTGGTAAATGGCTTCTTCTAGTTCAAATCTACTATATATTGAATTAAAACCAACCAGTTTAAAAATATCTGTAGCAGCAAACCTGCATTCTCATTCCCCATGTTATTCTTATGGAGCTTACAAAAAACATGTCAAATCTCGCTATGTTGGATTAAAATATGTTGTTTTGCGTTTGAAATTCGCTGAGTATGCAGGTCTGCTGCAACGGGGGAATTTATTTTTTACCAAACAGATAAGTTATATAACACACAGATGATAATTGATTTCACTGTTTACGCCACTTTTAAGGAGGGCGGATTTTTTCGTATTTTGTTTTTATGTTTTAGGTTACTATGCATTATTTACATGGTTAAGGTCTTGTGCTCCCTCTTTTCCTATTCGTCAATCATATGGAAATGGTGATGGAAAAACAAAGTAGAAAGTGGAACAAGGCTATATTCAAAAGGATACTTCTTAAAAGGAAGAGATCCTCTAAGGCTACCTAATATTCTGAGTGATTTTAAAATTATTTTTTATTAAAATTTGGTCTCCAAATATTCCAATAGAAACAAAATATTCACATTCTGAAAACACAAACCACGATAAAGTTAATGATTCAATAATAATTTTTTAGTAATTATAAAATAATTTGATATGCCAACAGTGAGTGACGCGGAGTTGTCACCCGGCCCAATACAGTGAATGGGAGATTTCAGACATTACAGGGCATTACTGAGCATTACAGGGCGTTATAGGGCATTACAGGGCTCACGGCCGTCAACAAGTTTGCCAATATGGCGACAGGCGTCAACGTAGGATCCGGCTTCGTCACCGTTCTGCCCATACGAGGGTGAGGCGAGGTTAGCGGTATTGATATGGAGAATTTAATCAATGGTTGCAGGGGATTGATTATGTTGTTTTAAATTATAAAAAAATACAATGGTGGAGGATCGATAAGTAAGGATATTTTGGATACTATTTCAACTCATAATTTGGAACTCGGATATTTTTAAGACCATTACATAGATTGTGTCCAAGGTGGCAAAGTTACACTAGGGGAAAGAATTTTTCCTTCCACTGCATGGAAATAATCACATTGCCCCACACCTGTAAACAGTATGCAAAACCGTTCATTTCCGCTTTCATTTCATTCCCGCACGCTAAATCAGGGTTACTTATTAGGTTAAGGTGGCACACAAGAGAGATAACTATGACGTCAAACACCAAAGACCAGTTTCTATTGGTCAGAAATCCCACGACACTCACCGTATTCTAAATTATAGTTGCCTTGCTCTAAATCAGCTGATTTGTCAATCGGCGTTTCTATACACTAACTTCCGGTTCGTTCCAATAGAATAAGCAAACATAACCTCAATGAACTTTGGTGTACAGGTTAGCTAATAAGTTAAACTATTTAAATATTGGTATTAGGATAAATATTGTGTGTATTGCGAGCACAAATATTCATTGCCGCTCTCGAAATGTTTGGCCACACTCAGCTAACGCTTCGTGCGGCCGTATACAATTCTCGACGTACTTTGCTCTCTTAATACACAAATAGCTAAACTCGGTATAACGAACTTGAATGTAACCAATTCCTTGATAAGGAATAGTTCTTCCTCCCCTTTCTCGACATGGTTTATCTTCCTTGTAGTGGATATTTCTCAACCCACTACAATCCGCCATATTGAAAAAAAACCTTAATGTGACCTAAATTTTTTTGTAAATAAAATGTGCTTTTTAAATCTTTTTTAGGCTCGTTGTATCAAAGTATACCATAAAAATGTAATTATCAAGGAATTTAGTCAACTTTGTTTTAAATTCTAACATTTACAGAGAAGAAATCGGTTAAAAATAAATTGTTATTTTTGCTTTATAGGCAGTGCTTGCTGAACTTATTCAAGTCATTCGCGTTTCTTTTTAACCTTTACCTGGAGGCAAACTGTACAATCTACTACCATTTTGTAACTTAGTTGTAAATAAATAGCCTATCAACAAAATTTTAATAGGTCAATCTATTTTTTTTATTTATTATTGTATTTTATATAGTCTTTCA
The DNA here is from genome assembly GCA_035578135.1 of Flexamia atlantica. Taxonomy (NCBI): domain Eukaryota; kingdom Metazoa; phylum Arthropoda; class Insecta; order Hemiptera; family Cicadellidae; genus Flexamia; species Flexamia atlantica. Next base: position 4,428,989 of record JAQJVK010000014.1, on the reverse strand, counting down.
GCTTTATATTTTTTCAAAAGAAACAAATGCTACACATGCTTATATAAAAAGAATTATACAGGGTGTTTTTTTTGTTTTTTTTTTAACTGTGCCACTATTGGGATCTTGTAAACTGTACATCTTACAGTAAACTTAAAATAGGGAACATTCTCTTGTTTTTAAAGAGGTTTAAAAATAAGTAAACAATATTTTTGTAAATGACCGCCATTTTCCAATATGGTGGACAACTTTGATTTTTCTTATTGAACGCCCTGTATTTTATGGCGTGTTTGGATTCTACGCTTATTTTAAGAACTTATTATACCTTAACATTTCTTCCTATACCCGTTGGATAAAAGTCGTAAGTAGATAGCCGTTAAAGTTTGATTTTCCCCATTTTAAATGCATTATTTGTTCCCCATTTAAATTTTACTGTAAGATGTACAGTTTAAAAGATCCCAATGGAGGCACAGTTAAAAAAACCCCTTTATATAAACTGTTTACAGCTGCTGTAGACCGGACATATGATAGTCAGGATTGCCAACGCCACATATGACCGTTACAATTTCCCTCCTGTCACACTCTATCGGCCAATTTCCCACGACGCATGCCCGATGTCAATGTTCCCTGTCATGTATTCATTATTAGCCTCCGCTTTACAGCTGTGGTTGGGGTTATAATCATGTTTACTGTCTAGCTACTGCCACCGCTTGGATTATTAAATATAACCCGTGGCTTCTGTTGAATCAGTTGTTGAACCGAAAGCTGAATGCGTTTTAATTTTAACTCACTTTCGGTCTTAGAAAGCTGCATATTTCGTTTAAGTATTCAAATTATATTAATGTAATTTATTATCCAGTCCGACAGGTAGTTTGAAAGTGTATGGAAAAATATACAGAAGACTAAGCACACGGGACTATGTTATACTCTGATGCACTTTGTTTAGATTAGGCATCCAAATTTAAATAACTATTAATAAAAATATAAAACAATTTTTTATTTAGTTTACTATGGTTTTGATTTATTTTATATGATTTGCTTGACTTTGATGGAGCAAAACGTTAGATTTTTACTATGTTTTAAATACATTAAGCCAATAAATAACACGACGAATCAAATTAATAAACCATGGTAAGGTGGTTAAAAGAACCCAAACATTTCACATTGTGCTCGGCGAATAAAAGTGTTTATATATTTTGACCAAATGTAGGACTTCTTGGTGCTAAGGATTATAAAATTTTATTTTTATCACATTTCTGTATTTATACGGTTATTATAAATATTTACAAGCTGGTTGTGATTAAGACATGCCACATTAAGACATGCTAGCAGTGATTGTTTAAATGTCATTTTTTTACTTCTTTTTTATATTTATTTTTTGAATATTTCACAAAAAGTATGAGTCGCTCGTTTTTAATTATTAATGAATGTTGCTTTTTATTGTAGGCTACTGCACAGAGGTAATGTTTTTTCTTGGGCTGCTTTCATACATTCCAAACGTAAAAAAAGCTGTCAATTGCCACTCTTTTGGTTATTAAAAGCTGATTCTGCCCAGGTGGTCCACCCAGAATAGCTTTGGTAAAAATAATTAAGACATGTATAAAATATTAAACGGTTTATTGTAAAAAATGTATTTTAAATTTGTTTGATTGTTGATACATATTGGACCCCACTGACAAGTTATGCATAACTTGGTGGGGCCAAGAATCTGTATAAAGATGTTCAATAAATAAAATAAAATAAAATAAATAAGGTGAAATTATTATGATTATCTTCGCTTTCTATTCCCAAACATTACTTCTGATGAAACAAAATCATATAATTGTTTATAGTAGGCTTAGTTAATTATCTGATGTGAATTCAAAAGTACAATCAGTAGAAAAATAAAATTAAGATGACAAGTGATTTGTCAACCAATCCAAATTAAACCACCGAAAGAGGAATAGTTGCTGGAAGACCCAACAGAGAGATCGTTTTATATTTCAAATGATTAAATTTCAATGAAGGAAAACCGACGCTGCGTCTGGCATTGGCAGGTGCAGTGACAGTTCACTGCGTTGCGTTGGCAGCGCCTTCACACGGATACAACGGCCAAAGCGCCGAGTACCGGGTATTGGCTTCATCCCGGAAAACAAAAATTGTTGAGTCGGAAAACTGTTTTTTGACGATGGAAAATCATTTGTAAAAATGTTTTCCCAGTCTGGATACATTAAATCCAATGAAATAATCCTTATATCGTACGCTAAATAGACAATTTATCTCTTACATAACGAGTTAAGAACGCGATTTCTAAAAAGAAACTAAAATGGAATGAATAAATAACAAACAAGTAACATGCGAATAACCTAATAAATGTGAGGTAGAGGGAAATGGGAGCTCTCACAGATTGACAGGAGGGAAATTACGTCTCTAGCGTAATGGGTTGGCAGAACTGCAACAATCCTGAATTGTCACATTTTATTTATAAACTACGTTATCGTGTTGTAACCTAGCCGACTATTATAATATTAATTTAGAAACCAAAATACTGCTTATAAACATTATGAGCTTACATTTTACAAATATCTTAAGGTATTGTTATATTGATATATTTATGATGTTCAGTTAATCACAAGATCATATAATTGTAGTAAAAAATGAATAAAACAACAATTATCCACAACAATACACCCAGAGCTACAAAACGACAGACTGTGTTATTTACAATGTTATCACAGCTTTAGTTCACTCATTTGTTTATTTCAGTATGGATGAGTGGACGCGGTACACTCCAAGTATCGTCACAGTCGTAGTTGTCGTCCGCCTCATTTTCCGTTATCGATGTTGTCGTTGTCGTTATCGACTTTGTCGTTGCCATTAACGTCGTTGGTGTTATCGACGTTGTCGTTGTCGTTATCGACGTTGTCTTGTAGTTATCGTCGTTGGTGTTATCGACGTTGTCGTTGTCGTTATCGTCGTTTGCTATCGACGTTTTTGCTATCGACGTTGTCGTTATTGTTATCGTCGTTGTCGTTGTCGTTATCGACTTTGTCGTTGCCATTAACGTCGTTGGTGTTATCGACGTTGTCGTTGTCGTTATCGACGTTGTCTTGTAGTTATCGTCGTTGGTGTTATCGACGTTGTCGTTGTCGTTATCGTCGTTTGCTATCGACGTTTTTGCTATCGACGTTGTCGTTATTGTTATCGTCGTTGTCGTTATTGTTATCGACGTTGTCGTTATTGTTATCGACGTTGTCGTTATTGTTATCGACGTTGTCGTTATTGTTATCGACGTTGTCGTTATTGTTATCGACGTTGTCGTTATTGTTATCGACGTTGTCGTTATTGTTATCGACGTTGTCGTTATTGTTATCGACGTTGTCGTTATTGTTATCGTCGTTGTCGTTATTGTTATCGACGTTGTCGTTATTGTTATCGACGTTGTCGTTATTGTTATCGACGTTGTCGTTATTGTTATCGACGTTGTCGTTATTGTTATCGACGTTGTCGTTATTGTTATCGACGTTGTCGTTATTGTTATCGACGTTGTCGTTATTGTTATCGTCGTTGTCGTTGTTGTCGTTTGCCCGGTCGAGTGGGGATGGATGGACATCACACAATGCGATGAATGGCGGAGATAACGAATACACGGGGTCGGTGTCGGCTGATGCGCGATTTAAATGTTTCAAGCGTATCGCATTGTCGCTTTCACTCAATTCTTTGCAGCCCCCGTCCATGCAGGGTGTCCAGAGGTTACAGCTCTAAATCTTGTCATGCTATGTGCAATATCCCTTGTAATTGAAGAAAAAAGCATTCCTCTAGGGTGCCAATGTATTTTTAGTTACAAAAATAATTATATCAATAATTCATTTTATTTCGATACCTTAAGTTAAGATTAATAAAATTAATTCTCAATCAAAAAAATTACGATCAATGGAGTTGTTGTGTACTGCAACAAAACCACTCATATCGGCAAGGACGAGAGTCACCTACTTGATTAATTCTTCATTACTTTTCAAACAGAAGAAAATAATACTAAAAAATGGATAAGTATAATAGGCTGGCAGATATTGACACATACCACAATGGCGATACAATCCGAACAACAACGATCAAGCATTCAATCGGCGGGCGGTAAACGGAATTTCAATCAAAAGTGTAACAAGATATTCGTGTAGTTCGTCACGCAATCATACTGCCCTGACTCCACCCAATAAATATTAAGCAGTTGTTGCAAGTGATTATCCGGGTGGTGGGGGGGAGGGGGGGAGGGGAAGGGGAGGGGAAGGGACAATTGAATGATGATGGCTGCATTGGCCGTGTGCAAAAGGCGATCAATTATTCCTGACTGACCACGGACGATGGGGACAGTGGAATTGAACCGAGGTTCAGATGATGCATGCCAAAGGAACGGCGGACTTGGGGATCAAAATATTCAACATTGAATGGAGTTTAAAAAATGAATTCGACATCGTTGAAGATTTTGATACTGGAAATATTATTGTTTGTAAATTAATTTTTAAGTTTTGGCATTAAATCCAGTTACGAACTATTGAATTTGAAATTCATAGGGATCAGAAAGTTCGTTCACCAACTTAGGATCGCCACATCGACCATTAATAATAATTCAGAATGAATTCAGTCACGGGTTAATATGATTCTGAGTTATGAAGTTTTGCCAAGTCAATGTGTTTAACAAGTAGTAAGGTATAGGATTGGACAATTCCATTCATAATATATAACAACAATTGCATAAGAGTTTTTATGCATAAAACTGTTTACCCACAAAAACCTCCATTAAACAATACAAAAACTAATTTTCACTTTCTCAATAATCCTCTTAAAATAACAGTGTTATATAGCTAGTGTCGGGTGTTATATAAATATTTGTTCACTAGTACGTAAACATCCAATTTCTTTGCTCTTTTTGTATGAACATTACACAAGTGATTAAAGTCGAGAATTTACTTAATTAAATACGAGTACCCGGTGGACCGAGCTTTTGCTCGGTGTTACTTCATCTAATTTACTTTAAAATATTCAGTTTCATATAACTGATAAATAAAAACTATTTTTACTACTCCATGCAATCTTTCCCTCACATACTGTATTTTTCCTAAATGGCTGTAGTTTGCAAACAGCTATTATGATTACTTTATCTGTTTACACTTTCCTTGTCTTTTTCGTTTCTATCATGGCAACTCATAAGACCAATGTTAAAATGTTATGACTTTTTGTTGAGTTTTTAGACTGCAAAAAAAGCAGTAAGAATAATTTGCAAAGTGCACCCAAGAGAGTCTTGTAGGGATGCTTTCAGGGAGCTTGGCTTACTTACATTGCCCTGCCTCTATGTCCTGGAGGTCTCACTGTACTGCAAGTATAAATGCTCACTTGTTCAGGGCGGAAAGATCCACCAGTATAATACTAGAGGCAGAGACACTTTCCGACTCGAAAAACACAGAACTGTGGCGTTTGAGCATTTACCGTAACAGGCTGGAGTCAAGTTCTTGAATAAGCTCCCTGAATGCTTAAAACAATCAAAATAATTTTAAGACTCGACCTTAACGCGGTTTGGTGTCTAAAGTTCTGTACTCGGTTGAGAAGTTCATGATGTGCCACTGGGTCCCTTGAAATTCTAGGAATTTTCGCGGTTTAAAATTGGCACTGGTGTTTCCAAACATTCAAAAGGGAAAATCATGTATTGACGCTTGTAATGCAATTTTATATTGTCAAATGCAATAAAGAATTTATTATTACTTTAAAATTAGTTTTCTACAATATTAGATTTTCTTTTACCAATTAATTTGCATAGAACATGTTTTTTAATAATAAATTACTTATTACCAGACTTTGGAGGAAATCCTCGGAGCCGGTTTTGAGACAATTGTACAAGCAATCAAGCACTCACAATAGCATTGCTCAAATGAGATTTTAGGATATCCATTTTCCAATAAGCAATCTTTGGCACGTCTGCAGACATTAGGAACTACTGCCACTAAGAACCAACTCCACGTTACCCGCCAACCCGCTGGTGCTGACGGTCACGCGGGACGTGACGGAATGTCCGCGGCCGCAGCCGCAGCCAAAGGAGCCAGCGACAAGATCTAGCGGATCTGCGCCACCATCACCGCTGTGAATGGACCAGCCAAGGCCACAGGCACTGCCGAACACTCGTGTGACGTGGAAACATTACACATTACACATTGCTTGAAATGGCGACCTACCCAGGTAGGTATTTTGAGCCAAGTATGAATGACAGATGAATGGAGGATGATTGTGGCGCGATCTTGTAGTCTTGTTACTGACTAAGACCGACATGCTCCTTAGACAGGACTGTTAATTAATAGCCCAACAGCCAATGGTAATTAAGAGATCTACATTTTAACGTGGGATCCAAGTCACAACGTAACCTGGTTTACAATAGTTACTAACTGGTCTAATTATGAGGACGGTCTTAAGAACCGTCAATAGGGAACGTGCGGTACTCAATGGTATTCAATAGTGCGGACGTTATGCCCCAATAGGGAACACCGCGTTCATGCACAAGCCATCGTTCATAACTATCCACAATTCGTGATCACAAGTTACTAGGTTACAGGACATACCACCGTCTCTGTCCAAACTACCCGTTTGGCGAGATCTGAGTAACGAACACTCGTGTAATGCAGGTACGAGTGGCGAACACTCGTGTGACGCAGATACGAGTGGCGAACACTCGTGTGACGCAGATACGAGTGGCGAACACTCGTGTGACGCAGATACGAGTGGCGAACACTCGTGTGACGCAGATACGAGTGGCGAACACTCGTGTGACGCAGATACGAGTGGCGAACACTCGTGTGACGCAGATACGAGTGGCGAACACTCGTGTGACGCAGATGCGAGTGGCGAACACTCGTGTGACGCAGATACGAGTGGCGAACACTCGTGTGACGCAGATACGAGTGGCGAACACTCGTGTGACGCAGATGCGAGTGGCGAACACTCGTGTGATGCAGATACGAGTGGCGAACACTCGTGTGACGCAGATACGAGTGGCGAACACTCGTGTGACGCAGATGCGAGTGGCGAACACTCGTGTGATGCAGATACGAGTGGCGAACACTCGTGTGACGCAGATACGAGTGGCGAACACTCGTGTGACGCAGATACGAGTGGCGAACACTCGTGTGATGCAGATACGAGTGGCGAACACTCGTGTGACGCAGATACGAGTGGCGAACACTCGTGTGACGCAGATGCGAGTGGCGAACACTCGTGTGATGCAGATACGAGTGGCGAACACTCGTGTGACGCAGATACGAGTGGCGAACACTCGTGTGACGCAGATACGAGTGGCGAACACTCGTGTGACGCAGATGCGAGTGGCGAACACTCGTGTGATGCAGATACGAGTGGCGAACACTCTTGTGACGCAGATACGAGTGGCGAACACTCGTGTAACGCAGATACGAGTGGCGAACACTCGTGTGGCGCAGATACGAGTGGCGAACACTCGTGTGACGCAGATACGAGTGGCGAACACTCGTGTGACGCAGATACGAGTGGCGAACACTCGTGTGGCGCAGATACGAGTGGCGAACACTCGTGTGACGCAGATACGAGTGGCGAACACTCGTGTGACGCAGATACGAGTGGCGAACACTCGTGTGGCGCAGATACGAGTGGCGAACACTCGTGTGACGCAGATACGAGTGGCGAACACTCGTGTAACGCAGATACGAGTGGCGAACACTCGGGTGACGCAGATACGAGTGGCGAACACTCGTGTGACGCAGATGCGAGTGGCGAACACTCGTGTGACGCAGATACGAGTGGCGAACACTCGTGTGACGCAGATACGAGTGGCGAACACTCGTGTGGCGCGGATACGAGTGGTGAACACTCGTGTGACGAAGATACGAGTGGCGAACACTCGTGTGACGAAGGTACGAGTGGCGAACACTCGTGTGACACAGATACGAGTGGCGAACACTCGTGTAACACAGATACGAGTGGCGAACACTCGTGTGACGAAGATACGAGTGGCGAAAACTTGTATGACGCAGATACGAAAATTCGTGTGACGCAGATACAACTAGCGACTAATTATGAGCCAAAAATACGAATACGTTTTCCAAACGATGGTGTACCTTCGACTGTACTGCCGAGGATTCGTGTGCCAAAACGACCGTCTCAGATTCATGTAGAGATACTTCTACTAAAAATTTAAATATCATAAATGCACCGGGTTTGGTACGACAGTAGGCTACATGTTACTCGAGTTAAATAATGATACACAAACGCATAAAACTATCGCTAATCTAATCAATTAATAATAATATTCAGGAGAAAAGTGGTAAAAATGCAGACTGATAAGCAGAAAATATAGCTAACATAACTTTTAAGTTACATAATAAATCTTTTCGTTTTTAATCTACTACAATGTAATAATAACTATGATGATAATCCTATAAAAATAGCTTGCTTCGGTAAAAGATATCTCATATTTAAGTATATTAGTTTCTCACTTTTGTAGCGATGACAGTGGATGGCCTGTGTTTGATGGGATATGCAGCTTTACTCAACTGTGCATGTCATACAGCGTTCTGTGTCATTGCGGATTGTATGGCGTGATTTATCATAGACAGACATGCGTAGCTGAATGGTGTTGTAGTGGATTGTTTAGCATAATCAGCAATAATCTAACTTTATCTCTCATGTAGTTATATTGAATAACACTGTAATCTAGCACCATTCAACACAGATCTCTGTTGTTAGTGGATTGTTAGAGTGGGATAATCTATAATAATCTTTGACGTTGGCGAAATTCGATGCCATGAGGATTACAACTCTATTTACACATTCCCTCTTCTGATTTCTGAGGTTTTTCTTCTATGTACATCGTTATCATATAACAAAGATTTCTAACGGGTTGTTTTAATTAAGTAATTGGGCTTATCAATTAATTCAGATCTTAATGTATTTTAGCATTTGGCTTACCATTGTAATTCACATTATATTTCACTCAAAGCAAAAAAACAACTAAATCAAATTCAATTTTCACATTTGTTTCTCGATCAACTGGAAGAAAAATAAAAATCCATTCTCATTTTATAAGAAACATACGTTAAATAGAACCGTTCTGGTTGGTGACTTCTTACCTTAGACTGTTCATAGCTTTGATTACTGAAATCTACGAAAGGTTTAGATTGAATTAATCGCGTTTACTAACATCACTTAACACGTGTTTGTTTAGACGACTTAGATAATCAAACTTGTTAATTGGTTTCTTTGATGTTAGACGTTATAACATCTATTTTATACTAATCTCTTAAGAATGGAGCTGTTCGCCATATGTTATCACTATTTGTACTCATATTTATAGTCAGTTAAATTATCACATGATTATGTCCTTGTGTTAAACAGATTTCGTTATTTATTAACTGCTGAGGCCTTGACACTTAATACTAAAACTGTTCTTATTCATAGTTCTTTGCCTCCAAAACTGTGATATGACTGTAATATATAAGTTTACATACCTTCACTCAACATTTTTATAATGTAGAAATTATCCTACATATCTTTCAAAGCTTTAAAGCTTCATCATCAGGGATTTACAAATCTGTACAAGAACATCATTTAAATTTATTTAAAAAAGCTTTAATACTTTGAAACATATGTAGGATAATTTGTACACTATAAAACTGTTGACTGAAGGTATGTAAACCTATACATTAAAAAACTGTTCAATACCGATAGATTCAACTGAAAACTCAGTATGGTGAAGATTGATGTAGATTTATTGTTTTGCGATGGCTTTTGTTATATATTTTTCACAAAAACTAATGATTTCAAACATTTCAAAGCACAAATGTAAATAGTGGAAGAAATTACATTCGATACCTTGCTTACAGGGGTTTTAGACTTTGACTGGAATTATTGAACCTCAGGTTTGAGGTACTGAATAGCTCAGTGTTCGTCGATGTAAGGGTAACAGATCCTTGCCGTAGCTCTTGATTGCATGGTGGAACACGATCACGAAAGTGCGTAATGAAGATTGGTCGGCAAAGGGAATCACGTGTTCATCAATGTGATAGCAACAGATTAAGGCAGGACATATAATATTGATTACGTTATTGATTACGTACAACAGTCAATTTACGGTAACATACTCGGAAAACTTTAGATTACGTCTCTACCGTTAAAGTCGATGTTTTCTGATTTTATATAATTCTTAGAATACTTTAATAAACATATGTTTTATTCTTGTAATAAATGTATAACTTATTGTAAAAAAAACAATGTAGGTTTATTAATATTTATTAATATCCTATTCCACGACTTTGACAATGACTGACAATGAATCAAATGCAAGGTGGCGAACGATGTGAAATTAGTTTAAAGTATCACATGTTTTAAAGTGTAGTTGGGTAATGATATGTTTATAACCTTAGAATAAACCTTAATAAGTTTTACTATCACTGTATGTGACTTTTAGGTTTCATCACGTTAGTTAAAACTGTATTTGGGTTTTGAACTACTGATTAGTAATGTCTCAATTATGATATCGAAACGTTATCGTAATAACGTTACCAAGGGTAAATATCGAAAAACATCGATTTTCAACTTCGATTTTAATGACAGAGACGGATTCTAAACTTTCGCCCATATTCGCATAATGAAGATAAATTCTCATTAAGTCTGCTCTAATAATCTTGTAACAGTAAAAAATCCATCGTGTTTGGCAGTCACAATTTTACAGTCCATATCACATTGATGGATACAAAAATACATAAAAAATTATGTATTTTAAATACCTAAAAAAATTTAATAAAATTGTAAATTTTTATTAATTTGATTAAATAATTTTATTTTAATCAAACTTGTTCCGTTATATTGTGGATTCTAAACCGAACACAATATTAACTTTTTCCGTCAGGGATATGTTCAATAGGTCATTGATTTGACACAAAACTAATTATATTTGATGATTCCAAGTAAGGCTAGAATGCAATCTCCCCCCTGGCGCATTGCCAGACGGTAGACGCTGCATAGGCCTACTGCGCTGGGTCTGAACGGATTCCTGAACAAGTATATCAAACTGCTAGGTCTGCACCTTCTTTAACTGCATTGCAACTCAATTTATTTTTCCTATAAACTCAACCTCTAAGTTCTATTTATATGCTTTGGCTTGGATTTGGTTACCATTTAACCATCGGCCTAGATTGAAGCTACCATTTAATATATTTTATTAAGCTAAAAAGTTTGAAACGTGTTTCTATTGTTTGTAGTTCAGCGAGATAAATTTATATAACTTCAGTTAAAATTTGGCTCTGTTATAACGGATTTAATTTATCCATCGAACTATAAAATCTCAAATTATGGTGTTTAACGTAGGTATTGTTTCCATTTAATTTATCTTGTTTGTTTTTCCCACTAACCTGCGGAATTCCAAAAATATCGCTTGCCTCTTTTAAGCAGGGGTTAATTAAGGAATATTTTTGAGATAAGGAAGCGATCATCTAAGTTATAATAAAGGTTTGTCATGAAAAAGAGTAAAAATACACTGGTACTTGTATGCTGTTGTATGATTAAAAATACCGAGGAAATTAGGGATATCCCATGGTAGCATTTATGAAAAATAGTGGGATGAAATGTGAATTCTGTTTCTTAGTGTGGGATATTGTTTTCTGCAGTAACACTAATAGTATGCTTGGTGCTTTAACCAAAGCAGGGTCTTCGGGTCAAAAAATAGAAAATCCCCACTTGACAGTACAAAATATCCCCACAAATCCCCATAAGCAAGCGTAAATAAATTCTCCAGTGATTCTACAATAGTATACTCAAATTTTCCCACGTTTCCCATACTCAGTTCATTGTAATTTGGTGTTATTTAGTACTTTTTTGCAGACACCGCGGATATCAACAATAGTACAGTACGTTATTAGCCCGGTAAGTACCGATTTACCGTGCAAGCATTATAGTTCCCGTTCAAGCCGCCAGGCGAGCGCTGGATTTTCATGCGAGTATGGTAAAACTTACCGGTCGTGTAACGTACAATTACATCATACTACTCAGAAAAAACGTATTTTTCAATCATAACATATTCCTTGCATAAACTATTACGTTTCTCAATTCTTTATACCTAGCCTATAATAAACAAAAACATTTTCTACCACCACCAGTGCTACCACTACATTTCTCTGAATTAACCAATAAACATGCATTAAACGTCGCGGCGACGGTTTACTGCAACCAGCTGATTGTTTTGATTGTCGACTTCCGTCATTTCCGTTTCCTAGTACACGGTAAATTTACCGTGCAGTGATCGGTAAAAACTAACTTTCCAGCCAAGAGTAAGGCACAGAAAAAAGATGTTTCTGTGTAGTATGGTGTAAAGTTTTTTGGAACGTGAGGTCAAATCTCGTGTCGCAACGTCACAGGTCGTATCCGTGTCACTGATTTGCGTCAATAAATATTAAGCAGTGTCGCAAGCGATCATAATGGAGGCCCATGAACTGTGTGTAAATAGCCATGAATTATTACGCCGCTGTCGCTGTCACTGTGCTGGATGGGCATGTTTTGCTGCCGGTTCACGCAATGTATCTCGGATATTATTTAGTACGAATTGCATATTCGGTAGTGCAAAATGTCGTTTGAAATCAAGTACGAATATACGAGCTGTTATTAGTTAGGTTTCTGGAAAAAGTTGAAATTGTTGCTGGTTTTTTGCTTTCCCTTTTCAATACCATAAAACTAATAGTACTAACTTACTACACGAAATAAATACATAAACCTAAATCAAATTGAAAATCTTAATATAGAATATACATTGGTAATTTTTACATTACTTGACGATTGGTGGTGGTAAAGGTTTTCTTAGAAAATATTATTATTTATCCATATATTAAACCCAGATTGATAAATGATTACCTAGGAATTAGGTACAGATTCATTATTTCAGTTGGAATTCCCCCTTTTACCCATTTAATGAGTTGAGGATGTAGGTACAAGATGTTTTCAGTCCTACTCTCACATAATACATATTAATTATTTTAGTAGACAAACCATGGAAAACTAGCGCAGAGACCTCAGGACTTTATATGTAAAGGAGTGTGATGAAAATATAACAACTAGTCATAAAATCAAAAATTTCAAAGATATTTGCATACATACACTGAAGAGTTTACAGAGGATAAAAAGCCAAGATTACCCGTAACTTTCAGAAACCCATAAGTCTAACCCCGTTGAATCCTATAAGTTACTTAAATTAAAGGTCCAAGAATGAAAATCACAGGGAGAATATTAGTATATTTGAATATAATTGTTTACTTAACAGCTGCTGGGCAGCGCAAGTCCACTAGTGTTAATCTTCTACTATGTATTTGTCAAATACCACTGACCTATCATCGCTCAGCCCAAACTACTTGACCTAGAACCTTGAAACTTTGCATGAACGTTCCTTTCAGGGCATAGGCACCCACTAAGAACGGATTTTGAAAAATTCCTTCAGGGCTTCGCCCTACGATACATCAAAGTTTCAATGTTAAAGTATAGGGGAGCTCATGTAGTTGTCATGGCAACCTTAACACTGTATCTGAAATCCAAGGAAGTTTTCCGGTTTTTCTACGGGTAAAACCGTGTTGATCAGCTAGTATACCTATAAATGTAAAAGCAACGCGTCGGTTCGTTGGCCTGATAAAAGATCGTTACTTCACTTTAAACGTGAAATTTCACATTCCAAAGTAATATTATTATGTTTCATCTCACTGAATACAATACGCCATTATCTACACGAATCACATGTTAAAGTCAACATAAATTAGAAATTTAATTGGGTTGTTAGTTGTGAGGGAGCCAACAAATAAATTAAGTGCGCAGCCTAATAGGCTGCGTCGGTATGTCGCGGTTAGAACTATTATTGGCGACGACCTGAGAACTATGCGAAGTCTCTGAATTTCCTAAAGCCTAATAAAAGATATACTATATAAAATATTATTTATTCTTAGTTTTCTACATAACATTTCCTATTTTCTTAAAACAAACGTTATAATCCTAGATGTCGCTTTCTTAAAAATGGATGAGAGTCTTACAATCTGGTAGAATCAGTCTAATGCTGAAATAAAGGATAATAAGGAAAATAAGGAATTAATAATATACCATGGTTTATCATACCGAAGAGTTTGTCTCATCCAAAAATTAAAATTATAAAAGGGATATAAGATAATAAATACTAATTCGATTGATATGTAAATCAAGCTGGGGCCTATTTAAACTAAACTGAGAAGACGGTACGGTAAAATTTGATAATAGAAGTAATTTTGTTTAATCTAAACAAAAACCTGAAATTTGCGTGGGCTTTTTAAATTACTTTTAATGCCATAAGATGAAGTTTACTGCGGATAATTTAGTTAGGATAAAACATATTTTCCATGAGATAAAAATACCTGGAGATTAAATAACGGTTGACGCGTGTCCACGATTTAATTCGCCATCGTTAAATTAACGCAAACCCTTTTCTTTTTAGAGGTGACAATCGAGTCAAAACTTATTACTTCTTTTCAAATAATATTTCCTCTTACATTAATAAATTATGGGTTTAGAAACTTCTATTACAAAATACACATCCATAAATCTTACTGAAACAATAATAAAGTAGCAAATTAATATATAAGCATAATCCATACCGATTTAACAAAACTTCGTGGCAATTTTGTCAACTATTTCAAATAAAAAAAACTTCTAAGACAAGTTATAATGTTAAATATAAAATATTTATAGAGCCTTTAAACAATACGTTTGTAATTGGCCAAGTCAAATAAAGAAAGAAAAATAATTTTTCTTCTTACATCTTGATGTACAATTAATCATTAACAGTCCTTTTCCTAGGACTAGCAGGTATAGTTACAAATTAAAGGTTTTCACATTACAAATTCCAACTCACAAAACCAGGTAGGTAAGAGATGCATAAATAGACTACAACCGCCTCTTTCTTTTCCAAACTTATTCTCTGGTTGGTTGTGACTAGGCAAATCACAACCAAACCAAATCAATATATTTACATAAAAATCGCATAAACTTGTTCACCACACTACGACGTAATCACCTGTTTTACAAACGTCATTTGGTGGCCGAAACCAGCTCTTTCGCAAAACTGAAAGCCAGCTAATCATCTATTTGCTTAAAACAAACGAGAGGACATCACATAATAATACAGTACTCAGAAGGTTCCAAAGACAGGATAGTTGCGATCATATGTTTTTCATAGCTGTGATTGTTTAAACCATCGCAAGAAGTTGTACCATCGCTTTTAATTTCTAAGTTTTATTTTCAAGTGTGTCAAATAAATAATTAGATTTTTAATGTTTTATAAGGTATTTGCAACTCTCGATCGTTTTAAATTCTCGACTTCGTCTCAAATTTGAAACACGACCTCGAGCCTGCAAAACCTCATTTTCAGCCCTCGTTGCGAAATACACTATTTAGTGATTTTGTAAACTCTCCAAAGTAGAAAAAAACATCTAAAATACCAACTGACAAAACCAGGTAGGTAGGTGCACAAATAGACTACAGTCGCTTCTTTCTTTTCCCAAATTATTCTCTAGTTGGCTGCGACGAGGATGGGCGATGGAGTGCGAAGATTAACCCCACGTGGAGTTGGGTCAAGTGAGCGACTCAGTTGGGCCGCCAACTACTCAGTTGGCTGTTGGGCCTTCAGTTATTGTTTACAGACATAGTAATGAACCTTCCTTCAACACCAATGAGCTTTTAGCACTGCGACGTGTTATGTGAGCTAGAGACGTTCCAGTTGCATAGGGCCATGCTTCTGGTGATAGCAAATTTGGAAGATTTGGTAAATCTATGTATTAGGAGAATAAGACGATGTTTTAAGGACATTGTGTCCAAATCATTGGGTCGAAATTTATGACTCATGCGCCGATTGAAAACCTTTGACATTTAGATGAGCTTTTTGAGGGTCCCATTTCAGTGAGTCAAACCAAAAACCCTTAAGAAGCCCTCAAAAGTACAGTTTAGGGCAATTTCAATAACATCGGAAATCAAAATCAAAATAAAGTAACAGCTGTATATGAAACAAACTGTTAAAATCGACATTTGTTCAGATTCTTTATGGACAAACTAACACACATGTCATATTTCTTCATAAATCATGAATGTTAAAAATATAACAATATTAAAAATAAATATTCGAACAATCTATTTTAAAGGGATTCCCCTACTTAGCATATTACTAATGGAACCAACTAGAGGTAGTTATGCTAAGAAAAAACTGAGAGAGGAGCCCACTTCCTGAACGACTCTCTGCCCCGCTCGTAGTTTCAAAAAGTATAATTAAAAAAGTTAATACTGTCTTTAATCTTGTATGTCAAATTGTATATGCCATGGAGATGATATATATATATATATATATATATATATATATATATATAGTCCAGTAAAATTATCTTTTAAAAAACCCTTCACGGAAAGTTTTGGGTTAAGTTTGAATTTTGTTGTTTCTTGGGTTTTTTGGGGCGCTGAGTCCAAATTCGATGTTTGTTAACAAAATTTTGAGACGGAACATGGTAAAATATGAGACAAAAATCTGATTCCCTTACGTATTTTTTGCTTATAATTCAAAAACCTTAAATTTTATGTGATAAACATTGAATTACAAAAGAGGACATAAAATTGCCTACAAGATGCACTACTTGTTTTTATTTCTATGACAAAGTCTATGGGCAGCGCTGCGAATTAAAAACTGACATTTTTTTCCATTTAAGCTAATTACCTTATGAGGAATAAGCTACTCCAGAATGACTTATAGCAAACCTAGTCTCCAAAACTACTATAACTTTTCATTTTTATGTCCCTGAACCCCAAAAACATCATCCGTTCAAATTATTTTTTACATGCATGTACATGTACTGTTATTAGCATGTAAATTCACACTTTCTACTATTGAAGGTATTCTCGTAAAAATGGTTAGATTACATTCAAACGTCGTGAATATATTAATAATAACCCAAAAATTTCCTGCAAAACCCACATTTTGATTAAACTAATAGGGCCACGTTAAAAGGGATGTGGTAGTATGCTGTGTGTAAATGGTATAGTATATTTGTGTGTTATAAAAGGGTGAGGAGAGGCACATTTAGAAGTTGTAATTTGCATTGTTTACGACGGACGGTCAGTGTCACTGCAAGCCAAGTTGAAAGGTTAAGTTACTATTACATGGTGCAGTTGAAAGAGGAATATGGTGTCTGGTAATAACGATATTTTACAATTTCGTGTTTGTATCAGTAGAGCAATGATTTCGGATTCTTCCATCAAATGTGGTGATACATTGGAGAACACCAGTGATTTTGCTGGTTTGAGAGTTTCCTGTGTACGTCAGGAAAGTCTGCCCTATGATTGATAAAATGTGTGTGGTATAGTAAATTTAGATGGGTAATATGTATTGGTATCTGGGTTGAGAGTAATGATGGAGACATGACTAATTACTTAGCTGTTGGGAGTAATTCCTCCATGGAGTGGAAGACCCGAGTGTCGGAACACTGATAGACACTGTGTACGACATTGGTACGACACTGTGTACGACACTGTGTACGAAGGCTTGTCACGGGTACGTAGGATGTTGGGGGAAGGAGGACAAACGGTGTCGCAATCCTCCATGGAGCGGAGGCCCGAGTGTCGGGACACTGATAGACACTGTGTACGACACTGTGTACGAAGGCTTGTCGCGGGTACGTAGGATGTTGGGGGAAGGAGGACAAACGGTGTCGCAATCCTCCATGGAGCGGAAGGCCCGAGTGTCGGAACACTGAGAGACACTGTGTACGACACTGGCACGACGCTGTGTACGACACTGTGTACGAAGGCTTGTCGCGGGTACGTAGGATGTTGGGGGAAGGAGGACAAACGGTGTCGCAATCCTCCATGGAGCGGAAGGCCCGAGTGTCGGGACACTGATAGACACTGTGTACGACACTGTGTACGAAGGCTTGTCGCGGGTACGTAGGATGTTGGGGGAAGGAGGACAAACGGTGTCGCAATCCTCCATGGAGCGGAGGCCCGAGTGTCGGGACACTGATAGACACTGTGTACGACACTGTGTACGAAGGCTTGTTGCGGGTACGTAGGATGTTGGGGGAAGGAGGACAAACGGTGTCGCAATCCTCCATGGAGCGCAAGGCCCGAGTGTCGGAACACTGATAGACACTGTGTACGACATTGGCACGACACTGTGTACGACATTGTGTACGAAGGCTTGTCGCGGGTACGTAGGATGTTGGGGGAAGGAGGACAAACTGTGTCGCAATCTTCCATGGAGCGGAAGGCCCGAGTGTCGGAACACTGATAGACACTGTGTACGACATTGGCACGACACCGTGTACGACACTGTGTACGAAGGCTTGTCGCGGGTACGTAGGATGTTGGGGGAAGGAGGACAAACGGTGTCGCAATCCTCCATGGAGCGGAAGGCCCGAGTGTCGGAACACTGAGAGACACTGTGTACGACATTGACACGACACCGTGTACGACACTGTGTACGAAGGCTTGTCGCGGGTACGTAGGATGTTGGGGGAAGGACAAACGGTGTCGCAATCCTCTATGGAGCGGAAGGCCCGAGTGTCGGAACACTGATAGACACTGTGTACGACATTGGCACGACACTGTGTACGACATTGTGTACGAAGGCTTGTCGCGGGTACGTAGGATGTTGGGGGAAGGAGGACAAACTGTGTCGCAATCTTCCATGGAGCGGAAGGCCCGAGTGTCGGAACACTGATAGACACTGTGTACGACATTGGCACGACACTGTGTACGACATTGTGTACGAAGGCTTGTCGCGGGTACGTAGGATGTTGGGGGAAGGAGGACAAACTGTGTCGCAATCTTCCATGGAGCGGAAGGCCCGAGTGTCGGAACACTGATAGACACTGTGTACGACATTGGCACGACACCGTGTACGACACTTTGTACGAAGGCTTGTCGCGGGTACGTAGGATGTTGGGGGAAGGAGGACAAACGGTGTCGCAATCCTCCATGGAGCGGAAGGCCCGAGTGTCGGGACACTGAGTACGACATTGGCACGACACCGTGTACAACACTGTGTACGACATTGGCACGACACCGTGTACGACACTGTGTACGAAGGCTTGTCGCGGGTACGTAGGATGTTGGGGGAAGGACAAACGGTGTCGCAATCCTCCATGGAGCGGAAGGCCCGAGTGTCGGGACACTGAGTACGACATTGGCACGACACCGTGTACAACACTGTGTACGACATTGGCACGACACCGTGTACGACACTGTGTACGAAGGCTTGTCGCGGGTACGTAGGATGTCGGGGGAAGAAGGACAAACGGTGTCGCAATCCTCCATGGAGCGGAAGGCCCGAGTGTCGGAACACTGATAGACACTGTGTACGACATTGGCACGACACCGTGTACGACACTGTGTACGAAGGCTTGTCGCGGGTATGTAGGATGTTGGGGGAAGGACAAACGGTGTCGCAATCCTCCATGGAGCGGAAGGCCCGAGTGTCGGGACACTGAGAGACACTGTGTACGACATTGACACGACACCGTGTACGACTGTGTACGAAGGCTTGTCGCGGGTATGTAGGATGTTGGGGGAAGGACAAACGGTGTCGCAATCCTCCATGGAGCGGAAGGCCCGAGTGTCGGGACACTGAGTACGACATTAGCACGACACCGTGTACGACACTGAGTACGAAGGCTTGTCGCGGGTACGTAGGATGTTGGGGGAAGGAGGACAAACGGTGTCGCAATCCTCCATGGAGCGGAAGGCCCGAGTGTCGGAACACTGAGAGACACTGTGTACGACACTGGCACGACACCGTGTACGACACTGTGTACTAAGGCTTGTCGCGGGTACGTAGGATGTTGGGGGAAGGACAAACGGTGTCGCAATCCTCCATGGAGCGGAAGGCCCGAGTGTCGGAACACTAAGAGACACTGTGTACGACACTGGCACGACACCGTGTACGACACTGTGTACGAAGGCTTGTCGCGGGTACGTAGGATGTTGGGGGAAGGAGGACAAACGGTGTCGCAATCCTCCATGGAGCGGAAGGCCCGAGTGTCGGGACACTGAGAGACACTGTGTACGACACTGGCACGACACCGTGTACGACACTGTGTACGAAGGCTTGTCGCGGGTACGTAGGATGTTGGGGGAAGGAGGACAAACGGTGTCGCAATCCTCCATGGAGCGGAAGGCCCGAGTGTCGGAACACTGAGAGACACTGAGTACGACATTGACACGACACCGTGTACGACACTGTGTACGAAGGCTTGTCGCGGGTACGTAGGATGTTGGGGGAAGGACAAACGGTGTCGCAATCCTCCATGGAGCGGAAGGCCCGAGTGTCGGGACACTGAGAGACACTGAGTACGACATTGACACGACACCGTGTACGACACTGTGTACGAAGGCTTGTCGTGGGTACGTATGATGTTGGGGGAAGGACAAACGGTGTCGCAATCCTCCATGGAGCGGAGGCCCGAGTGTCGGGACACTGAGAGACACTGTGTACGACATTGACACGACACTGTGTACGACACTGTGCACGACACTGTGTACGAAGGCTTGTCGCGGGTACGTAGGATGTTGGAGGAAGGAGGACAAACGGTGTCGCAATCCTCCATGGAGCGGAAGGCCCGAGTGTCGGAACACTGAGAGACACTGTGTACGACATTGGCACGACACCGTGTACGACACTGTGTACAAAGGCTTGTCGCGGGTACGTAGGATGTTGGGGGAAGGACAAACGGTGTCGCAATCCTCCATGGAGCGGAAGGCCCGAGTGTCGGGACACTGAGAGACACTGTGTACGACATTGGCACGACACCGTGTACGACACTGTGTACAAAGGCTTGTCGCGGGTACGTAGGATGTTGGGGGAAGGAGGACAAACGGTGTCGCAATCCTCCATGGAGCGGAGGCCCGAGTGTCGGGACACTGAGAGACACTGTGTACGACATTGGCACGACACCGTGTACGACACTGAGTACGAAGGCTTGTCGCGGGTACGTAGGATGTTGGGGGAAGGACAAACGGTTTCGCAATCCTCCATGGAGCGGAAGGCCCGAGTGTCGGAACGAATTAATTCCAGTTGCGCGGACCGCCGTGGATCCGGCCAAGACAACATCGCTCGTTCCATCAAGTTGTAATTCTTTTGATTTTCTACTTTTTGTGTAGCCTGGTCTTTCTTTACACTTATAAATCGACTAACATTTTGTTATTCTTTGTTTCTTTCAGTACTTCGAAGTCGGATGTTTTAGCGAATTTCCTTAAAGGAATACGCTATTACGGTAGTACTCATGGTAAGACCTAAGTCCGAGACCATGTTAACTTTTCATTTTGAGGTCCCCAGAAGCAAAAAACACCATTCGTTTGAATGTTTATATATATATATCTATATATATATATATATATATATCTACATATATATATGTCTGTTAACACGATAGCGGCCGTAAATATGGTCCAATCTTAATGAAATTTGGTACAGACGTGTAAAGTGGTAATCACTCGGACGAGTTCGTGAACCAGCCCGATCGGACCACCGGAAGGGGAGGTAAAGGGGAATAAACCCTCCCAAAAAGGTTTTTTTTGTTTTTCACATAGAAAAATAAAAATTTATCAAATTTTTTGGCACCATTGAATTCAGCTCAAAAAAACGAACAATTTAGTATTTTGAATCACTACTCTACGTCCATTGGTTACCGAGATATTGAAAGTGGTAAATACAGTACGTTGTCTCAATGTTAAACTTATGGGAAATAAGTAAAATTCTATATCTCGGTTATTTCTCAACATATCTTGATAAAACTTGGTAAATTGCTTCTTCTAGTTCAGATCTACTAAATATTGAATTAAAATCAACCAGTTTAAACATACCTGTAGCAGCAAACCTGCATACTCATTCCCCATGTTATTCTTACGAAGCTTACTAAAACATGTCAAATCTTGCTATGTTGGATTGAAATATGTTGTTTTGCACTTGAAATTCGCTGAGTATGCAGGTCTGCTGCAACGGGTGTATTTTGTTTTTATGTGGATTTCATAGGTACAAAGAAGTTTTTTTCCGGAGTAACTCAAGCCCCTTTAACTTTCTAGAATTCGAACCTATGATACCTTACGACAGACGATACTAGCACTGAGCTATGGCGGAGCTATCTATATTCCTTTAGTTAACGACTCCTTGTAACTAATTTAGTTGATGTTTCTCAACCAAGAGAGTCCGAGCCCCTGAATTATAAAAAAGAGAAAAAATAGCATTTTATTGATATTTTTATTTATTTTTTTTTTTGTTATCCTCATCGAAAATTCTATATTTTGTAGTCATATTACTGACACGTTTAAAATTCAATTTTAGCCGGGCTTTTCATCAACGATCCTTCTACATTCTCCAATATTTATGACATTACAAATAAAATTAATAAGGAATTGTAAAAGTATTCAAAAGATAAATTAAATAGAGTTTCCAAACAAAGAAAACATGACATGATTTTAATATCAAAGGGCCAAATAATAATTTGTGTTTGGTTAGACATGTCTCACCACGAATCTAAAGACACAAAGTTGTCTTGCGTTGTCGTTGTAATCAACCGAAATGATCTGAACAAAAAACCATCTGAATGGGTTTAATTAACTTGGGATATTTAAAACGACACAGGAAAATATTCCAAAAATTATTCTGATATTCTTCCTTTTTAAACATGTTTTCCCACTGTTTTGAACAAGACTCTTCCTAAGGTATAATAATATTTAACGTCATGACTGCTTTGCTTTTTAAAGATTCTTTTTAAATTGTAGAGGAAGCTATGCAAATATTATTTTATTCTTAAGAAACATAAACTTAGTTATTTTTTTACTCCTGATACTTCTTCAGCGGTTTGTCGATCTTATATTTCTTGCACTTTGTTCTTTAAGTGAGTAACAATTAATAATTTGTTTCATATATCATAGCCTGTAATAAACAATGGCAATACTAGCGTTTTAATGGCTGATCGAGGTTTATGTAAATACAAAATACTAGAATTTTCTCTACAAGTTTCCCATCATTATTTTAAGAAAACTTACAGCTGTACCACCAAGTTATTTTAGTCCAAGTTTGAACTCAGCGTACCTGAAACATACATAATCAATTATTAGGGGTATAGTAAAATTCTAATTAAAGTTTTATATGGGTTTAAAACTGACATATTAAACTTACGTCGCATTTAGTAAGTAGTCTATTTTAAAGTGGCTTTAAATAACCATAAAAATGTCACGTTGAAGCATATGCTTCAAGGATGGAATACTTTTAATATGTTGTATATTAATAAAAAACATTCGAAGACAAAATAGAGACTACCGCTGCTCATACGGTAATATTATGCTACAGGGCACTTAAACTACCACATTTCAAGTGTTATTAGTTGCAAATCCGGCCTCAAAGGATGTCTGCATGTAGACATTACCACTGTTGCAGTACAACAGGACATTCCGGCGTTCGTATATTACCTCGCGGCTTAATCCTGAGGTATTAAGCATTGCTGCAGCTATGTCCCTGCAGGGTAGGAGCATGAGAATTGTTTTATAAAACTAATTAATATTTATTCCTCACTTACGGAGTATATATTAAACTTCAATTGTGCATTCCAATATTTTAATTTGTGTATAGTTAGTGATAAATAATAGCAGGTAGAGCAATGTCATTTAATAATTGCCTAATTTAAAAGAGTGTTTTTTTACAACCAAAGACTAATTAAAGTAGACAAAATGACTAACGCTTGTTGACGATACAGTACAATTGAATTGAATATTCGAGGGCTCAAATATCTCATTTTAGTCTCAAAAACTCATTATTTTTATACCACCTAAAATGGGTAACGGACTTCCGACTTATTACCCCAATTATTCTAGCCAATCAGATTATAGAAATCAATATTTCTACCGAATTGCAAGAAAATTGGTTAATAATTGCGGCCGCTATAGTACAAAATCCCTTGAAGGAAATGTACTGCGGTTGCTAAATTCACATTTTCATTCAAAATTCGGTTACTTTTCTGGACTGCAACAGCGTCTCAAGAAGTCCGATTTCGATTACCAAATGTTGAGTATTGAGGTTCAAACTACTTACTTTTTCGCTGAGAGTATTTTGCCTAAATTTAATATATACTTAAACTATACCTAAACTATAGTAGGTAAATCATATACTTGACTATAACAGATGCAATTTTTATTCGTTTGTACTTTCTTATACGGAAGATATGCCAATTTTACCCCAGACAATCTATGCAAGAAATGGTTTTTGAAACTATAAGGATCGTAAATTAAATTATTTAAAGTCATCTTGCTACTTTAATTTACACTGTACCAACGGCACTGGCAGAATTGACAGAATTATATGAATGGCCGTGAAGTGCGAAGTGGAGTGGCGTGAAGTGAACTTCAATATTAAGCAGTAATCGATCAAAAGTTCTGCGAAAATATGACAGATTCAAGGAAAAGTTATGACTCAAAGAAAACTTTGGGGAAAACACCAGCCCGAAACTTCTCTTTAAGGATAGCCTTAAATAATTCACTTTAATCACTACACTATTTTGAATTAGAGATACAAAGTTGACCTTTTTACTAGGTAGATGTGAGATAACCAAATCATCTTTTTAATTAACCATAGCATAAAAAATTTAATATCCCCTCCCTTTTAAGTCAGGGGCTCCCACATTCCCCTAAGAAGCAAAAACCTTCCAATATTTTCTTGTTTGTAAAATATCAATTACATTTGCTCCTAAAGGGATTTTGAATATCTCGCAATAGCTCATGTTAGTTTCGTGAGTCTACGATGTCACTGGGTCAATATACAGATGAATCCGAAGATGATGAAAATTGACGATTGATTTTAGTTATTTGTGTGCTAAACATAAAATGGTTGACACATCAAACCTAAGTGTTGAACCATTACGAATACATTTTTTGTAAGTGTAAATATATCATAACATAAAACCCTAAAAAGCCTCTTAAGCTTTGATGTTTATGAATATTTTATTGACATTTATGCAGACAAACCACAACACCCAAAGATATTTGTGTTTGAGCGTCAACGTTATCTTAGAAATCAAGACATTCACTTCCCAAAATGTGCCTCGTATTCAAACGTGTTTTATGGCAACCATATGTAATAGAGTCTCGTGTTTTGTAGTAGAGGAATGAAGTGAAATTCAAGGTTCAATATCAGCTTCAAAAAGTGATAGATGTGATTTCGGGCCAGTATCTTCCACGTCACAAATTTCGAACGGCTTCTTTATCTGAGCCTCTTCTTTATGCCCTTTGTCATCACAAAAACAGTCGTTCGTTCTGTCCACCCACTGTCGTGCATTCAGCTAACTTCGAAATAATTTTTCATTCATCATAGGAACATATTAACTGGAGCGTATTAATATGAACATATTAAAACGAATAAAAAAGAACGTATTTACTCGCCCATAAAAATACGTAAATTCAGATTCAAACATATTAACTCGCACATAATAACACAAACATATTTTTGGGAACATTCTAATGCGAACGTATTAAACCTAATTTATCGATAAAAGCCTATTATTTTGAGCAGTATTAGCTCAAAAACAATCCAATTGTGCACCAGTTATACGGGTAGTAAGAAAATTTCTTAACAAGTAATATTGAAAGAATGTTAAAAGCTAATGTACCCTGAGGAATATTTTTTATGACTCTGTTCTATTTTTTATTGTTTCCTCATCTGCTGGGAACATACAATACTGATTGTTAGTATTATTGTTAAGAAAATGTAACTCTATTGCAGGCTTACATTGAGCGGATTTTAGTCTGCAGTTGTTTAGTGTATACGTCAAGTCAAATAACATGGCCTCAGCCGTCCATAAGCCCAATACGAAAATTGAATGGGCCACGACAATTTATTCGGACCGTTTTAATCTTTCACCATCAGCTTCATCGTTGACATTTTCAATTCCTCAAGGGCGAAACTTAAAGGATATATCAGCGAAGCCCTTTTTGTTTCAAAGCGCCCTTTTGCCCCAGTCGTTCGAAACAAAGTTAATAAAACTAAACCCTCATAAAGAAGACGCCCGCCTTTTGTATCTCTAGCGAATAGGTTGATATTGAAACTAAAAATACATTCCATTCAGTAGCAGTATGAACTGAAATACTTGTTCGGTGTATGTTTTGTTTTCCAGGCTTCGCGTTTTTTCCCAAAAGGAACCATGTTAGAACCTGGGTGATGCCGATGGTCAAACTTGTAATCACAATTAGAAAATGTCCAATAAAAATTCATCTTTGCATGAGTTTTTGATTCGTAAGTTCATGATTTAATTTATAAACAACGAATCAATACTCCTGCATAAATTTAAAATTTACGAGAGTTTTATCTTCTGATCCCAAGTACTTCCCTTTCAAAATAAATAATATAAGGTGCAAATAAAAATAAATGAATAATTCAGATATTTAGTTACAAAATAACATCAATTCAATGTGCACAAATTTTCATTATATTCAAAATATGCAATATAAAATCACCCGAAATGTGTAATGTCTTCAATTTTAAAATAGATGTTCAACGTTTAAGGCTATTTTACAATACTCACAATAAAATAGTGTATGCTTGCTACGAATTCTCACAATATCATCGATGAATGTATACATTCTATAGTCAGAAAAGTGAATAAACAGTACCATTAAACTGAAATACATTTATAATAAATCTGATGAGAAAAAACATTAATCTGAAGTTAAAACGATTACTCAAAACGAGACTCGTCATCTAAAGGTAGTGGAAATATCATTCCTCCCTTGTCAAGAAAATCAGTTTGTGGACAAATTACTTTATTCTGTCGGGTTGGTAGCAGTTAGTGAAATAATTTAGCACAGTTCAGTTGGTAACAATGTGGCTTCGCTCCTGTCTTGCAAACTTTCTTAAATTATTTCCTCCGCTTCTTATTCATTTTAATAGAACATTGGCTTTCTGGATGTGAGAAAAATCATTGTAATTGATTAAATTTACTAAGCGAGTTATGTACTGCTTAATGTCATAATAACAAATAATTTTTTTTCAATATATTATAAAGGTGAGTTTGATCCAGGGAAGGTAAATTTACTATGTTGTACAATGTTCATAGAAAACTATTTTCCATGGAGGTTCCATACATATTTTAGTTGGTTGTGGCGATTTTTCGTTAATCCTACCTGGTGATCGTGTTATTATATATCCTAGTAAAATAATAGATTATGAGTATAGTCTGGTTTAGTACTTTCAATATATAAAAACTTAATACTTAGTACTTAATATATCAATATATTATTAAAACTAGAGGTTAATGAAAGTTTTCAATGATAAACCCACGAATGTGCATGAATATAAGGCCGATGTGATATGAAAGTATTTTCAAGCTCTTCCCTTTCTTTGTTTGGTTGGCGATGGTGATTTTAAATTTTTACTTTGATTTTTGAACATATTTTCCATTACTGGTTAGTAGAAAATAAAAACAATTCACAACGTTTCTGGATCTGAAATATGATCCCGTCCTAAGGTGGAAAAGGTGTGTTACTAATATTGGTATGTTCTAGGTTTTTTTCATTCTGAAGAAGGGATCAGATTCCAGATCCTGAAATTTCGTGAAGCTTTTTCTACATCCATTGTTTGAATAATTAAAAAAAACTCTAATTTACAAATTAGCAATTTTTTTCCAAACTTATGATTTAGCTCCACATATCGCTCTGTACAAACACCGTAAAACATTAAATTTGAATTTTGTTTAGCCAACCGCTTAAAAACGTTGTTAAAACACACATCTAAACGGATTAGTTAAGAAAACCGCTCTTTTACGAAACTGACGTCACAGCCGGGGATTTGGCCGTACTGTCACCAGCGCTTGCAGCTAATGTCGCATTCTTGGCACCAACACGCCACACACACACACACACACACACACACACACACACACACACACACACACACACACACACACACACACACACACACACACACACACACACACACACACACACACACACACACACACACACACACACACACACACACACACATCAGTCACTCGTCTCACATCTCACACCCGCTGTCTTGCTGAAGTACCGCGCTGTCTCATTGCATCACCACTTTCTCATTAATCTGGAATCTCAATTATCCCACCACTATCTCACTGAGCAACTACTATACTATGCGAGCAATGGCCCACTCTTTTAAAAACCCGCAGTACAATGACCCAGACTCTGCAATGTATCGCAATTATCTTTTATAAAATTAGTGGAAACACTACCTCAATACTAATAACCTCAGCCCACCATCTCATTTGTTACGTGTCTCTTAATTCACTGAATCTCGCAATTATACATCCACTAACCATCTAAATGAAAGGGAATTCGCCAACTCGGTTGTGCGTGCACGCTTGTTTTCAAACCCAACGTCTCAAATTGCTCTCAACAACTTCCAAACCCATCTGCAATCTCATTCAACTTCAGTATTATTCAACTTGAGTCTCATACGAAGTGGTCATAATTCCCTATCTCATGATAAAACTCGCAAATCTAGTCACCACTGCCTCTCGTGTATGAATTTGCTCACTTCTAATTTTCCACCTACCCCACGGGCCCACGGGAGAATAAAAGTTGATTGATCTCCTCCTCTACCTCCCCCCACGGGAGGATAGAGGATGAAAGATTTCCTTCACCACCTACCCCAAGGGAGGATAGAGAATGAGATATCTCCTCCTCTACCTCTCCCCACGGGAGGATAGAGGATGAGAGATATCCTCCTCTATCTCACTTCAAGGGAGGATAGAGGATGAAAGATTTCCTCCTCTACCTCCACCCACGGGAGGATAGCGGATGAGAGATATCCTCCTCTATCTCACTTCAAGGGATGGATATTTTTACCTCCCCCACGGGAGGATAGAGGATGAGTGATCTCCTCCTCTACCTTCCCGCACGGGAGGATAGAGGATGAGCGACATTCTCCTCTACCTCCCCCCCTCGGGAAGGATAGAGGATGAGAGATATCCTGCTCCATCTCCCCCCAAGGGAGCATAGAGGATGAGAGATATCTTCCTCTACCTCCCACCAAGGGAGCGTAGAGGATGAGCGATATCCTCATCTACCTCCCCCCCTCGGGAAGGATAGAGGATGAGCGATATCCTCCTCTACCTCCTCCCTTCGAGAAGGATAGAGGATGAGCGATATCCTCATCTACCTCCCCCGCTCGGGAAGGATAGAGGATGAGCGATATCCTCCTCTACCTCCTCCCTTCGAGAAGGATAGAGGATGAGCGATATCCTCCTCTACCTCCCACCAAGGGAGCGTAGAGGATGAGCGATATCCTCCTCTACCTCCCACCAAGGGAGCGTAGAGGATGAGCGATATCCTCATCTACCTCCCCCCCTCGGGAAGGATAGAGGATGAGCGATATCCTCCTCTACCTCCCACCAAGGGAGCGTAGAGGATGAGCGATATCCTCATCTACCTCCCCCCCCAGGAAGGATAGAGGATGAGAGATATCCTCCTCTACCTCCCACCAAGGGAGCGTAGAGGATGAGCGATATCCTCCTCTACCTCCTCCCCTCGAGAAGGATAGAGGATGAGCGATATCCTCCTCTACCTCCCCCCCTCGGGAAGGATAGAGGATGAGCGATATCCTCCTTTATCTCCCCCCAGGAAGGATAGAGGATGAGCGATATCCTCCTCTACCTCCCCCCCTCGGGAAGGATAGAGGATGAGCGATATCCTTCTCTACCTCCCCCCCTCGGGAAGGATAGAGGATGAGCGATATCCTCCTTTATCTCCCCCCAGGAAGGATAGAGGATGAGCGATATCCTTCTCTACCTCCCCCCCTCGGGAAGGATAGAGGATGAGAGATATCCTCCTTTATCTCCCCCCAGGAAGGATAGAGGATGAGCGATATCCTCCTCTACCTCCCCCCCTCGGGAAGGATAGAGGATGCGAGATATCCTCCTTTATCTCCCCCCAGGAATGATAGAGGATGAGCGATGTCCTCCTCTACCTCCCCCCCTCGGGAAGGATAGAGGATGAGAGATATCCTCCTTTATCTCCCCCCAGGAAGGATAGAGGATGAGCGATATCCTCCTCTACCTCCCCCCCTCGGGAAGGATAGAGGATGAGAGATATCCTCCTTTATCTTCCCGCAGGAAGGATAGAGGATGAGCGATATCCTTCTCTACCTCCCCCACGGGAGCATAGAAGCTATAGAAAAAAATTAGTTACTTTCATACCAATACATCTTCAGTTGTTTTAGGATTTTTATGTGTATTATACCATAGATATTTTTATTTTACATTTAAAATTCAAAGGTTTTAACAAGCATACGTTTTTGTCGTTATTCTTTCAAAAAAAACCTTTAAAATGAATAAACGAGTTACATTTCATCCATCCCGGTTAAATGTTACTTTGAAGAATTCAACAATAACTCAATTAAAAACGAATTGGCAAAAAAGTTGAGAAGAAGCCGGACTTAATGGGATAAAACTATAAAGAATCACAGAAATCGGGAAGCAATATTTTCCCAATCGCTGGTTGGCGGAACCCCAATTGGGGTGGTCCTGGCTAAGGCGGCTGAGCGTGTTGTGTAAAGGCCAAGGTAAGGTTATTGGAGAAGGCCCAGACCCATCTTTTTGGCAAAGCCTACAATTGCACTGCCCTAATTTGGTTGAAATGGTAATTGTTATGTGAAACACCGCTGCGCCTCATGCCTCTGATCCTCCATTGGGGTTTATAGCGGTTGAAATAGCTTTGGGTCATTATCACTACAATCTGGCTTCTATTTAGGCGTAAAGTATTGGTGACAAGGTGGTGGCTTATTGGGCTTAGAAACAGCTGATTGAGAACCGTCAGTTTCGTAAATAAGCTTACGACATATAACACCGATGTGTTGACGGGAGACCCCTTAATTGGGGACTCTGTTACGAAACATATTGCGTTTCTACTCCGAACACCGATGAAGCCAATATTAACTTTCAAATTCGGACCATAATCAACCGTTCAACCAAAAATTGTTGAATTTGAAAAAGCAAAAAGAAATCTAGCGATTCTACTGAGCAGAATGTTTTACAATTTTCGTTTGGTTGTAAAAAAAACGAAAAGATTAATATATTGGCGTTTTAAAAACTTGACGGATCTTGTTAACTAAATTTCCTTCACTTAAATTGCTGTATATATTTTTCTTCTTCAACTAAGCTGTAAATTAACAATAATATTGGTTGGGCGCTTAAGACTGCATTAAATTTGAAAGTGAACGTCGCACTTATGGGAAAAGCGATATTTGCGCGGGTTGAGCGCTCTCTTGAAACACGTCTAATTATGATGGATGGATAAAGATTTGATTTCATTCAGGTAATAGAATATATTTTACTGTACACTGAATAGCCTTAAATAGCTCCTAGGCAACTATTCACTTCTTTCAACCCGAATACGAATCTTTACGGTAAACCGTACATTCAAAGGTTGATAATTGAAACTAAGAGTGTGTCTAGAAATTGATATTCCATATGAGGAAATATTCAGGCATGACACAATTATTTGACAGAACCTGGAGATTATGAATCACATTTTTTATGTAGGCTAAGCTAGCTTTATTGATATTAACAAAATTAGCTGATATAACCGAAAATATAGTATATAACCTCATAACTACTACCCACCAGAATATTTAGTAATTAATGATTTAGTCATAACTATATTGTCTCATTAGAATTAAGAGATTAACATGGGTTGGGAAATTGAATGTAGATGACTAATTCGCAAATTATCTAACGCAATGAAAGTTATTACATCCGACCAACGATTAAACGAACACATTTTATTACCTTGGAGTCATGTTATCTCCCCGTATTTGAGTACTGTAAACGAAAATAAAAACAAGTTTTGCATCACCTTTGTTATACGTTATTTGACGTTTGAGGAAAGTTGTTCTGATCAGATATCTACATGCACATTTCAGAAACTCCGTGCAGATTTTTCTTTCTTCTAAACACTACACCACGAGGATTGGTAGAGTATTGTTCATTATTTGCCTCCTGAATTATCTAACAATTAATTGATGGTTGATTAAAAATAACTAGGTTGCTAACAGTTCCATCGTCAATTTAAACAAGTAAGTTTTCTAAATGGATAACTAGTTTCGGGATTTGATCCCATCATCAAATCCTTCGTCAAACGAAGTTATGTGTTATACAAACTTTATATTTTGATTAGGATTTTTGCGGACATTTGCCATCACTGGTTAGTAAAAAACAACCATGGTTTTTTACTAACCAGTGATGGCAAATGTCCGCAAAAATCCTAATCAAAATATAAAATCACCATCACCAACCATGAATTTCAAACAAAGAATTATACAAACTACTCTACGAGGATTTGATGGGTTAGAGTCCTGAAACTAGTTATCCATTGAAAAAATATACTAAATTTATGACGAAAAGGTTAGTGACCTAGTTATTTTAAGATTGATATAGATCATTTGCTTAAGAGCAGTTGGTCATTGCTCTTAAGAGTGGCTGCTGCCAAGGGTTTGCTTGGAACGACTGTTGGACACGAAGCTCTTTCTGTCATTGCCGAGGGCCTTGGGAGGTTACGTACTTAAGAAAACATTTAATAATGGACTATATTTAGTACTGACAGTTACTACATAATCTATAAAAAATGCATTTTAGTCATAACAACTTAGTAAGTTATGGTTTCATTTAGGGGTGTGCGAGTAGTGATTTTGAAGTCGGGACGAGTCGAGTTTTGAAAGGTACTCGCTCGAGTTTCGAGCTGTTTTTGAGTTTTTTTTAGTAACAAGTTAGTAGTTTTACTACTACTTCAATATAATCATCATGTAAAATATTTGAATCAATTCAAATACAATTTACAATTGTAATGCTATTCAACTTAGTGTTCCTGAGTTAGGGGCAAGTATGTCAAACGATATCAACTAAATTAAGACAACTTTTTACTTAAAATCTCTTTAATTTAACTTACCTGTGTTTTCAAATCAAAACTAAGGTCATCTGCTTAAATATATGCCTTACTACTCAATGATTGCTTAAAATATCAACTTACATTCTTACCGTACATGTTTACATGTAAAAAATATTTCTGCAACATAATGTTATGTAATGTATTGTAACTTCTTTTTCTTTGAAATAAACAAATTTTCAGTTAAGTTTTCTTCTTACATGTTTATTGACAAAGAGAATCAGTATACAACTTCAAATTCTAGACAGAATAAAAGTGGTATGAATTTATTGTTAACAATAACTTTAAGAAAACTCATTAATTAAATTAAAATAAAGGATTTTTTACTGATGCCAGCCAAAGATAGGTGTGAAAAACTACCATAAAACTCAATCGCGCAATCAACTGCTCGGCTTGAACTTCGAGTATTTTAGAAACTTCGAGTCGAGTCGAGTCGAGTAGTGTAAACTCGACTCGAAAAATCTTGATACTCGAGTACTCGAACACCCCTGGTTACTTATTATACTAATTTGAGTAATTAATTCAAAAGGGGGGTATACTGTTTACCTTGTTTGCCTCAACCCATTTTACATAGCACGAGATTGTTTTTTTTGTGGAATATGTAATAGGTGATTAAATTATATGCAAAACTAAAGATGTTAAAATAGTAGTTTATGCAACGATTGTATAATGAATGCCTTTAACCCACGAGTGAGATGTAAGTTAGAACACGAGCGAAGCGAGTGTTCTAAATATCTCACGAGTGGCTTAAAGGCATAATACAATCGTTGCATACACTATTTTATCTACGACCAACAATATACGACAAAATTTCCCCCAAAGTTAAACAAAACTCATGACTTTTACTAATGACGGTATAGGTCAACTAAAATTTGAGGTTAGGCAAATAAGCATACTGAACCATGAATCGTTGTGGAACAATCAGCTGATGGGATAAGTAAACTCAAACATGAATCGTAATGCAACAATCAGCTGATGTGCGAATTGCGTAATTGTTATTATGACACTACTTCCGTCAAATGCCGAGCTCTGATTGGTCTAGAACCAGTACTCTAAAGTGACTCCAGTACTCTAAAGTCGTCATTAGAGTACTGCTTGGTTTTTGGTGTTTTAATGTATATCATTATAATGTTTATTGTAATACCATAATTGGTGCTTATTGCAATGGTCGTAGATAAACTATTGTTTGATTCTGAAGAACCTTCCTCCGTGTGAGATTTGCTTATGCTTTATTCACAATAATGTTCTTTTTTGTAACTGGAGCTATACTCTGTTGTAAACATTTATACAGCAAATAAATAAATAAAAGGAAGGGTGTAAACACAAGAAAATGGACACTACATTTTACCCTCTTCAACAGTACAGTTAATCTTAACTTTTATATTAAATAAAAAATTACACTATAACAGGAAACATATATATATATATATATATATATATATATACCGAATGTATATATACATGTATATATACCGAATACGTTATATAAGTTTTCAATATAATCGAATAGAACTCAGGTATTTGTTGGATACCGAACAAACTGGAGAATTATTACCCGATTCTAAGAAGTTTTGGTAATGTAAGGAAGTTGGTAATGTACGAGCGAAGTCACCTCGCCGCGCATTGTTACCAACTGTACCGCGATAAATAATTCTTCCAACTGCTACCAACTGAACAGCGATTCAACTCAGATGTAGTTTTTTATTGTGAAGGAGCTATTAAAGATGAGTTAAATAATTAATTTTGATGAAGCAGTTTAGTAGATTTATTTATAAATATGTACTTAAACAAAGAATATCCATACCACAAAGTCTGAAAAGTTTATTTCACTCACTTACAGAGTTTACATTGTAATGATTGTACTTCACAACCATTTCAAATGTTGATTGCTATAATGCGTTTTCAAATTTCTATAAAAGTCCTAGAAAAATTTTTATGAGCTAATATTTGAAATATCAATGAAGAGAATAAAAAGCAATTCAATATATGAGATAATTCTTATTCTGTATAAAATATAAACTATAAAAGACAAATTTACCCCTCTTTCGCACGGTGGATTTACTGTTTTACTACCTTCACTTTAATGGTCGCAGTTTAATCATTCTCTATAACTTGGATCAAAGGAGGGGATTTGCCCGAAGTGCGGTGTGTTAATGGTTGCATTAAACATCTAAAGGTGATAACAATTCCTCTTGTATTCGTATTCAAACAAATATTCATTTGAGTAAGGATATCTAAAATGGGGTTTTATTAGTAAAGGTTCCTTCAGTCATAGATATGTAATAAGATGTAAATAATTATGTTGCGAATAATAATTGTTATTGATTTGCATCGACAACTGGAAAGGAAAGATGTTTAATGATATATTTTTCATGAATAGAAACATAATGGATTTTTAGCCCGATGTTTGAAGAATCGGCCAACTGTCCTTTTCACTGTCTTTAAAGGGTTGGAAGGAAATACATGGAACTTCGTTAATAGCTGTAATAATATTTGAACGTCCCCAAGACCAACACGACTTGCCATTGTCGAGCCACCAAGATTATTACAGGAATTCCGATTGGCAGAAGCCGCCTGCATACTAATGCGGACGTTTGTAACGTTAACATGAGCAAACTTAATAAAATCCGTTTCTTGCCAGGGAAATTTTATTGTATTAAATGAACAGATTTTAGCGTGTCCGAACATAGCGTGTCCACCATCATTCTTTGGCGTAAAATGAACACGTTCTAAACAAAGTTAATTTACTTAGTATATTTTATTACAACAAATAAAATATACTAATTTCCTTATATCTTAAATGATTGAGAGGATTACCGTTTCGAACCGGTAAAATATCTTTACTGTATCCACAATGTTAACCTTTTTTTTAATATTTAAGTTGAGGATGGCGGCCTCTTTTTCACCTTTCCTTAGCCCCGCCCACGTAGGCTAGTGATATGTGGGTGGGCATTTTCAAGCCAAGTAAAGAGTGAGCCGGTACAGTAGAAGGGTGAACAGTACTGCTAAAAGTATACGACAAGCTCGAGTCTCAAATCTGCGACGCTTCGAGGCCTCAGTTCCGAGGCTGAGTGCGCTATACCTACTGCGCTACAGACTCGCTCATCAAACTACATTGAAGTAGCCGTATTGGATATTCAGATTGAGAAACCATGCTAATCAGACTGTAGGAAAAAAAGGCAGTAAATATTTTGAATGAATGAATGAAAATAATTCTTTATTCATCACTAAAAAGCATTGCATAACACACAAACTTCTTTCACTGTACATACAGAGGTTACAAGATAGTGCAAAGAAAAAAAAGATTCTTAAATCTAAATATAGCAAATTAACCTTACATAAACCTGTACATTACTATGAATTTATATTTGAAAAGAGATATAGAAATACAACTGGCAATGAATAAATTAGGGGCCTCCTAGGCAATGCCTGTAATGAGGCTTCCATCACAATGAACTAAACACAGAAACATGGCTACTAACTGATTATGTTACAATATTACATAGCTTATTAAAATATAAGTCAATAAATAGATTTTACCATTTATAAACAAGATTAGGACTACAAGAAATATTCGTAGTAAGTTGGGAAAACTTTAGAGTCCAACATCTGCGGATCAATACGACTGAAAAATCTAAATTATCATCTTTAAGCCCAACAAGTGCGCTATAATTTTTCTTCAAGTTCACATTAGATAACTTTGAAATATGAAAGTTATCCCAGGAAAGTTACGACTGTATAACTTGGAGGAAAACGCTGCCAAAGAACCTCTCGCCTGTATGACGACTGCTGAGGCGCGTTCGACATTTTTGTATGGAATACGTTGATCGGCTTTGCATGGTAAAAGAAAAAATAGAACGTCGGCAATGACGAAAAATACCCCCGTTGCAGCAGACCTGCATACTCGGCGAATTTCAAATGCAAAAGAGCATATTTCAATCCAACATAGCGAGTTTTACATTTTCGTAAGCTTCGCAAGAATAACATTGGGATTGAGTATGCAGGTTTTCTGCCACAAAAATGGAAATATAGGGGGTTATACTAATGTACATTAGATCTCATCTAGATGAAGCCACAAACTAATAAACTAGATATTGAATGTTACTTGTTTTCTATAAGGATAACACTGGGACAGCGTATTTTGTTTACCACTTTCAATATATCTATGGTCAATGGACATAGAATAGTGATTCAAAGGTGCTAAATTGTTTTTTCGACCAGCATTCAATGGCACTAACAACATTTGTTTTCATTTTTCTATGTAAAAAAAAAACTCAAAAAAACCCATTTTTGGGGGTTTATTTCCCATTGCCCCCCCTTCCGATGGTTCAATTGGGCTTGTTTACGAGCTAGTCCGAACAATTACTACTTTACACGTCCAAGCCAAATTTCATTAAGATCGAACCATTTGTACATGAGTTATCGTAATAACAGTACCAATATCTTATAAATAATGGAAAATTAACGAATGGTATTTTTTACTTCTGGGGGCCCCAAAACGGCAAGTTACTATGGTCTCGGGTTTAGGTCTTACCATAAGTTACAGCTTCTTCCCTTTAGGGAAAATTCACTAATATGTATGCGTAAGCTTAGCCCTTTACAATTAAATAGTGTACAAATTAATCATTGTTAATATATAGTTTTTAGCTTGACCATTTTTGTGGGCGTTCCCTTCGCTTTTTATGGAATAAGCTACAACATTCATTATCTATAAGATATTGGTACAGTATTATGATAGTAATATTTTAATACATTCAACCATTCTAGAAATAGAGTTTGTTTTGCACTCAGGTGGACATGTAAGTCTGATTAAGTTTGTGTTGTTCAATAAAAAACTTGCAGAGGAGAACAGTAAAGTCGTAACAAATGCTAGGTCCCAGTCTACTTTACGGAGGTGAAGTAGTTACCCAAAATTACTTTTAACAACGGGATCCAAGACTACAGAGGTTTATGTTTTATTAAGGAGTTATCCTGGCCTACTTATAACAAGTGGTTCCAAATTATTTTACGGATTTATATTTTTATAGGGTCGTATCCAAGCCTACGTTGAACGCGCGCTTCAAGACTACCATACGGGGGTTTAATTCTATAAGGTCCTATTCAAACCTACTTTGGACGTAGGGGGCGCTGGTTAGTAATTAGCCTCTGCAGTAGGTTTGAATACGGCCTTATAAAGCGGTTCCAACGTAAATTATTTACGTTTTACATATAAATATGTTGTAAGCACATATTTCTTATATAAAATATTGAAATCACTAATGAACAATACTTTTGTGGAGTTCTTGTCAATTTAAACACATCTTTGTACAACTTGGCATTACTTTGGAAAACGGCGCTCCAGAATACCTTACAGCAGTGTTTCAACCTTTTGGTGCTCGCGTACCACATCCCATGTTTTGAATATTTTGGCGTACCATTGCAAGGACCTCCCTTCCCTTACCGAGGCATTCTCTCCAAAAATGCCCATAGTTACCCTTTTGCGGTTTTTTACAGATAAATTGTTTTTTTTACTTTTCAGCACACATTTTTAGATCGTACTTTGATTATAAGGATATTTTGATATTATATTATATGTTCACCTCAGCTCTGCTCAATAATTTTACACTCAATTTGGAAAATAAACCGTAGGAATTTCAATATGAATGTCGTTAATGTGAGAGGATGTCGGTACACGTGGAAAAAATAACCTTTTCCGATATTTGGATCTTAACGTATTTCTCATATTTAAATTCAAAAAATAACATAAATAAACTATTCAAAGCCATTCAAAGTAAACTGTCTTTTCACCAATTTTCTTATATTGCGTCATATTGTAAAAATGTATACAACAAGATCGACTTAACTGGACTGTGCGTTCAAAATAGAAAATACCTTTGTTTGGTAAACCGTACAACTAATAAACTAGTAATACTTCCGAATTAAAAGTATAAAACTGGCAGCATTATATCAATGGAAAAAAATTGTTATGCCAAATTGTTTTACAAAAAGAATTACTCTTAAAATGAAAAAAGTAACAATATTTCCTGAAATACGGTACGAAATTTACATTTATGATCAAAACAAATACTGAAAAATTTAAGGCGTTAAATTGCGACTTTACTGTTTGACGGGACAGCGTTCGTTCGTAAACCTAGATTTTTGTTCTAACTAATTCTACAATCTCTTGCGTACCACCTGAAATACCTTCGCGTACCACCGGTTGAGAAACACTGCCTTACAGAGAATAGTTTTATAAAGCCGTATTCAAGCCTACTTTGAAAAACTGGGTTTCCAGACTATTTTACACAAGGCCATATACAAGCGTACTTTGGACGTCGGGGTCCCAGCCTACTTTACGGAGGTTTAGTTAGGTTTTATTCGGTTGTTCTAGACGAATCAGACAAAGACCCGCTCTGGAACAAAAGGACTGGGTACGGCCTCTGCGTTTGATCGTTAAGAAAAAATAGAAACTGTGCAACTGCATGTTCTTCATAAGAGTTCTCTTTATTAATGTAACTAAAATTAATTATTTTTTTACACTTTGTCTTATTTTAAAAACTTGTTTTCCTCTAAACTTTGTTTCGTCGGTGTAAAGTAGATCGTTAGAGCATTGTACCTAACGCTTTTAGTAAAAAGAAAAATAATTTTATTACTGTCGTATTATGTGCTTATCCAAAAATAAAAAGAAAGAACCATTTGCTAGTTTTTATTTTCGTCTTACCCAATTAGGAATAACACCACATTTGGTTAGAGAGTAAAACTTGGATTTTCTCAAATTACAACTGTACTAATTACAAATTACAAATTTGTACTGCTACGAAAAATTGAAAACTAGAACTAGGCAGCGATTGGTTTGGAATAGACACAGTAATAATGTATTTTTAAGTTTAAGTTTTCAACAGGTACTTTTCTTACGTGAACAAAAACAACTATTACATTTACGAAACCTTTGTTTGACTTATATATGACATTGAACAAAAAAATCTTTAAAAACCACGGTATTGGATTGAATCAAGTTTTGATAAAACGTGATTTACGAACCACTCACAAAATTTAACGTTTTTAAAACAAACCACAAGGAAAAAGACTATCCGTTTCAATAACGGATTTTATCATCTAATACAACAGCACACATTACTCCATCAAATGAACAATTTTCTTAGCTCTTTATACATTTTTGAGCACGACTTATTCAGATCGTCTTCATAATGAGCAGCAAAGTGAAGTAGTGTTTGAATTTTTCGCTGGCAGAGGCGACCCGGCGCGGCGCCAAGTGCCCCGTCTGTTGCCATAAATTAAAAAATCAACGCACCGAAGAAAATAATTACATTCTGGCGGACAGGTAAAACATGGGTCCATTGAGCGGGCTGGCCGGGGGGTGGCTAGACTATACAAACATGGCTGATAAGTATAGTCAGAGTAAAATAACTTAGCCTTGCTCTCCCATAAGACTAATGTTAATTTAGCATTGGCCTAACGGACGGCCTGGGCCGTGTTATTTGACTCGGATTGTAGTCACACACGGTCCCTTCTCCTTTTTGTGTTTGTTGTCCAAGTAATAATCCAGCTACTAGGAGGTCACGAATTGTGGATAGTTATGAGCGATGGCTTGTGGACGAGGTGTTCTAAAGTGGGGATTAACGTTCGCACTATTAAATACTAAGTTTATAGGACCGTCCTCATAATTAGACCAGTTCGTAAATTGTAAACCAGGCGAAATTTTGGTTCGGGTCCCACGTTAAAATGTAGGTCCCTTAGTTGGCATTGGCTGTTGGGCTATTAATTAACAGTCCTATCTAATGTAAGAACATGTCTGCCTTAGTCAGTAACAAGACTACAAGATCGCGCCACAATCATCCTTCACTCATCTGTCAAAATGAGCTGAAAATACCTGCCTGGCTGAAAATACCTACCTGGGTAGGTCGCAATTTCAAACAATGTTTTTAATGTATTTAATGTTCTGTAATTAATTATTGATTTTTTTATTTTTTTTATTTTTAACTAAGTGAATCGGTGACATAAAAAGTGCACGTAGAATAATAAAAGCCACAGGCTTACATTTGACGTAAGGACGTAATATGTAAATTAATAATAATGAGATGGATGCTAATGAACCATAGCCATTTTGATCTACCGAACATGTTTCTTGTTGTTAAGTGAAATTTAGTACGATCAGTCATGAATTTAAAATGCAATGCTATTCCTAGATCAACAAAAAATCCTAGCTTTTAATTTATCAAATAGGAGTTTTTAGTGGTTTTTCAACTAAGACGGACCTCATGTTTAAGTTTTAGGAAGATTCGAATACATATTTTAGTCACAGATTAAACTTACAAAACCTCCATAAAGAATTATAACAGTAAAAAATGCAAACTTTTGCCGCTTCTAAGTCAAAAAAAGTTAGACACAAGAAGGTGATTTTTATTCAGAATATTAAGGCCAAAATGTTGGGTTAATTACGAAGTTTTACATACTTGTTGTTTAAAACACAATAACGAAAGAGATATGCATTTTGAGTATCTCAAGTTAGGCATTGACCCAGAAACACTTGGGAAGCCCTGAACGTACGAGTTGTTTGGACCCTAAAAATTACATGGAAGCAGATGAAAAAAAGTAACAATCCACTAGTAAATAAATACAAAATGCACATGACGAACGGTCATAATAATATACCATTAACATACAACATAATACACATGATTTGGTCGTAAAATATATGATATTAATAACAGTGTATTCTAATTACGAAACTGTCCTTAAAAATTTGTATGAAGCTTGTTGATTTTAATGTAAAAACGCGTAGGGATTATAACGCAGCCGACTTCTGCCAATCAGAACTTGGTGGTTTGACAATGGCAAGTCGTGTTGATGTAGGAGTAGGGGGTATTGGTAGGTTCAACCCCAGCAGGGTGGTAGTGGTCGGTCTAAAAATAGAACTCCCCCCCCCCGGCTAAAAATAGATTTCTAAAAATAGCTAACCTAAAAAAAAAAAAAAAAAAAAAAAACCTAACTTTCACTTTTTGGTGACGTCATAGAGGTCAATGACCTTTCAACCTTAGATTGCCCCCCCCCCCGTGACGTCATAGACTACCACCCTGCTGAGACCTGGAATTTAAATCTTGATTGACAGGACCGTTATGGAAAGTTAATGACTCGGCTATTGTTGGCACAGGGCTGTCCTAGCTTTCACCGTACCGTCTTCAGTTTAGGTTGGGAGCTT
This sequence comes from Flexamia atlantica, assembly GCA_035578135.1. Classification (NCBI taxonomy): domain Eukaryota; kingdom Metazoa; phylum Arthropoda; class Insecta; order Hemiptera; family Cicadellidae; genus Flexamia; species Flexamia atlantica. The sequence continues at coordinate 4,386,814 of JAQJVK010000014.1, read as the reverse complement.
GACAAGTACGGACGCAAGTATGGACTGTGACTACTGGGACTGTGAGATCAGCGATGAAGAGTTGGCGAGAGTTTGCGCTGAAGCTGAGAGGATGGAGGTGGAAGAGGAGCAGCAGCACAACTACATCAGCAACAGGAATTGGATCAATCCGAAGGAACAATGGAAAGAAGAAAAATTCACTGATTTGGACTGTCGCTACTTTACTCCAACACTAAAATTCTTTACACTCCCAGACCTTGAAGAATATGAGAAGCAGCTAATGTGGCGTGGGAAGGAGTTTTGGAGTAGATGGGCAGGATGCCCATCAGACGATGACTTGGAATGGTTTTCATCAGATTATTACTACTTGGAAAATGAGTATCCACTTGAACAGGATGAGAAATGGGAACCAATAGAAACAGAGCAAAAATACTTCAGGGAAGTCGAAAAATATTGGTTTCCGGATAACCATTGGTGCCGACCATTGAAATATGTATGGTGGCCGGAGGAATCTTACTTGAAACTATTGGAAAATCAAAATTGATTATCCTGTAAAATCCTTTCACCTCCACCCTCTCAGCGAAAAACGGCCTTTTTAAAGGCCACCTAAGCCTTAAAATGACTTAGAAATAAGATAGAAACAGCCGCTTGTTCGGTTGCTTCAGGAAAGGTCATTGACCTTTGTGGCTATTAATAGAACCCCCCCCCCGACCACTAACCAAAAAAAAAAAAAAAGACCCCCCCCCCCTCATACCAGTCAGGTCATTGACATGATTAGGGCAATGACAGGATTATCGAAAGTAGACCCATTAGTGAAACTATAATCAGTGCTTTTACTGGTGGAATTAGAAAGCTGGCGTGACATGTTAAGCGGCTAGCAACCTATTTTGGCCTGGGAAAGTTTGGAAGTTTTAGAAACTACTGGCTAATGACCTTGTTGTTACATCCGTGTTGATGACCTCGGCTGACTGTTGCTGAAATTACGGTCTCAGGTGTTCATTTTGGTTTTGGAGCTCGAACAATGAAGACGCTACAGCAACTGAGCGCTGCATGCATTGCTGATGCTTTCCGTTGTTGGGGGGAGGTTGAGCAAGGTCTTGGACACATTTTACCTCCGTCCATAGTAAAACTTGTAATAAGAGAAAGAGCAAGGAAAGATTTTGAGGAACAACGAGAAGAACTTGAGGTGCGAGAAAATACAGACTGGCTGTCAGGAAGAATGGTTACAATGTACTATGACTTGTATTTGGAAGATCAAGTAAGGAAAGAGATGTTGGATTTTTTCCTCAACAACATCGAATTAATGTTTCCGTAAGGAATTTGAATAAATGGGGAAATAAACTGTGGAAAAATAAAAGTTAACACCTTAAATCCTCCCTCCTCCCCCATCAGCGATCAATCGGCCTTTTTAAAGGCCACCTAAGCCTTAAAATGACTTAGAAATAAGATAGAAACAGCCGCTCGTTTGGTTGCTTCAGGAAAGGTCATTGACCTTTGTGGCTATTAATAGAACCCCCCCCCCGACCACTAACCAAAAAAAAAAAAGACCCCCCCCTCCCCCCCCTCCCCCCCCTCCCCCCCCCGACCACTAACCTCAAAAAGAAAAAAAAAGACCCCCCCCCCATACCAGTCAGGTCATTGACATGATTAGGGCAATGACAGGATTATCGAAAGTAGACCCATTAGCGAGACTATAATCAGTGCTGTGGAATTAGAAACCACCAGTTTACTGGTGGAATTAGAAAGTTGGGGCTGACAGGATTATCGAAAGTAGACCCATTAGCGGAACTATAATCAATGCTTTTACTGGTGGAAATAGAAAGCTGGGGCTATTAGCAGGTATTAAGGGAACAATGTCTTGTTGGTTCTGCTTATAGCTGGAAATCTAGAAACTTCTGGACAATGACCGTCCGGTCACGTAGACCTGCTTTCACCGTATAAAGACCTCACCGTTTCTAGCTCAGTTTAGTTTGGGAGTTTGCAACGATCAGTTAGCAAGTGCGCGTGTGCTCTGTGCTGTCAGTGATCTGTATACTCTTTGTGTCACAACACCCAGTGCTACATCATCTTTATTTCTTCAATCACTGAGTAAGTTATTACATTATTTATTTTAATTGATTTTTTTCTTTTATTATAAATTTTAATTCTAAACTTTAAATGTGACTTATAAATGTGTGAAGGATGATATTAATTTTGAATAACTACAGATTAGCTTAATTTAACTTTCATATGTTTCACAAAGTAATTTGACGTAAATTGAAGAAAAATATGAAAACTTAAAGTTTAAAAATGAAATAATAATTTATTTTTATTTTGATTTTATTTTATTTATTTATTTATTTATTTTTTTTTTTTTTTGAAAATCACTTTTAACTTAATTGAGTTTTAAAGTTTCATAAATGACCTTTCAGTTTTAATGATAGTTGTCATAATGATTAAAAGAATTTATTAAAGGATTTAGTTGTAAAGTAGTAAATGACTTAGAGATCATTGACCTCCATGGTTATAATTAGCCCTGACCCCCCCCCCGAGCCAAAAATAGACCTGAACCCCCCCCCCCCGAGCCAAAAATAGACCTGACCTGACCCCCCCCCCCGAGCCAAAAATAGACCTGACCTGACCCCCCCCCCCGAGTCAAAAATAGACCTGACCCCCCCCCCCCCCCGAGTCAAAAATAGACCTGACCCCCCCCCCCCTTCTAAAATAGATTCAGGACTTGTACAAATTTTCAGACTTTTAAATGCTGTTCTTGTATTATAGTTGCATGATAGTTTTAAGTTAAGTTTGTACAATCCGGCTGGCATATAACCGGGGGGCGGCTAGACACTGTATAGATTGGATATGTTTTGTCAAAATTGTAGTTAAACAACTACTACTATACAGTGTTGGGCTCAGGTCAAACTCGGGTCAGTTCACGGATTTTACAAACTTGTGTGCATGATAGAAATTAATAAATAGCATAAGTTCTTATGAAAGTGTTCAGTCTGCATCGAGACAATGTAGAGACAGTGTCATGTCGCATAGGTTTCTACGTACAGCGAGGCTTGTTTTGTGATTTCAGGATGGAGTTCCACTGCGACGTCTGCGGCAAGTCCTACAAGAGCCGGGATGCACATCGCCGTCATCAGGCGGAGCACAATGCTCCGAAGCTGGACTGTGTGCTTTGCGGCTACTCCACTACTCGTAGGGACTTGATGAAAAAGCACAAGTCGTCAGTGGGACACCAACAGCGATCTACAGGGGTGCAGCCGCCTCCACCAGAGCCTCGCTTCGTCTGTGGAGTGTGTAGCACCTCTTTTACACTGGAGAAGAACCTCCAGCAGCATATGCGGGAGCAGCATGACCCGGACGTCGAGAGGAACTTCCGCTGCCAGTATTGTGGACGGCAATTCTCTCGGCGTGGGAACCATGCGGCGCATGAGGAGTTTCACTGCCCCGTGAAGAGGGAAGCAGAGTGGGGCCCGTCAGTGTCTTTCTCAGCTTCCCGGCCAGGGGTGAAGCGTCCGCACCCGCAGCAGCTGGAGGAGTCGGCACAGCCTGAAGAGGAGTCACCGCAGCCGGGACCGTCTTCAGAGCCTTCGCCGGGACCTTCTTCAGAGCCTTCGCCGGGACCTTCTTCAGTGCCTTCACCGGGACCTTCTTCTTCAGAGCCTCAGCCTCGCGTGGTGAGTGTCGCCGACGACGTCGACGTTGATGACGACGACGGCCCGACCTTTGTGCGTGTGGAGGTCGGGTACGGCAGTAGGCTCCAAACATTCGCGCTGAAGGAGCCTATGCCGGCACTCAGGACAATCCCCGAGGTGATGAGAGACTTAAGGTGCCATTTAGTTAGATTGATAAGGAACGCGATCGAGGAACACCCTAATATTAAAGTGAACTTGTTCCTCGAGTGCGAGTTTGTTGATATTACCGGTGAGAATAAGTGTAAGCGGGCATTCAAGACCAAAAATGCTCCTCTCGATAGCACGAGCGACTTTGAAAAATTTGTTGAACTATCCTTTGAAAAGCTCGTGCATGAGAAGGAGCAATGCGAAATGGTAGGCTCTGGTTGGACATACCTGCGCGTGACGAACTTGGAAGTGCGAATAAACAGGTATAGTCCATTGGGCGGTGGAGCGCGACATATTTCACTGCCCAAATCGCTCGCGGGTACGCGAAGTGTAGTGAATGTGTTTAACAAGGACGACAAGTGCTTCGCCTACGCTATGCTGAGCAAGTTCGTTGTGTCACACCCCGAGCGGCCGGAGTCTTACCCGCAGGCCTTGTTTGCCCGCTACAATTTTGAAGGACTCAAGTTCCCCGTTGCACCTAAAGACATTGCACGGTTTGAACGAAACAATCCTAATGTTAGTGTGAATGTCTATGCACTCGAGGTTATGTATATAGAAGCGCTAGGGTGTTCCCGGTACACTGTGTATCCGCTTCGTACCTGTCGGCGGGAAATGGCAGATCATACAGATTTGCTGTACCTGACTAAAGACGGCAATGCACATTACTGCTGGATTAGGGACTTGAGCCGTCTCGTCAGGCCGCAGCTGACACGACATGAGCAAAAACTGTATGTATGTAAGCGGTGTTTCGCACACTTCGATGATCGCGAAAACAAACTCGGCTTGGACGGTAAGACAAGACTGGAGCAGCATCGACGGTACTGCGGAGTGGAGGTGCCGCTTCGCATGGACCTCGCTGCGAAGAAGACCATCCAGTTTAGCCACCCGGAGTTCAGCAGGAAGGACCGCTTCGCCATCTATGCGGACTTCGAGTGTGCTTTGCAGCCTGCATCGGAGGTGTCCAACGACGAGCATCCGGCTGGAGGTACAGCGTCTCGCATCCATGTCCCGTATGCCTTCTGCTACCATGTCCATGACAACCGTGGGGAAGCGTGCAAGACGGTGACATACTTCGGTGACGATGCATCTAGGGTCTTCATGCACCGCCTGAAGGAAGATGTGAGACGCATCAAGGAACTCCTCTTCAATGACAGGAACCTTCGTGCTACGCTTTCGCCATCGGAGTGGGCAGAGTTTCGTGCTGCCACAGTGTGTTACTTGTGCGGTAAACAGTTCGTTGACGGTAGCAAGGACGTGAAAGTGCGCGACCACAACCACGCGGCTCCGTACGAATACCGCGGTGCGGCACACCGGTCGTGCAATCTCCGCTATCGGGAACAACAAATCATCAATGTGTATTTTCATAACCTATCCAACTATGATGGACACTTCATTGTGCGCGAGTTGGCAGTGGATCCTGGTAGCGTTGAGGTTGTCGCCCATACGGAGGAACGATACATATCCTTCACAAAGAAATTCGTCTACGACGAGGTCATCGGCGAGGCACCCACTGCAGCGAGACGACGACGGCGACGTCAGCAGCAGCAGCCTTCGAACAGGCCGCCGTCGCCACAGCCTTCAACTTCAGTGCAGCAGCCGCCACAGCCTTCTACATCATCGGAGCCGGCGCAGCAGCAGAAGAAGAAGCAGCGGAAGAAGAGAGGACTTGTAATCCGAGTACGATTTGTTGACTCGTACAAGTTCCTTTCTTCGAGCCTTGCCAGCCTTGCAGCAGCTTTACCACCGGAGCAACTCGTCGAGACGAAGAAAGCGTTCCCCGACCCGGCGAAATTCGACCTTGTGCGACGAAAGGGGGTGTTCCCATACAACTTTGTAACGTCGCTCGAAGTGTTGGGGTCAACCACGGACCTTCCGCCCAAGGAGGCATTCTATAATGACCTCACACTCGAGCACATCTCGGACACGGACTATCAACATGCACGAAACGTATGGGACACCTTCCAGTGCGCGACTCTGGGAGATTATGCGTCGGTGTATCTGCAGTGTGACGTAGCTCTACTGACAGACATTTTCGAACAATTTCGTGATACGTCCCTGCAGCAATACGGACTTGACCCGGCGCATTACCTCACCCTGCCCTCCTACGCGTGGGATGTAATGTTAAAGTTGACAGATGTGAAACTAGACACAGTGCGGGACTTTGATATGTTTATGTTTTTTGAACAGGGCATCAGGGGAGGTATCTCCCAGGCAATTACGCGTCATGCAAAGGCGAATCACGACCGGTGCCGCACAGAAGATCGTGTAGCCGATGAACCATCACGTTACCTAATGTACTTCGACGCGAATAACCTGTACGGATGGGCCATGTCGGAACCTTTGCCTACAGGACAATTTGAATGGCTCTCCGAACAGGAAATACAAGACTTGGACATTGCGTCACTTGATCCGTACGGTGAGTTCGGGTACGTGTTGGAGGTGGACTTACATTATCCTGAACGGCTGCACGATCTTCATAAAGATTTACCATACTGTTGCGAAACCCGCCGCCCGCCGACAGGTAAATTCCCGAAGCTGATGACTACATTATACGATAAGGAACGATACATTTGCCACTACAGAGTCCTCCAACAGGCCCTGCAGAACGAGTTAGAGCTGACTCGCATTCATCGTGTTGTTCGTTTCCATCAGTCTTGTTGGCTGGCGCCGTACATCCAGAAGAACACGGAGCTGCGGAAACTTGCCAAGACCAAGTTTGAACAGGACTTTTTCAAACTTATGAACAACGCGGTCTTCGGCAAGACAATCGAGAATGTGAGGAAGCGACTCAACATGGAACTGGTGGTCAACAAACAACGCTTCAGCAAGCTGGTGGTAAAACCAAACTTCTTGGACAGGACATACTATGGGAACAACGTCACACTCATGCACATGGCCAAGATCCGCATAGTGCTCGACAAGCCAATCTATGTCGGCATGTGCGTGCTTGACATATCAAAGTGGCTGATGTATGACTTCTTAGCGAGGATGAAACGGAAGTATAAGGATAGGCTAGAAGTCGACTATATGGATACAGATAGTTTTATCCTGTCCATCATCAGCAACGACTTCTACAAGGAAATGAAGGAACACCTTGACGACTTTGACACCAGTTCCTACCCGAGGACTCATGACTGCTTCAGCATGACCAACGCCAAAGTCCTTGGCAAGTTCAAGGACGAGTGCAACGGGCTACCGCTGTTGGAGTACCTAGGCTTGCGGTCTAAGCTGTACTTCTTGGACATTTGCGACGATGAAGAGAACAGTGAAAACAGCGAGACCGCGACCAATGATGGACCATCGCCACCAAAACGTGTAAAAACCGTTAAGAAGGCGAAAGGTGTTGATAGGGGCGTAGTGAAGAACGTTTTAACCCCGGACGACTACCGCGAGTGCCTCTTACACGGAGTGATTAAGCGAACTGTGAATACGCGTTTCCAGTCGCGACATCACCGCGTTTATACCGTGCAGGTTGAAAAAATTTCTTTAAGCTCCACGGACGATAAACGATACATCTTACCGGACGGTGTACATACTTTGCCGTGGGGCCATAAAGACATCCCTGACATGGGTGATGGTGGCGGTGATGACAGCGGTAGTGTAGGTTCGAACGAGGAAAACCTACGCACCCTCGTCGACCTACTCGATGCTGAAGATGAGGACCTGTAGTGGCTAACGGACAGTGTGCGCGAGTGGGTAACCCCCAAACTGTGACAGTGCGCGAACTACTTCGTGGGGACAGTGCGCGAGTTGTACTGCACGCGAATGGGTAACCTCCAAACTTTGTCAGTGCGTGACTTCACCGTGGGGACAGTGCGCGAGTTGTGCTGCACGCGAGTGTTTGTGCGCGAATGGAGGTTACCCAAAACAGTGCGCGAGTGGGTGGATCGGAGCGGGTGTAGGGGTGTGTGGGAGCCCGCTCGGGGGGAAACCCCCAAAAACAATTGTTAGCATATTACTGCATTATTAGTGTGTGATTTAATAAAGTGATCAATAAAATGATTTATCATCACACTCGGGTTTTTTCTTCCCACTTTTTTCTTATTCTATAGGGAATAAGGTATAATAATAAGTCAATGTAGTAATTATTATTATTATTTTATTTTTCCAATCGACCTTATACCTATCAATAAAGGTTATATAAAAATTAGATGTAGAATTCTGCGAAGAGCATCTGGACCAGCATATCATTCTCAGCAGTGGAGTCACCGAAGAGTTGGACGAAATCATTCATCTTCATGTCATAGTTGGTACGGCAGTACAGGTAGGTCAGACAGTAGTGGCCGCAAACCGAAGTATCCAAGCCTTGTAGACGGTACTTGTTGTAGGTGTAATGCAACATATGGCCATTGATGTTACGTCTCAGAAATTGTTGAAAATCGCCATGATACGGAGGTCTGCCAAAACTGTCGAAATATTCAACAACATAACTGTTATTGTTGCTGGTATCTTGTCCTCCAGCTCTGTAGAATGCCACCCAATGTTCTCCACTATGTGTATGCGGTTGGGTGTTTACCACTAATGCAGATGACGGAGCAATATGTCTCGGTAGACGATCTGATGCAAACACTCCGACATGTTGTACATTCGGTAATTGTAGTAAATATTTTCTTATAGTTGTGGTATTCATTCTTGTGAAACTGTAGTCAGATCCAAGCTGGTATACACTGATTTAGTCGTTGTAGTCTTTTTGCGGTTTTGTTCGTTGTTGTGGCGACGAGGACAGCAACAATAACACGTTCCACAATGCGACTCTTTAGCTGTTAGTAGTAGCCAGCCACGTAGCAGTGTGCAATTGACCAAAGCACAACGGTGTTGTACACTTTTATGCTGACCGCAACGTATCGTATTGGTGGACAATAGATTGCTAATGGTGGACAATGATCCGCATCCAATATCACCCATGTCAACTACTAGCACTTTGTCATTGTTTGTTATAAGATGTTTCATGGTATATTGTTTCTTTTCCGATCCTTTTACGTACACAACTGATTGGTTATTGAGACATGTACGTAGTTTATCAATCAATACATGGTACGATATATCACCATGATTCCAGTCAATACCGTGACAGTGTTTGGTTAACCAGTAACTTTCTCGAAGTTTTTCTTCAGACAAAAAGTCACGATCAAACGGTGGACGAGCAATGTGGTGAATCAGTAGTGTTCCAGTACACACATCAATAACACTGACTTCTTTTACTATATAATAATTACTGTTGTCTTTGAAACATTGTAAATCCAACACCACAGACGACTGACACAATTGATGTTCTGCCGACATGTTTATTATAACACTGTCAGTGATGTACTGGCTGTAATGCACTAGTTGACTGTGCTTTATACATTTAGCCGGCATAGTCCACCGATACGTTACGATGTCGATCAATCTCAATGACATTGTCCAGTTCTGCATAGACAATAATGTTGACTGATTCGGTCAATGCTTCGCTGAATCCAATCTCGATGCGTAGATTTCCATTGCGTACCAGGTTCCAATGGCTGGACTCGTTAGCGCTCAAGTCAGGTGTTAAGTCAAACGCTAACAGACAATAACCTTTTTCGAAATCTTGCCTGCTGATATCATTACCGGTATTGTCAAAATGTATTCCGGTACCGCTGAACAGTGTGTGATACGATAGCGCATAGGCAACATCCGTATCATTACCAAACACTGGCTGTAATGCTTTCATCGGCACTTGTTCACCATCCAAGTACAGTGCGAAATAATTCATCTTGAAATGATGGAAATTAAATGGATTTTTCTTGTAATCTCCGTTGAATGCTTGATTAGTAATCATGCCGACAATTACACGTTTTGGTAACTGACCCAAGTACACACTGTCCAATGTTTTGCTCAGTATGCCAGCAGGTAATGTGATTGATTTCACTTCAACACGTGTGATCGGATATTTGGCAGTACCACTCTCGAGTGTTTTACTATGTGCCAACAGTACGCTCGGATTGATTTTACAACGACGAACAAACAGATTTGTCTCTTTGATATGTACTTTATATGTTGTGTTATTGTCCGACATGATGGCAAATGCGTTCCTCGATCTGATCAAACGTAAACGCATCTCTACACCGTTTAACATGAACTTGTTCTGATTGCACAAGTCAATGTGTAGATGACCGATCATGTCTGCATAGTGACTCTTTTCAGTAAATTTTCGTCGTTGTACTAGTCCTTCATTTTCTTCTTTACAATTATCCATGTTATTAGAGTCATCTTTGTAGAATAACACACTTGTCATGTGTGACTTTTTAGCATCATGTCCGTAGTTTAAAAGGTTTTCCAAATACGCACGATAGGCGTAGGTATTGTTTTGCGGTGACACTAGTTTATTATTCAAGTGTAAATCCACTTGGCTAAATAGCGAATGTAACCAGTTATTAACCGGACCAAATTCCTTAATCGCATCGGCAGCTGTAAATTTTGTTCCATCTTCTTTGACAATAGTGGCTTGTACGTGTAATAATGTTTGTGATAAGTCCGTATATTCATCACCATGTCCGGGTATGACAAATTCAATAGGTGAGTCATCCGTCAATGACGATATGGGTTTATATTGCACCCATTTACCACTGTCAATGCTGGTCTGTGTCGGTGGTAGCGAGAATAAGTCTAATTCCGTCTTTGTACATTCGCATGATTTCTGGTGAATAAATGACATGGTGTTTAAGAGAAAATATCAATTTGTCTTCTCGATGAACTAGTTGTCTTCCGCTTTTTCTTATGTTGCACACGCCGCTTTACTTTACGTGTCACTCGTTTACGTAACTTTCGTTTAGTCACTGATGATTTGCGTAGCTTACGTTTCCTCGCTGGAGACGTCCGTGCTCGAAGGAGTTTCGTCAAAGACTGTGGTGTGACACGTGTGATGCGCCTCTTCTTATAGACACCACTGCCGCCACCGCGAAGCACGCGTTCCAGTTTGTCGTCAGCTCGACGTTTAAGTCCACCAGTAAATTGTTTAAGACGTTCATTCGCTGCATTTCGTGGGTTCATAGTACCATCAGCTATATCACTGAGAAACCCAACACCTGAACGTAATGCCTCCTTGCCCACAGCAGTTGCACCTGACTTGATTAATGGCATGACTGAACGAACAAGTCCACCAAGAAAACTTCCAATCCCATGTCCACGTTGATACGGTGCGCCTCTATACACTGATACAATACCACTACTACCGCCAAGTTGTTGATCACGGTAGTATTTGAGGTAGGGATCGTTAAGATTCATTATACTGTTGTAACTGCTGGTACTCTGCGGAGGTGAAGTTTCATGTACGTAGTACCGAACTCGAATGGCAAGTGATGACCTTTGTCGTCCCTTAAATCAATTTCCACACTCTCGAACGAGCTCTTTATGACAGGCATGTAGTGCGGTGAAGTGAAATGCACAACCTTATGAGACCCGTATTTATAGTCAGTGGTGTCAATGTTGACTATTTTTAACAGTGGTGCTACAGTGTCACCCACTAATTGCGGTTCTACAAGGTCACAATAGACATAAATGTCTGCTGGAATGCCAGCTAATAAGTTTGGTGGTCTTGTAGCTTTCCTATGTCTTTTCACATCCACATTATTTACATCATATCCTAACTGTAACGCTAAAGTGGGGCTAAGTTCAAGTTGTGTTAGTGTATCTGTCATTGTAATCAATTCAACCTTTTTTGTATCACTATCATACTCGAACTCAATACTGTTAAGTTTAAGTTTTGTATTCCCGTTAATTGCTGCTAGCAATTCATTAATATCTTTGTAATTGCCAGACTCCACTTTAGCTACAGTCAAATTTGTATTAGTAACTTCATTATCTTCAATTTCAGCAGTTGGTTTTGTGTAAATATATATGTTAGCATCATTACCAACTGTTAAAAACGAGCATGGATAGTGTGCTTCAACTAGTGCTATTTCCCAATCTGCTCCGTCACCACCAGGCAAATGTATTGTTGATGGAAAATGTGTCACATAATGAGTCACTGTATTGTTCGGATAGTAGTCCATCGAACTATTGCTAGGCAGTGTCAAATAAAACTGATTATGTCTAGACAGTGACATGACGGTTAGGTTAGGTTAGGTTATTTGTTTCACTTCAGATGCAGGTATCCAAGAATTAAATTCGTCTCCGTAACCTACCCACTTGACGAGGTAACGCTTACTGCGACCTCTACCCTTAGTGTCAAGTATTTTATCAATTTGGTACAATCGATCCGGTCCTATTGTCACCTTTTGTAGCTCATGTTCATAGAAACGACCGACTAAGGGTTTACCATTCAAGTCCCTTATTATATACAATGGTAGTGGTTGTGATCCATATTCTCGATCAATAACAAAAAATTCTTTACTCCAATTGGTCTCGTAGCCTTTTGCAAATGTACCTTTCTCTTTAGCAATACGCACTGTATCACCCGTTTTGAACTTTGGTTTTTTACGTTTTGGTAATGAGCTGTCTTTGTACATATGACTCCATACTTGGTACACTGTACTTTTGTTTGCTTTCACAACGTCCATCGGACATAAACCATTACCCAAACTTCGGTGTGCACTGTTATTGTAAGCATCAACCAATTCATCCAACACATCGATATAACGAAATGTGTTTTTATATATTAAATATCGCCACATACGTGTTTTCAGTGTGCGATTGACTCGTTCGACAACAGCCGCTTTAACATCGGGGTTTTGTGTAGTGACATATTTCACATGATAATCTCTAAACACACGGTTCACTTTTGCACCTATAAACTCTGTTCCTTTGTCAGTTTGTAAACAACATGGTGGTACAGTGTAAGGACTGTTAAAAATTCGTTCGAATGCTGCTGCCACTTCTTCACCGCTCTTACGTTTTAATGGTTCCACATATAACCGCTTACTAAACACATCAATCACTGTTAGCAAGTAATTGTAGCCATCATTATATGAACTAAGTCCTCGCATATCATTCAGGTCAGCTTGCCATAATTCATTCGGTCCAAACACAACATATCTGTTACGTGGAAATCGTTTTCGAACAGGTTTGTGTAATGTGTAGGTGTCTTGGGTGCGTAACCATTCGATAACTTGTCGTTTTGTTTTGTTCTTTTTCTTCTTACTTCGACGTAATGCTCTGACAAGTGGGCTAATACCACCAAACGAGCCTGGGTTTGCAGGATCATAATACACTTTCTCTTCCATCACTGTTCATGACTATAGTGTAAATGACTATCACATACCAAGTACACCTATACTTATACATTTTAATCTATAGTGAATGCATCCCACTGTAAAGGTTTTCCTCTTCGTGCTCCTGTCCTTGACCTTAATCTATGGGCTATTGGCGTTGGGCTCGGTGATGGCGGATAATATAACGAGTGGTGTGGTGTTGAAGGAGTATGCTGTCTTGATGGTGAAGGTGTAACCAAACCTTCTTCCAAATATGGTTCACGACCAATATACTGTCGAGCTTGTGCATTGCTTATGTACTCGGTCGGTACGTTCATATCATTTAATGCATCCATTACTTCATGCCAGCCTGTAGGTACATTTTCCAGTCTTCGCACTCGTACAATTGCATGTAACACATCAATAATGTTCGAACCAGGTATTCTAGTGTTATGAACAATAACCGTACCATCAGGGTCCCATGTGATTATCTGTTTGTTACGTTTTATAAATCTTAACAAGTTGCGTACATCCTTTTGATACGTGGCAGGAAATGTTTGTACAATATCATCCTCATTATCCTCTTCTTGTATCATTGGTAAAGAGATAGGGTTACGTTTTTGTGAGCTAAAATATAAAAATCTCTGCAATACTTGTTGATACTGTTTCCACTTTTCACTATCATCCAATGTTTTGTCTTGTAATATTCGATGCATTTCAACATCCAAACTATTAGTGTTAACCATGGATGAACGAGTAAGTTTTGATTGTGGGACAGTAGCTACAGGCATGGGCTCACTACGCATTCGCTCAATTAGCTCTTGTGGCACAATAAGCATTTTTTTCGAATGTTCCAAGTTGGGACTATCCATTTTTCACTCTAACTAATTGCACTATTAAGAACTGTTTGTAATACAGTACTTAATAACAGTGGTAATAGAAATCCACCACCGTGTTGTACAAGATATTTACGTTTCTTGCCCCAATTCTCACCACGTTTCACTAGACGTCTGAGCACCTTTTTATGTTTACGCAATTGTCGTTTTTGTTTGCCTGTCAACTGGATATTACCACGTAACAAGTTGTATGCGCACTCGCACACTGATCTAATACGACTGACGTCACAAGCCTTCAACAGTGCTTTACGTTCCTTCGGTGTAGCGTGTATCAGTGCCGTTAACAGAGCAGCGTCTTTCTTCACACACTGTGACATTACGACTGAGTGACTGGTCTCTAGTGTACACCTTTTATTTATACTTTTTCGGTTGATAAACATATTGTTGTTTTTCATCAGGTAATATACCCGTACGTATACGCACCTCGTCTGGTGTGGACTGTTTTAAATCCAACAACAAATAACCATGCGGAGTACGTGTAGCATCAGCATACGCTTCTTCAATAAACCTTGTATTTTCCGGATACACTTGTCGGGCTAAATGTTTTATTTGAGCCCGGTCTCTTGGATTTTTAAAAAGCACTATATAATGAGCATTTAGTGAAATGTCTCTTTGCCCTCGTCCTTGGTGGAAAATGTTTTGTGTTATAAAAAATACACTCAAGTTCCTATGGTGAGAGCCCTTAGTAAACAAGTCCACTATTGTATTGGATCCTGAGGTGGCTGATGATTCACGCATCATATCATCAACAATTACCAAAGTGGGTGTACCATCAAAGTCCTCCATATTTGGTAACCCTTCCCTATATTGCACATTACCACTATCACTTACACCAGGATTTAAACCCGGGGAATGATGCCAGTAAATATTATTAAACTTTGAATCACACATAAAATCCAAATACTTAATAAATCTGGCTACGAAATATGATTTCCCCGAGCCAGAAGGTCCGGCCACTATGGCTGAAAATGGATGTTGCCACCTCAAGTCCATTTTGTCAACTGAACAAAACTACACACTTACTATCACTCTTATAAACTTAAAAAAAAAAAAAAAAATTAAAAATGGGTATAGGGAGTTGATAAATAAACAAGACGGTTTATTCTGTAAATGTGGCTATACTTATTTACTTGTAAAACTATCAAAATTTATAATTATTTAAGAGTTTCTTCATGTTTCTTGCTTTACAAATTTGATTCTTCTTCTTTTAAACAAACTCCAAAGGAGTAAATTTACTGCCAGGTGCAGCCGTACGTCTCACCAAATGAAGGCGATCCCCGTAGCCTGCGTTGTACTGCTCGATCATGATGTCACTGAGGCCCTCGTTGAAGCGTCGTGGTAGGTACACCCGAAGATAGTAGTCCTCGCCGACTTGTCCTTCCAATGTAGCCATGATGGTCGGTCCGTACGGTGTGTTAACTCGTTCCAGTTGCGCAATCCGGTAGCCACACTCTTCACGGAGATCCGTAATTTTACTATACGGTGCACTCGCTTTGCAAGAATTTAAACACGTCTTCAAGTCCATCTTCATGTCCATCTTCACAGGCGCACACTGTTTAACATTCACGGGAATCATAGACATAATGAGTACGCAACACTTACGGTATCAAGTCAGAACAACAACACGACCACACGGTACGGTGACTGGACAGCGAATGATGTAGGGTGGGGGGTCACAGCGCAGCTAAGTAGTGTCAGACTTTCACCATTAAGCCGGACCTTCCCCAATTAGGCAGGATTTCTAGAACATTCTTAACCGCATTCCATTGTCAGGTGTGCAGCGCCAAACTTTCCCCAATTAGTCTAGCTTTCTTGACCGCATTCCACAGTTAGGTGAGCGGCGCCAGACTTTCCCCGATCAGTCAAGCTTTCTAGTACATTCTTGTCCGCATTCCATTGCTCGGAAATTCACTCCCTTAGTTTAATTTTGTCTTGTTAACCTCATTTCTGATTTTGTAACTTTCCACATCTCTCAGGTGTTTCAGCCGGTCTTTTACGTTTCACCACCGCCTTTTTGTCTCCACTCCTTGATGTTGCACAATCTTGAGTCGGTTTGCGCCATGCTGCTAATGGCATCTTACTTTGTATCAGTCCATTTAATTTAGGTACTCCGGTCTTAGCATCAACCCACTTATTTTGCAATTGTAATAATAATGGGTTTAAAGTGTTGAATAATTCGTCATTATCATTTAAATATATTCCACAATTGTAAGTGGGAGCACCTTTGTTATACAAATGCAACTTGAGCAATACTTTTCCACAATTATCCGGGTTCTGTACTGTATATTGATACTCATTGTCAGTCCACATTATTGTCGGAGAATCATTAGTAGACCTTACGCTCCATCCACTTGCAATGTTACTGCTAATTTCCTTGTTGCTGCTAGTTGAAGTGGTGTCCGTCTGCACACTTGCTTCATTAGTCTTCTTTTTTCTTGTAACACGTTTCTTCTTTTGCGGTGGTTGTTTTTCATCAGTCACTGTAGGCATTTGTAATAAATCCGGAAAATATATCGCATTATCATCACTAACTTGATTCATTTCTTCTATCTCTTTCATCAATAACCTAATTGATTCATCCACTTCACTGATTGTAGTCATGATGTTAAACACGACCGCTCACACTGACTGCACTCACCAAACTGACTTTACAAGCTGATGTCTCGATAGTCATATTCTAACACCACTGCACTCTCATGACTTAAACTTGAACTATAACTCATTGTATCTAAAAACACACATCTTGCATTACACAACACATATTTAAGTATTAACTGCTGACATAAACCTCTTCGCTTATAATTTCTATCTCTGATTTTACAAAAAGTCATATCAATTAATTTACTCGCTATTCCAAAACTTTCCCGCATATTGTCACTACAACACGACATTTTGGTCTAGCCTTCGCAGACAACTAATAGTTGTCCTAAATTCCTACACTCTTACACAACAGTGTAAGACCAACTTTCACATTCCATTAGTGAAAGTAGTGGTCGGACTGGTTTCAGCAGGGTGGTTGGGGGGGGGGGATCTAAGTTTGAAAGGTCAATGACCTCTATGACGTCACCAAAAAGTGAAAGTTAGGTTAGTTTTTTTTTTTTTTTTTGAAAACTTTTTTTTTTTAGGTTAGCTATTTTTAGAAATCTATTTTTTTTTTTTGAGGTTAGTGGGGGGGGGGGTCTAAGGTTGAAAGGTCAATGACCTCTATGACGTCACCAAAAAGTGAAAGTTAGGGTGTTTTTTTTTTTTTTTTTTTGAAAACTTTTTTTTTTTAGGTTAGCTATTTTTAGAAATCTATTTTTAGCCGGGGGGGGGGGGGAGTTCTATTTTTAGACCGACCACTACCACCCTGCTGGGGTTGAACCTACCAATACCCCCTACTTGTAGGGGACGTTCGGAATCTATTATGTACTTCTAATAACAAAGTTCCATGTACTTCCAGCCTTTCTTTGAAGACAGACTTGCTTATATCGATTTAGTCAGTTTTAATTATTAGCAGTCACACGCAATTGTGGGTTAATAAAATATGTATTTAAAATTCAAACGATTACCGTTTAGATATCTATTGTTTGAGAACTAAAAACTTAAGTGTCAAAACGTTGAAGACCTTATACAATTCTTAATATACATTAATTTATTTTTCATGATAAATCATACACAAAAACGAAGGAAACCAGCGACTCAGTTCAAATCAAACACAGATTCCATTTTATACGCGCTATTAAAATATATGTTATTAGTTTTGGCGGTAGGAGGGACGCGTGCAGAATGCGTAATGCCGGGTCTGCGGATTATATTGGACGCCAGTTTTCAATAAGCCATCTCCATATTCTATTGGGTGGGTTGTACGTGTGTGTTGGTATTTGTGAGGGGGGGGGGGGAGTTCAGTGTGGTTGGACGAATTAACCTAACTTAAAATCTTCTGCTAATCACAGTTAAAAAATAATCTACGCCTGGTATTTGTAAAGTGCTTTCACTGGATTCACTGTCAAACGTATGATTAACACGTTGTAAATAGGTCATCGATGGAAATTCAAGGCTGATGAAAATTTAAGTTTCAAAGTCAAAGTTAAAGTTTACACAGTTTGAATACCAATTGGTCTATATTTTTAATTATAAACAGGCAGGTTTAAAATGCAAAAATTTTTCCAAATGCAAAACCTATCTAAAAGTTCAATAAGGTGCCATAAATGTTGAAAAATAAAATATTAAATTAAATTGGCAAAAGAATTTAATATTTGTATATTAAAAAGGACGTGTATTTGTTATAACTGAACATGTGTGAATATGATTTTTAGCTAAAACTCAACATTTATATTTTAAGTACCTATAACGACCTAAATGTCACATACAAGTGTATGTGTCAAATCGTAGCTTAAGTACCTTTCAAAGTAAAATTTAGGTTTAATTGATGTTTACATTTTTAAATTATAAAATTAACATTGCTTTGTATTTAAAAAATCAAAAATAAGAGTCAGAGTCACAATTAATATAATTTATATCTTTTTTACGACAACACTGTAACCTTTTGTTGTACAAGTTGTCCAAGAACACATACAGTTTAATATTTAAATGATCATGGAATAACAGCTAGATCTATGGAATGCATTTAAAAACTAGCGATAACGATAACGTTAACGTTAGAATGGCTGGGATGTCAAACGGGTACCTTTAATATCAACAGCCTAAGCCGTGTCCGGCCCAGTTGGGCTTGGGCCAGCCCGTGTGATTGGTGAAATATTGCTTCCTTGAAACTTGGGCTGCCTTACGTTCGCTTCTTTACCTCTTCCTAGGTACATTTTCTTGTGGAATCATCTAAATTTTGTTATAGTGATGATGCTCATGTAATTTTGTTACATTTTGTTGTTCGCTGTGGAAAAAGTGTTATATATTGTAGGAGTTTTTTTATTGAAGTATTTTTGGTGGAAAATTGTCTCCTATATAGGTTGTGCCTTGCAAATTGAAAATATGACTTTGTAAAAATATAAATGCGTCAATGTATTCAAATTAATGAATACAATGATGTAAATATCATTTTGAATAAATTGAAGGTTAGCATCTGACTTTATTAACACGCAGATAATTTCAGACAAACCAATTTAACGCTTGCTTAACATGTTTTATATTAATGCGAATGAGACTAAAGGATTTATTAGATGTAATGTTAACTTTTAAACTGCTTCAATTTAACTAGAGAGAAAAAAACATTAAATTAAAAGTTTTAAATAAATTTTGGGTTTTTAGGATTAGATGTTTATATTATAACATTACCTTTTTTATCCAAAAACATTTCCTGCACTTAAATAGTTTAAAAAGGGATTGATGAAGTAATGCGTTAGTAGACAAGTTAATCGATAATTTTCATTCCTTTACAGACAAAAAAACGTTCCCGTTTTTAAGAACATAATAGTTCAAATTAAATAATTGATTAAATACATAAAATGTAGTTTTTAAGTTACGTTTTAATTATGTACATAAGTTAGCTTCAAAAAGTATTTTGGAAATCTTATAACTACAAAAATATACTGATATCTTAATACTTATATCTTAATAATAATGTTATATTCTACTATTCAACATTTTCCCTTTTTACACTTATAATACCACCTTTAATTAATTGTCAGTTCTCAAATTATATTTGTATAGTACATTGAACATCAAAACATAATCTGCAAGTATAAAAACCAAAATGGAACACTCATCAAGTTTTGTATGTTGTCTTATCATCGCGAAAAATTATATGCATAAACAATTCAGAGGAAGAATTATTTCTGACATGTGTAAGATAATTCAAACTCCCTCTCTCAAATGTGATTCTTATCCGCTAAGACCCTGATACTTGGCTGTGTCTCGCAGACCTCGGTTTGTTGTTGTGTTGTCGGTTGACGCTGTTATCAGGGAGAAATACGACACTTCCCTCAACCTTTATCCATCGCTAATATATCTTCACTCCGCTACAACCCTGATATAAGCTGTATGACTTGGCTGTGTCTCGCAGACCTCGGCTTGTTGTTGTGTTGTCGGTTGACGCTGTTATCAGGGAGAAATACAACACTTCCCTCAACCTTTACCCATCGCTAATATATCTTCACTCCGCTACAACCCTGATACAAGCTGTATGACTTGGCTGTGTCTCGCAGACCTCGGCTTGTTGTCGTGTTGTCGGTTGACGCGGTTATCAGGGAGAAATACAACACTTCCCTCAACCTTTATCCATCGCTAATACATCTTCACTTCGCTACAACCCTGATACAAGCTGTATGACTTGGCTGTGTCTCGCAGACCTCGGCTTGTTGTTGTGTTGTCGGTTGACGCGGTTATCAGGGAGAAATACAACACTTCCCTCAACCTTTATCCATCGCTAATACATCTTCACTTCGCTACAACCCTGATACAAGCTGTATGACTTGGCTGTGTCTCGCAGACCTCGGCTTGTTGTTATGTTGTCAGTTGACGCTGTTATCAGGGAGAAATACAACACTTCCCTCAACCTTTATCCATCGCTAATATATCTTCACTTCGCTACAACCCTGATACAAGCTGTATGACTTGGCTGTGTCTCGCAGACCTCAGCTTGTTGTGTTGTCGGTTGTAGCTGTTATCAGGGAGAAATACGACACTTCCCTCAATCTTTTTTTAACTTCTGCTGATATATCTTCACTTCAATCCAACCTTCATACTCTTCGTTGATTGAGTTTTGCTTCAAATTTTCTAGAGGGGCTCTAATCATGATTATCTTATACTTCAGAATCAGAAACAGGATTAAATTATCCAAATTATAATCATTCCATAAAGAATAAATAAAAAATACAATAGTAAAACAAAATTAACTTTCGCTAAACTGAAAACTGAACTGAACTGAAAAGAATATCTTCGTTATTCTATATCATGAAATCTACATATCTAATCTTGATTTTTCAAAAATAATTTTAAATTTATTTCGTTATAATTTTCTTTGATTTCAAAAAGAAAGTTTTTGTAGCGATTTATTCAATTTCACCACAATTAGCTTGTTTAATTTTTCTGTGATATTATATACTACCAGTTTCTAACAGGAACGCCGCGCTGTAGGTCAACAGAGGCCAGAGCGTGGTCGGTAGCGGCGCGCGGCGTTCTCCCTCATTGACTGCAGGAAGCGCCGAATCTCCTGACAAAACACTCCACTCTACGGAGACCTCGATATGGCAGTTTTTGTTTCCAATTTATTCTGGTGGTAACAACCGATAAGAAACGTATTCAGTTGAACACTCGACGAGGTGGCTGTTACCGTTTCGTTTTTATTTTGTTTTTGTTTTTTATTAGAATATCAAACTGAATATCTAAAAAAAAAAAGAAATTTAATCGAGACACAACTGCTTCAATTTTATGGTGTATGTTCTGTGAAAGGATGTAGTTAAATAAATAAAAAAGCTAATTTACAAAGAACATAAAATAAACGTAATATAGCTATGGAGTTAGGGTTTTTGTGTTCTGCGGTACTTACAATTCCTAGTTCATTGCGGTATTTTAACAACCAACTTAATTTCCAGGATATTCCTTCAAACCATTGCAAAACATATATTTTTGCATCAAATTAATCTATGCACCAGCAAGTTCTCTATCAATTCCTGACATTGTCTTGAACTTTGTGTGTTCTTAAGTCAATCTAAATGGCAGAATTTCTAACGAATACTGTTTACACTATGATATTACCATCTTATTAACTGCCGGAGTATTTATTAAGGAATTTCTTTACTTCAAACGATTCTGAGAAATATGGTTCTTCTTATGGTTTATCACGGCTGTTTCTCCTCTGTCATGTCGTATGGCATTGAAGTATGGGGGGCGTCACCTCATGCTCAAAAGGTTTTCCTGATTCAAAATTGCCTTACCTTTTTGAGAGAGGAATGGTGTACACTAGACCTATATTTTTTAACAAAATTCCTGCTGAAATCAGGAGTCTGAGGGGCTTTCAATTCAAGAAGGCGTTCAAGAGTTTTTTAGTCGACAGGGAATTTTACAGTATTGACGAATTCCTGTCTGCCTGAATGCTTGACCTAATCCTTTGTATAGAAGTGTTCGTTTTACTTATAGTGCAAATTTCATATATTATGTTGACGACTGAGATGTACATGTTTTATGTATTTCATCCAGAATAAAGAATGTCTAAGAATGTCTAATGTCTAATTTTACAACAACTTTCAACTGGAAGTGTGAGTTCACTTTACATAGCGACGAACTGTAAACCAGAATTCATCCAGATATCAATACGAACGTACAACGTGACACAACCGGTAGAAAATCAAGTTAAAAAGCAAAACATTAATGCTCCAAGAGTCGTAACGATGTTAGGACGTTTATTCGTTCAAGGGACGACTGTCGGGGGTTGAAATTGTGTTAAATTATGGCGCGCAGGTCTGAGGGGATTCCAATGGGACAAAGCTGAATGGAAAACAAATCTGTTGGTTGACCTCTCTTGCGACCGACGTCCATCATTCGGCGCGATTCAAAAACCTGCCAGTACAATATTATTACATTCAACTCTCGGTTGCTCGAACCTTGATGGCTGGAAATCTTCAATAACTCGAATTATTTCGTGTTATCGAAGATTCCCAGTATCGAGTTATGGAGGTAACAATCACCTCCATCACTCGACCTATGCCTAAATCGAACTACAAGTAACAGGAAGAAAAATCAGGTATTACACGTATTTAGAGGGTTCCCTACCAACGACAGTTTTCGTTTTTCTGCGACACTAGCGGTGACTTTTGGAACTGCGGCTCCATAAGAGCCCATGTTAAATTTGTGCGCTTTTCGCCGCGAAAGCCGGTGCAGGGGTAAACGCGGTGTCATTGCTTCTCCAAAACCGTATATGCTCAATCATTAAAAAGATACATGGCATTAAAGTTGGCCAACTTCAACGGAATGTATCTTCGGAATACGTTAACATGAGCGATTTTGGATCAGCAATTAACATTCTACAACTCTTTATCTTTGAAATGCTATAAATTAAATTTTATTTTGAAAACTGTTGGCTTTAAATGACACCGCGCGGAGCGTGTTTTAGGCTTGTTTTGGGGTAGGTAGGGAACCCTCTTAAGGTATTAAGAAAACGCAAACCCAGAGAATTTCGAATTTGCAAGAGTCCTCTGTAGCCTCAGAATATAAAAAGTGCTTTCCTATATTCTATATTCTATAAAAAGTGCTTTTTCTTTTTTATCATTACCGGTATCCCAAAATTAAAAATCTTATGTATGGAAGTATAAAATGTTGTCCCGAATTAACTTTAACGTATATTATGCCTTATTTTAGCTCAACATTTTCAGGAAACGAATGGTGCTGTATTTTACAGCCTTATTAATAAACCATTCAAAATGGTTATCTTCTGTAAAATTGCTAAGTAAGAGCAAACATTCAAGTCTGAGATAGTTGGGGAGTACTAACCCTCAAGTCTTGTGAGATCAAAGTACCACCTCTTGGAGAACTAAACGGGGTTCTACACAATTTTCATGCGAAATCTCAGAACAATGTGAGGATTTCTAGTGTTTTGCGACCATAGTTCCGCATCAGTGCGTGCTAAAAACAACAACGGGCGTTGTACTGGAACTCGATGAACCCGTGTAATATCAATCTGCACAGATATTAAAGTTCCGTTGTTTATAAGAGCCGTTGCCCTCACTGCTCTGTAGAAACGGCAATAATCTTCAAACCATCGATATATCGATTTGACGATGTATCGAAACTGTAATATCGATATATGGCATCGGAATAAAAATATCGATATTTCAGCTACAGCGAATAAACGATATTACAGAAGAAAAAGAAGAAGGATAGAACCTCTTGAAGAAATCGGTATTACAAACCGATTGCAAAGAGGTAAAACAAAATTTTTATAACCAGACTTTCCGCCAAAGAACTCAGACATTCCCATAGCTTACAAGGAAGAATTAGTCCAAAGCTACAATAAAATTGAGTCAAACAACTAAAAACCATCCACAATACCACAACGGAGTTCGGTGAGTCGAAACCACCGGCAGAATCAATCCACTGTAATCATCTATCAATACATACTAGGGAGGGAATGGCGCTGCATCCCTCCACAAAACCCATAAATACGTGAAATCCATTGTCGACCCACTCGAACTGCAGGTTCGATAGCCTGGAATGGTGTAGTTGGCAGTTAATAATTTGTGATTTAGGTAATATTCTGAGTTGTTCAATATTTTTCCTTTGGGTTTGGATTGGCTCTTTGATAAACTAACGAATGCAACTATGAAAAAATTGCAAATACTTTACTGCAAGTGGTATTTGGTAAAATATACAGGAAATCGTAACATCAAAACATAATAGGCCTACATTAATTTGTAACTCGTTTTTTTTTCTATGAAAATCTGGATAACTGAGCAAAAATGTTTTGAATAGCCTATTTTCTCGATATTTTAAAACAAATCCATACTAGGTATGTGTACATTGTATATAATTTTCCATAAGTTACTTACAGGTAATACTTTCGAAGTTCTGCTGTGACAGTAGCAAAATGAAGACCAATCCCTGCACATTAAATAAATCCACCGATAATTTAACAATTTGTCTCCATACTTTTACGTTGAAATTCTGTAGTCTCAGTGGAAGGCGTTTCTAATTTTTTCTGTACTGTTCAATATACGATGCAAGTTTCTTCGTAAGCTTACAGGGCTAGAGTACCAAACGAAATAATATCTTGAGTCTATTTAAAGCTTTGCACAAGACAAAAAGTTAAACCTAAGTGGGAATTAAATCAACCAGTTTCGGAGTTGCATGTAACAAAGAACATAAATGGAACAAAGGACAATACGTGGAACAAAGAACAACACGTGGAACAAATAACAATACGTGGAACAAAGAACAATACATGGAACAAAGAACAATACGTGGAACAAAGAACAATACATGGAACAAAGAACAATACGTGGAACAAAGAACAATACATGGAACAAAGAACAATCCTGGAACAAAGAACAATACGTGGAACAAAGAACGATACGTGGAACAAAGAACATTGCGTGGAACAAAGAACGATACATGGAACAAAGAACAATACTTGGAACAAAGAACGATACATGGAACAAAGAACAATACGTGGAACAAAGAACAATACGTGGAACAAAGAACGATACATGAAACAAAGAACAATACGTGGAACAAAGAACGATACATGAAACAAAGAACAATATGTAGAACAAAGAACAATACGTGGAATAAAGAGCAATGAAGGAGCGCTCAGAATTCGGAGAAACAAACAAGAGCTGATATCAAAGTGTACAACGATCTGTACCCGCAGAAATGCTTTGTGGAATTTGCAGATATTGGGTGATGTCGAGTGCGGGACGAGCCGTGTCACTGCTGTTGCAAAGAGCGAAGGCAACTTCCAATTTATATTTACACAGAGCTTTTAATATTTTTTGGATTAAGGGATTATCATTGTCCTTACTTTTCGTTAATTTGTGGTACATTGTGTTCTTGATTTGATTAAAAACTACTAGCCTATAACTATTAGTACTAAGCTATATGATTTGCCAGTTTTCAGACCTAGATAAATAATCGATTATAAAATGTTAAAAAGCTTGTATTTTCACTTAAAATTTCCACCTTTCAAAGAAAACTCGTCAGCGCATCAGAAAATGACTAAAAGCCCTTGATTATTCTGTTGAATAATCAGAATTTATTTTATAGCCTTTAATTGAACTTTTATTAAAATCTCCTCTATTTAATTTGTATTAAGAATATAATTCATCAAAAGATATAAGGAGATATTGAACAAAAAATAATAAAATTTTAATTGGAAAGGACTTCCAATAAAACCATAACGAATATCTCTACTATGCTGTCACCCAATAACAAAATCAAGTTAACCTAATTGGTTAATAGTTCCACATTAAAGTTAATTTATTTTTAATATTTACAATAGTTTCAATTGATCAAGTTTTTATTCAAACGAAACACTACTTAGAAGCAGAGGTAGTATCTTTGCTTTTTGATAAGGATTTCTGCTCTACTTAGTTTTAGTTACGACAGGATGTAACAATACAAAAGAATTATTAAAATTAAATTGAATATCAAACAAAGACGATTGGAATACTGTGATATTCTCTATTATCTTTTGCTTATTAATCAGTGGTCGATAATATTTATAAATGTTTGTTTGTTTCTTCTTTTTTATTCATGTTAGTTTTGAATAATTTTGTTGATCCACTATCCAAATAATCTATATCCTAAATATCTACATGATTTCAAGACGAGGATCGGATATCGAAAATGCTCAACTGCACTAATTTAAGAAAATTGTATTACATTACAAAAGTCTGTCAGAGTTGTCAGTCTCAAATTCAAGCTGATTTAATATTGTGTTAAAAGTAGTACATTATCAAATACAAGCATGTTGTTTTCTAAATGTTATATCATTCCATTAGATCTACGTTTGACATTGGCATGTAGTCTTTTATCGCAAAACAAAACTACCCTACAACAGTGAGTTGAGCTTGTAAATCATTACAGGAGAAAACTTTCCCTTCATTTTAAACTTGTAAGAACTTGTGCCAAAGAATGAATTCAATGAAGCAAACTTGTTTTCAAGTTGAAACAGCTTAATTAAATCGTAATAGGGAATGTGAACTTGAGTCGCCGCGTGTGGGGGTGGAAGGCGGTTATTTTCTTTTAAGGAAACTGTAAAAGGATATTGGAACTTATGGGAGTGGGTAAACCGGTAAACCTTAATCTTAACAAGGAAATATAACATTGCTGCAGTTGAAAATGATACACTTTAAAATTTTATCGAATCCTGTCGTTACTTTTGTTGACTACACATAATGCATATGTAAAAAAAAGAAAAATAATATCACAATTTTTTTACAACATTATTGTTTGTTTGTTATATTTTTTTCCATTTTAGGTGATTTAAAACTCCAGATTTTAAATTAACTAGTATGATACCAGTTATACATATTTACGTTGTGTGTTACTATAATATAAGTGTATTTAAATTCTTTAATTAAGGAATTTTTTGTTGGCGTGACATAAAAGTCGTTCCTTTCTTAAATAAATTTAGCTTAGTAATATTAATATCACAAATCACGCGTGATGTTTATTATTACCCAAATTAAGGGCCTATAAGTAATTTAAAAAATATATATTGTGCTTTATCATATAAAAACAATCAACCAAATCCAATAGCCATCCTAGAAAAATAAATTAAACTATTGTTGCATGATTTTTTGTAAATATCAGCTGTACTAAGTCATAAGTTCATCATACATAGAATTTTAGTCTTATTGTTCTAGTGGTATTTATTTATTTATTCTAGTGTCATTACTAATCCATGAATTATTTCCATTTCCTAGAAATAATTCAAAATATCTTCTTACATTTACATTCGCTTTAAGCGAACCCTTATTTTAAAAACATTAAAAGACCAAACCTTGTGAAAATAGATGACATCTTTAATTCTTTTCAGATAACAATGAGTTTATTAATGCGTTGAGAATGCACACTACAAAGAATGTAGGCAAAACCATTAGTGTTGCCAGGTTGGATTCTAACTGTGGCCGATTATGCTTTGCACAATCTTTTGGGGAGAAATTTAGGAGTGATAATCATTTTGAATGGAGCAGAACTAATCTTCACTGCTAAATAGACCATTATGTCGGTGGAGCCACAACACAAGCTCTCCATTCTCAAAGGATAGAGTCGTCGCCCGCCTACTCTTATCTATAAATTATTTAAATCTAAAAGAGTGAAAAGGCACTGAGGTAATTTAGAATAATTAATTATTCTACGTCCTGGTTTCCTTAAAACATTGGTTTTTGTTTCAGGTTTTATTTAAGAGGAGTGCCTCAATTTAAGTTGAATAGGAATATTCTTCTTTCTTGAAAACTTACACATTCTATCCTTTAACACACATCCTTTAACCATATCTAAGTCATATAAAAACAAATTCTCTTACCTTGATATAAACGTACACGAAATGTGAAAAAGGCTATTGATTTTGGTTGGTCACACCAATTATCATTAGTCCAAATGAGAGTACTGGATGATTTCAATAGTGTAAGTGTTTAAACCGCTTTTCATTTACATCCAGTAGATACAACAACGCGTATCATGCTAATCAATAGGGAGCTCTCGCAGGACTTATTAGCTGTGTATTCTCTTAATTTTACACATTAAAGGTAAATTTTAAACGTTCGAATCTTTATTATAATGAAGAATACATGGCAACCCTTTTTCCACACAATAAGGAGTGGATGTACAAAACACAGGACAGCAGACAGCTACTGTTTAGAAATTCAGCAGGAAAACCCAATAAAGTGGACAAGGGACAGGCGGGCAAGATAACAGAGATAACGAACCACGGGAAGACCTGTTGACCTGACACGCACACGCACACGCACACGCACATACGCTATACACGCACGCAGACCACACCGCTACCTTTCCGTAACGTGACAACTTGCAATTGGATTAGGCAAAAAGAGTGGCTTTCATTTTCAGTAACGAAAAGCACACAATATTCAGTTCAATTGTGTGAGCATGTAGTGATATGACCTATTGAATTGATATAATTAAACATAAACATTAACATTGAATTTAATTTATAATTAAACATAAATATTTACTGTAGGGAAAATAATTTACTTATTCTATTTTTGAATGACATGTTTTTTAGGTGAGGAATTATTTTTCCTTCCTTTGGTGGGCTACACTCACCTCAATAAGATATCCTTTGGGGCTTTGTCAGATGATAAAAAACACAGGGAACGTGTGATTGTCCGTTTGTTTGTTCTGTGTGATTTATATATTTTTTATCATATTATGGCAAAGCCCCAAAAGGATGTCTTATTGAGGCGAGTGTATAGCCTAGTAAACGAAGGCAATAGTTTCTTGATTAGCATTATGCGTGTTGTGGTATTCATCGGATGTAAATAAGAAACTACTTACATTACTTAAAAATATACTTACTCTTATACTGTATTTACATACCATGAATACGATTGGTGTACTAATCGAATTCGATCGCCATTATGAGTATATTTATCATTTTTCATTCAAGTACGTTTAAGTTTCTGAGTATATTTTACCACCATCTTGTATGTAAATACAGTAAAAGTGTCAATATATGAGCGTTGTATCAAGTACTTTTTTTTATTTACATCCAAAAATATATTAATATGTTTAAAAGATTGAGTGAAAATGAGTTTTGAAAATTTATTATACTTTGTTTACTATTTGATTACGAGATTGATCAGTAATTTTCAATTACTTCACAATACCATGGTACAACAGCATTATCAATTACCTTAATTGAGGCCGATTTCCTAATTAAATTCAAAATAAACACGAACAAAGTGCGAATACCTTTTTTTAGTTGGCGTCAAATCTTAAGGCCCACCCCGTCCATAAGCTCAGTGCTAAAATTAACATTAGTCTTACGGACGGACTGGGCCTTAAGATTCAGCACCAGTTATACAAGTGTCAATACATGTGTCGATAAAAAAACACAAGCAAGATTCAATAAGTTCCCTTTTCGCGGTTAGCAAGCTAGTCAGAACAATTTTTTGTTTGAAATTCATTGTTGGTGATGGTGATTTTATATTTCGATTAGGGTTTTTGCGGATATTTGTCATCACTGATTAGTAAAAGACAAGTTTAACGATGTTTCGGGATCTGGAATCTGATCCCGTCTTCAGGTGGAAAAAAACCTAGAACATAACAAGATTAGTAACACATAGCCAGGAAAACCTGGACAAAAACACAGCTAAAACAGAGAACTGTAAAAGCAGTCACGAAAACAATAAGCAAAAAAGAAAAACAATAACACAAAATAACACAGGAATCACAAGTACAAGAATCACCAGACAGGAGAGAGCACGTCCACGCCCAATCAGAGCTGAGCTAAGACAAAGCAATGTGTTACTAATCTTGTTATGTTCTAGGTTTTCTTCCACCTGAAGACGGGATCAGATTCCAGATCCCGAAACGTCGTGAAACTTGTTTTTTACTAATCAGTGATGGCAAATGTCCGCAAAAATCCTAATCAAAATATAGTCAGAACATCTTTCCCTGGAGTTGAGAGATTCGTAACACAATTGGGACAGGCTTAACAACCGCTACTGAACCCAAACACATGTCTAGAACGATTCACAACCCAAGCAAGAGTCCCACAGACGTCTGACTAAACACTCGACTCATCCCGTGTCCCAAGAGAGATATCTGTAACACATCTGAGACTGGTTTACCAGCCGCAGCACTAAACCTGAAACCGCTTTTACACATATAAACCATTAACAGCTTGAGCAAGAGATCTAATCACCCGACTGGTTGGCTAATGTACTTAATTCTTCAGGAGTAGTGAACTTTAGAGGGAGTATCATTTTGATCTACGTCATTAAGACAGCCCGTTGTGTAAAAACTGAACACAGACTTGATTAAAGAGTAAGAGTAAGCCTACAATTATTAAACAATGTAAGAGAGTAAATTGGTCGAAATGTTCTCCCGCTGCCAAAAAAATGCTTAAATTTATGTAAATCTTTAGTCCTAATACTGTATATTTTCAACTGAAATTATTTTAAAATAATTTTAGGCATAAAACATAAAAAGTGCACCGGCCCAGGTGGTATAAGAAATGAAACTATAGAAACATAATGTGTTCATTTTTTCATTTTTAATTTTTTTAAATATGGAATAATGTGTTCAGTTTAGCTTCTGCCATCGCACATATTACTAACTTAACTTTTTTTATCTTGTGAATGTTTGTTCTTCCTTAAGACAACCATTTTGCATCGATCATCAATAGTGCTGTCAAATACAGATTGTATCTTCTTATTTGTTTTTCTGATCTTTGTAACCACATTATTACCCCGACGTTAAAATGAAAGTTTAACATTAAAAAATTCGTGGACTTTATTTTTTTAATATCATCACTGGTGTAAACGGTATTAATATAGGAGTCAACCATTTCTTGACCACCAGTCGACATTACTGCGCTACATACACAAATTTAATTTCTCCGGTTGCACAATAGGTTGTCTTATTACGTGTTAATTTCAGGAAAAAGGGACACAGTCCTGTGATATTATGTTTCAAGGAAAAGGAAAACAAAGTTGTTTGCTTATTGCATGCCAAAAACAAATTTTAATGGATATTGTTTATTGCGAATTAAGACTACAATTTTTTAAGTTTAGTTTCTAATACATATTTCCATATTTCCTTCGGATTAATGTATAAAACCTCACAGTAATGTAAGTAATCGAAGCACTTTCATGTTCGCTTTCGATATTAAGACCAATTCTTTGACCATATACTTGCCCAGAAGTGGAAGCAATATTAATAACAAATATTTTCACCTAACACTTTTTCAAAGGCACAATCTCCCTCTCATATGTCATTTCTAACGTTTCTGCTTCTGACACTTTCTGAAGTTAGATCCGCCTTATATTAAAAATACGTCTGTTTTGTTCTACAACTTATCAAAGTTTAAATTGTTTTTTATCTCGGTGTCACCCACACTGTCAGCAAAAGTTTAATTCTGTTGTGTGGATATAGCTTTGCTTAGATTTAAATTGAAAACGCCCCGATGAAGTTATTTATTTTTTATTAACCTGGGTGGTACTAATACTAACGGGGTAACAATTTAATCATTGTTTTAAGCATAATTTCAGTTTTGTTTCTAGGAGTTTTAGCTTACATAACATTTTTAAAACTAAGCTAATACTTAAATAACAAATAAGTAGAATCCTTATATGCTTGAATACCTTATACCTTTCATACTTATATACGTTATATTTAATTGCGTATAATGTCACTTACGTACACATCCTTCAAGGTATTACTTAAGGACTTCACCTTTACCGTTGTCAAGTTTTAATAAATTAACTTAAGTAATAGATATTAGACTTTTTCCTGCTAAACTTAATTTTATCATGAACAGTTCAATAGGTAAAATATTATAAAAATATCATCATACATATTAAGAAAAATACATGTTATCATATTTATAGCTTCAATGAAACTACAATATATCTTTCTTTTAAAAGTTACTGTTTTACAAAATATGGAATATCATTTTATTTTACAAGTCCGTCAGGCTCTACCAAGTCTATGTAATCAATGAAATGAAGAGCAAATATAGAGTAACAAGTGTTACACTGCAAAGAATCGAGGAAATTTATTAGGGTTTTGGGAAAAGAAGCCAAGCGATTATTCAATCGATTGTTACAACACTCAAGTAGTATAGAATCGATTCTTTCTCATCTCGACTATCGCATCGCTACAGCGGCCAGGGTAGCCTCTGACCAGCGACCATGTAGTAGAAATAGACGGAGCATAGCTATCTTACTTGCATTACAGCAAGTGAGGCCTGGGCCGCCATATTGTCTAGGTATAGAGACACAAAACAGCGCTTAAAACCGCGTAACCTGACAGTGCTCATGTTTAAAATAAACCGTAGTTTATACCATTTGGCATTGAGGCTTAAGGTTGAAATTTTGCATGTGAAGAGTCCTTTAGTTTGGAACCATAATAGTATCAATCATATTTCCAAAATAATTTTTTTATATTTAAAAAATGATATAAAGTCACAAGTTTTTATTCAACTTTAAAACATTACATGAAAAAAGTAGCCGGCTACTACTTTTTTTATTTTTTGGTCAGGCAAAATAAAATACGGTGGAAATTGTTGCTAAAGAGTTGAATTTTACAAATCATATTTTTTGGAAAAATGTGCTGGCGTAGTTTGGTCGATAACTTAGTTGCTGCAGTTGAGTTAATCCGTGCGGCGTCTGCATAACAACAAAGTCAATCCTAAACTGTTATTTACAAAAATATGGTCGACTAAAAAAATACAAATGTGGTATCAAATTAAAGGTCTGAATCTCACAATTGCTATAGTACCAATTATGAATAGTTTATAAGCAGTTTACACATCATAGGAACGTTACAGGTGTATTCCGTGGCGGCAGCTTCTTTCAAAAAATGTCAGGACAAGCTTATAGGTTATCAGTGTTTACGATGTGTAAACTACCTGTAAGCCATTTATATTTGGTACTATAGTGATTCTAAGATTCAGTCGTATAATTTTATACCATATTTGTAATTTTTTACGTACTCTGTTTTTTCCATGCATAGGGACTAGAAGCAAATTTAGGCTTCACTTCGCGGTTTCTAGTGCTCCGTCTATTCTACTATGCGGTCGATGCCTCTGACAAAGATTTCAAAGATCACTCATTCGATCATTAAAACAACGACTCGTAAGGAATCGATTCTTAATCGACCATCGCATCGCATCGCTATCGACTATCGAAACTATCGAGTCGTAAAGAATCGATTCTTTCTCGACCATCACATCGCTGTAGCGGCCAGTGGATAGCCTTTGACGAGTAAGAGAAGAGATTAATTTAAAAGATCGATTAATCGATTTAAAAAACAATTAAATCATAAATAATCTATTCTTTCACGACTATCGCATCGCTACAGCGACCAATGGAAAGCCTATAAGGTTTAAAATAAGTGATTAATTTCAAATATCATATAATCGATTATTAAAGCAATCGAATGGTAAATAATCGATTCCTTCTCGACTATCGCATCGCTACAGCGGCCAGTGGATAGCCTCTGAGGAGTTAAAATAAGTTATTAATTTCAAGATCATTTAATCGACTATTTATACAATCGAATGGTAAATAATCGATTTTTCGACTATCGCATCGCTACAGCAGCCAGTGGATAGCCTCTGAGGAGTAAAATAAGTGATTAATTTCAAAGATCATTAAATCGACTATTCAAGCAATCGAATAGTAAATAATCGATTCCTTCTCGACTATCGCATCGCTAAAGCGGCCAGTGGGTAGCCTCTGAGGAGTTAAATAAATGATTACTTTGAATGTTCAATTAATCGACTATTTAAACAATCGAATGGTAAATAATCGATTCCTTCTCGACTATCGCATCTAGGGATGTTCCGATATTATCGATATCAATAAATATCGACATTTTCGTTTCGATATTTCCGATATTATATCGATATTAAGGATTCGATATTATCGGATATCGGAAGATTTTTGTGAATATCGGCTTTCGATATTTTACGGCTATTTTTACAAGCTAAATATATATTGTTAACGGTTTTTATTCCGTTATTTTATTACGCTATAGCTTAATACGTAAAGAATTGGTATTTACTCTAGTTTTAGGCATTGCTACGAAGGCAGGTGCTACAACAACCCAAGATCGAAACCGCCTTTCTGGGAAATATTTAAATAAACTAGTATTCTTGGGCAGTGTTTCTGAGGAGGACTAGTTCTAAACATTACTTGAAATAGGCTAGCTATTTTGTTGTTTTTTCAGTTTATTTTTTTATAGTTCATTATCAATCTTGAGTGTATTCAAATGTAATCCTTCAATCAAATTGATTGCAGTTTTATTATGATTCCCACACTTTAGACATGAAAAATACCTTTATTTCACAAGTATTTTAAAACGAAAGGCTCACTGTAATGAAATCGCAATAATTTCTTTAAAAGGAGTATAAATATCATTCGATATTGCCGATATCGATATTTTTGTTTCGATATATCGCTGTATCGATATTGAGTCTCAATATCGTTATCGATATCGAATATCGGAAGATTCTCGATATCGGAACAACCCTAATCGCATCGCTAAAGCGGCCAATGGAAAGCCTCTGAGGAGTTAAAATAAGTTATTAATTTCAAGATCATTTAATCGACTAATCAAACAATCGAATGGTAAATAATCGAATCCTTCTCGACTACCGCATCATTCGCATCGCTACAGCGGCCAGTGGAGCCTCAGAGCGTTGAACCTGGGGACAAAGAGCGCGAAGGTCCCCCAAGAAGTGTTTACGGTGAATTTCGAATTACGGTACGCTCGACCAACCACGCCGCGTCTCACGCCATTACGTGCACTCCTCTTCCGTTCCACTGACTCCCAGGGACTGGGGACCGACTCCGGCGTCCCGGCCGCTGTGAGTTATGGGGGAATGGGAGGTCGGTTCGGGAATAATAGATGGTTAAGAGTTTTGGGAATAATCCTATGATCTTATATGAGAAGTGTTATCTTGTATGCTTGCTTGCTCGTTTGTTTGCACTGTCTAAAATATACCCCCGTTGCAGCAGACCTGCATACTCAGCGAATTTCAAATGCAAAACAACATATTTCAATTCAACAAAGCGAGATTTGGCATGTTTTGGTAAGCTCCATAAGAATAACATGGGGAATGAGTATGCAGGTTTGCTGCTAAAGGTATATTAAAACTGGTGGTTTTAATTCAATATTCAGTAGATCTGAACTAGAAGAAGCTATTTACCAAGTTTTATCAAGATATGTTGAGAAATAACCGAGATGTAGAATTTTACTGATTTCCCATAAGGTTAACATTGGGACAACGTAGTTTGTTTACCACTTTCAATAACTCGGTAACTAATGGACATAGAGCGGTGATTCAAGATACTCAATTGTTTGTTGGCCCCAAAACGAAAAGTTATCATGGTCTCGGGCTTAGGTCTTACCATGAGACCTACGGTAATAGCTTCTTCCCTATAGGGGAGATTGGCCAAAAAACCGGCTCCGAGGATTTACTTCAGAGTAGGATTAAAGTAATTTATTGCTTAAAAGCGTTTTCTATGTTAGTTGGCCAGAGAAAATCTAATAACGTAGCGAAATAAATTTTAAAATTGTAAAATTTTAACATTGGCTTTGTGAGTTGCAATGATAGCAAAGTAAATAAACACCGAAAGTGTAAACAAGTGAGGTAATTATAACAGTTTTTTGTAATTTGTAATCTACAGCCATCATAAAAATACAGCGTGTTGTATGAAGATTGCATGAAGTAATAAAAAAATGGATTTATTAATCAAGTTGATGACATTGAAATATTTTTATGGTAATTGGAACTGGTGAACATGAAATAATACCGAGCAAGGCTCGGTCCATCTGGTACTAAATAAATAAATGAGGGACTATATAGGTGGAGGGAACATGGGAAGCAGGTGATAACATGAAAAAACCAGATGAATTAGATTTTTAGAGGAGGGGGGAAGTAAAAACAGATAATAAATTGAATCAACTGTGAATTTCCTGTTTCAATCATCTGTTACCTGCTAAAGCAAAAAATAAAATTACCTGTTTATTGTCATTCACAGAGCAAAACATGATTTTCATTACTTTGTTTCAGTTTCTAAAATCCAATCCTGTACTCTTAAATGAGCAATGTTTGCGCTTCTGAGTGTTTGCACAAATAAACTCAAAAACGGCTCTGAGGGTTTCCTTCAAATTTTGGAAGTAACTGTTTTCTGAATTAAAAACGTGATCTATGCAGGTTACTTACCAGAGAAAATATAACAATTTAATCAAATGAATGTTAAATGGAAAAAATTTACATTGTGTCTTACGATTTGCCATGCTAGCAACGAAATAAACAACGAAAACGTAAATAAATAAAGTGATCAGCGATCATAGCAACTATTCGCAAACTTCAGTTATCCACGAGAAATACAACATGTGGTATGAAGACTGAATGGGGTAATGAAAAAAGGGTATTAATAAATATTATGACACTGAAATGTTTTATAGTAACTAGTTGAACTTGTAAACACAAAATGACACCAAGCAAGGCTCAGTTCACCAGGTACTGAAAGTCTAAATTAGTAATAGCGTAATAAAAAGGCTCTGTTTAGTATCCCGTCGTCGACGATTTCCACTGCTGAAAACTCAAAAGCGTCAACATGTTGCTCCCCAAGTATAACAGAGCATTTAGGTTGTGAAAATGTGTAGCAATGAGTTCTAACTGCGCTCGGAAGATTGCAAAAAACGTTGTAATGACGATAAAGAATCGTTTTATTTAAGTCGTTTGTCATCCTGCATGCAAAAAAAGTGCAGGGTTCACGAGAATACTCGCTAAACTAATTATTAACAGGCTCCTTACATTAGAAAATCCATACGAAATTAGAAACTACCGACTAAAAAGTAAAGAGTGAAATAGTATATTATGTTACTAGGCCGGGAAGTACTGTTTTGCCGGACGAGCATGATAGTTCCCGCGCGTGCGGGATTTTAATGCGAGTACGGCAAAATTTCCCGGCCGTTTAACGTACGATATTTTTCATCATACTACGCAGAAAAAAACCATACCTTAAATCATAACGTAGTCCTTGCATAAACATACTTCTCAAACCTTCAAACCTAACCTATAACAAACAGAAGAACATTTGCTAAGGATGCAGTGCTGCCACTACATTCCTCTAAATACCCCCGTTGCAGCAGACCTGCATACTCAGCGAATTTCAAGTGCAAAACAACATATTTCGATCAAACATAGCGAGATTTGACATGTTTTTGTAAGCTCCATAAGAATAACATGGGGAATGAGTATGCAGGTTTGCTGCTACAGGTATATTAAAACTAGGTGGTTTTAATTCATTTTTTAGTAGATCTGAACTAGAAGAAGCCATTTACCAAGTTTTATCAAGATATGACGAGAAATAAGCGAGATATAGAATTTTACTTATTTCCCATAAGGTTAACATTGGGACAACGTACTGTGTTTACCACTTTCAATATCTCGGTAACCAATGGACATAGAGCTATGATTCAAAATACTAAATTGTTTGTTTTTTTGGGCTGAATTCAATGGTGCCAATAAAAATTTGAAAAATTGTATTTTTCTATGTAAAAATCTCAAAAAACCCATTTTTGGGGGGGTTTACCCCCCTTTACCGCCCCTTCCGGTGGTCCGATCGGGCTGGTTTACGAACTCGTCCGAATAATTACTACTTTACACGTCTATGCCAAATTTCATTCCGATTGGACCATTTTTGCGCAAGTTATCGTGCTTAAAGACACATATATATATATATATATATATATATATATAGATATATATATATATAGATATATATATATATAGATATATATATATATATTTATGAAAGTGAACGAATGGTGTTTTTGGCATCTGAGGACCTCAAAAAGAAAAGTTATGATGGTTTTAGGCTTAGGTCTTACCATGAGACCTACGGTAACAGCTTCTTCCCTATAGGGGAAATTCGCTAAAAGAAACAAAGAAACCAATAAACCACCGATAAAGAAGTATTAAACGTTGGTTTGCTGCAAATCAGCTGATTGTTTACTTCCGTTCTTTCCGGCCTAGGTCGGATAAGAGTTTATTCGGCCTAGGCCGGCAATGGGTAACTTTCAGGCGGAGAAAAAGGAACTGAAAATATATGTTTCTGTGTTAGTTTGATGAAATAGTTATGTACCAAAGGTTTGCTAAATAAGCACAGCTAAGTGTAATAAGAAAAAATTTAGAAAAAGTGTTGATACTGTATTACAATTACGAATAATTAGGTTTCCATAGAATTTGAATTATATTTTCCCCAAATACCTTGTAACTCATAAAGGAATGGAAATAAATTTTACCTACGTTTATCAAACAAATATAAAAAAAAAACTCTTAATAGATTTTAAATATTGGGACAAGGATTTATTCCGACTTATTTTAAGTTCCAAAACTCGAATATGAATAGACACACCTCCAGAATAACCATTTCTTCTTCTTTATCGTCGGAAATTAATCTTAAAAGTAATTTATTCCAAGTCGTGTTATGATTTCAGCAAACATCTCGTGATGCTTCCAAAATTGACCTATTCTATTTGATAAGTGGGCCCATAAAGGTGTCTGGGTGCCGGTGTCGTCGGGCATTATGTAAATGGCACATGAATAATGCTTTAGAAGACCCAAGGTCATGGTAGAGGTCGCCGGAAGCAGTTGTCAACGAAATAAACACGTAATAGACAACCTGCTGTGTAACCGGAGACACTACAGTACTACTGGTGTTCCTGGTATAGTTGGCTCCTGTACTGGCGAATTGTCAACGAAATAAACACGTAATAGACAACCTGCTGTGTAACCGGAGACTCTACAGCACTACTGGTGTTCCTGGTATAGTTGGCTCCTGTACTGGCGAGTTGTCAACGAAATAAACACGTAATAGACAACCTGATGTGTAACCGGAGACTCTACAGTACTACTGGTGTTCCTGGTATAGTTGGCTCCTGTACTGGCGAATTGTCAACGAAATAAACACGTAATAGACATTCTGCTGTGTAACCGGAGACTCTACAGCACTACTGGTGTTCCTGGTATAGTTGGCTGCTATACTGGCGAGTTGTCAACGAAATAAACACGTAATAGACAACCTGCTGTGTAACCGGAGACTCTACAGCACTACTGGTGTTCCTGGTATAGTTGGCTCCTGTACTGGCGAGTTGTCAACGAAATAAACACGTAATAGACAACCTGCTGTGTAACCGGAGACTCTACAGTACTACTGGTGTTCCTGGTATAGTTGGCTCCTGTACTGGCGAATTGTCAACGAAATAAACACGTAATAGACATTCTGCTGTGTAACCGGAGACTCTACAGCACTACTGGTGTTCCTGGTATAGTTGGCTCCTGTACTGGCGAGTTGTCAACGAAATAAACACGTAATAGACAACCTGCTGTGTAACCGGAGACTCTACATCGCTACTGGTGTTCCTGGTATAGTTGGCTCCTGTACTGGCGAGTTGTCAACGAAATAAACACGTAATAGACAACCTGCTGTGTAACCGGAGACTCTACATCGCTACTGGTGTTCCTGGTATAGTTGGCTCCTGTACTGGCGAGTTGTCAACGAAATAAACACGTAATAGACTACCTGCTGTGTAACCGGAGACTCTACATCGCTACTGGTGTTCCTGGTATAGTTGGCTCCTGTACTGGCGAGTTGTCAACGAAATAAACACGTAATAGACAACCTGCTGTGTAACCGGAGACTCTACATCGCTACTGGTGTTCCTGGTATAGTTGGCTCCTGTACTGGCGAGTTGTCAACGAAATAAACACGTAATAGACAACCTGCTGTGTAACCGGAGACTCTACAGCACTACTGGTGTTCCTGGTATAGTTGGCTGCTATACTGGCGAGTTGTGAACGAAATAAACACGTAATAGACAACCTGCTGTGTAACCGGAGACTCTACAGCACTACTGGTGTTCCTGGTATAGTTGGCTCCTGTACTGGCGAGTTGTCAACGAAATAAACACGTAAGAGACAACCTGCTGTGTAACCGGAGACTCTACAGCACTACTGGTGTTCCTGGTATAGTTGGCTCCTGTACTGGCGAGTTGTCAACGAAATAAACACGTAATAGACAACCTGCTGTGTAACCGGAGACTCTACAGCACTACTGGTGTTCCTGGTATAGTTGGCTCCTGTACTGGCGAGTTGTTAATGAAATAAACACGTAATAGACAACCTGCTGTGTAACCGGAGACTCTACAGCACTACTCGTGTTCCTGGTATAGTTGGCTCCTGTACTAGCGATTTGTTAATGAAATAAACACGTAATAGACAACCTGCTGTGTAACCGGAGACTCTACAGCACTACTGGTGTTCCTGGTATAGTTGGCTGCTATACTGGCGAGTTGTCAACGAAATAAACACGTAATAGACAACCTGCTGTGTAACCGGAGACTCTACAGCACTACTGGTGTTCCTGGTATAGTTGGCTCCTGTACTGGCGAGTTGTCAACGAAATAAACACGTAATAGACAACCTGCTGTGTAACCGGAGACTCTACAGCACTACTGGTGTTCCTGGTATAGTTGGCTCCTGTACTGGCGAGTTGTCAACGAAATAAACACGTAATAGACAACCTGCTGTGTAACCGGAGACTCTACAGCACTACTCGTGTTCCTGGTATAGTTGGCTCCTGTACTGGCAAGTTGTCAACGAAATAAACACGTAATAGACAACCTGCTGTGTAACCGGAGACTCTACAGCACTACTGGTGTTCCTGGTATAGTTGGCTCCTGTACTGGCAAGTTGTCAACGAAATAAACACGTAATAGACAACCTGCTGTGTAACCGGAGACTCTACAGCACTACTGGTGTTCCTGGTATAGTTGGCTCCTGTACTGGCGAGTTGTTAATGAAATAAACACGTAATAGACAACCTGCTGTGTAACCGGAGACTCTACAGCACTACTGGTGTTCCTGGTATAGTTGGCTCCTGTACTGGCGAGTTGTTAATGAAATAAACACGTAATAGACAACCTGCTGTGTAACCGGAGACTCTACATCGCTACTGGTGTTCCTGGTATAGTTGGCTCCTGTACTGGCAAGTTGTCAACGAAATAAACACGTAATAGACAACCTGCTGTGTAACCGGAGACTCTACAGCACTACTGGTGTTCCTGGTATAGTTGGCTCCTATACTGGCAAGTTGTCAACGAAATAAACACGTAATAGACAACCTGCTGTGTAACCGGAGACTCTACAGCACTACTCGTGTTCCTGGTATAGTTGGCTCCTGTACTAGCGATTTGTTAATGAAATAAACACGTAATAGACAACCTGCTGTGTAACCGGAGACTCTACAGCACTACTCGTGTTCCTGGTATAGTTGGCTCCTGTACTAGCGATTTGTTAATGAAATAAACACGTAATAGACAACCTGCTGTGTAACCGGAGACTCTACAGCACTA
Source organism: Flexamia atlantica (assembly GCA_035578135.1). Classification (NCBI taxonomy): domain Eukaryota; kingdom Metazoa; phylum Arthropoda; class Insecta; order Hemiptera; family Cicadellidae; genus Flexamia; species Flexamia atlantica. The sequence goes on along the minus strand of JAQJVK010000014.1, from coordinate 4,345,405 downwards.
CTCGTGTTCCTGGTATAGTTGGCTCCTGTACTAGCGATTTGTTAATGAAATAAACACGTAATAGACAACCTGCTGTGTAACCGGAGACTCTACATCACTACTGGTGTTCCTGGTATAGTTGGCTCCTGTACTAGCGATTTGTTAATGAAATAGACACGTAAGAGACAACCTGCTGTGCAACCGAAGACTCTACATCACTACTGGTGTTCCTGGTATAGATTGCTCCTGTACTGGCAAGTTGTCAACGAAATAAACACGTAATAGACAACCTGCTGTGTAACCGGAGACTCTACAGCACTACTGGTGTTCCTGGTATAGTTGGCTCCTATACTGGCAAGTTGTCAACGAAATAAACACGTAATAGACAACCTGCTGTGTAACCGGAGACTCTACAGCACTACTGGTGTTCCTGGTATAGTTGGCTCCTGTACTGGCGAGTTGTTAATGAAATAAACACGTAATAGACAACCTGCTGTGTAACCGGAGACTCTACAGCACTACTGGTGTTCCTGGTATAGTTGGCTCCTGTACTGGCGAGTTGTTAATGAAATAAACACGTAATAGACAACCTGCTGTGTAACCGGAGACTCTACAGCACTACTCGTGTTCCTGGTATAGTTGGCTCCTGTACTAGCGATTTGTTAATGAAATAAACACGTAATAGACAACCTGCTGTGTAACCGGAGACTCTACAGCACTACTCGTGTTCCTGGTATAGTTGGCTCCTGTACTAGCGATTTGTTAATGAAATAAACACGTAATAGACAACCTGCTGTGTAACCGGAGACTCTACAGCACTACTCGTGTTCCTGGTATAGTTGGCTCCTGTACTAGCGATTTGTTAATGAAATAAACACGTAATAGACAACCTGCTGTGTAACCGGAGACTCTACAGCACTACTCGTGTTCCTCGTATAGTTGGCTCCTGTACTAGCGATTTGTTAATGAAATAAACACGTAATAGACAACCTGCTGTGTAACCGGAGACTCTACAGTACTACTGGTGTTCCTGGTATAGTTGGCTCCTGTACTGGCGAGTTGTCAACGAAATAAACACGTAATAGACAACCTGCTGTGTAACCGAAGACTCTACATCACTACTGGTGTTCCTGGTATAGATTGCTCCTGTACGAGCTAGATGTCGAAGAAATAATCACTTTCTCCATATACAATACCCATCAAGTTTAAAAATGCCTATAAAACTGAAACAATACTTGATCGCAATTAATATATTCCAGCTACTGTGTGAACCAATGAGTAAGTAAGTAATTTGATACTCGAGACCACGTCAAAAAGGCTATGAAACAAGGTACATGAATAATAATCATTAAGACCTATCCCTTGTTAAGAGTCTCCAGACAACAGGTGGATAAAACATTAACCACGGAAAACACTTATATTTTACCTTGCATATCAATCGAAAATCCAGTTTAATCCTACATTGAATGTTTTTACAGCCAAAAACAAGAGTTTCCAAGAATCTATAAAGATAACGATCTACGATAAACGAGCGTTTGTCATGAGAAAAATGCAATGCGAGCGACCTGCTGGAATGATTATACAGTTGCAATTGGATTTTCATATCATCACATTCACATTCTCGCTCGCAGCATGAGCATGATAGACAATAACCAGTGGGAGATAGGCAATTATGTGCCACAAAGAGGCTGACTTTTACACAGGCTCACTTTTACACACGCCCACTCAGCCACGCTGCGCGCCGTGCTAGGCGTAAGATAAAAAACTTTTTTCATGTGAACATTTTCTAAAACATGTAAATTTTTGTAACATGTCGGGAACAATAGACCGCTTGAAGTAGGACGGGTATGTAGATTAAAGGCTTCTTTGTGTGTTTGGATATTTTACAGGACTGAGTGTATTTTGCTAGATTGGTGTGGTTATTAACTAATCACAAAACACATTAAGTCACAATCAGAATATTTCAGAATCAGAATATTTATTTCCATAAAATATACAATCTTCGAGTCCCAACAAACCACATGATCTGACGTTGGGTGCTCATAATTACATAGAGATACATAAAAGTAAAACTAAAAATATATAAAAATTAACAAAGTGCTGAGGTGGCGGTACACAAATGAACTATAATATTTCCACCTACAGGTTATCCTCATGATCATACAGTCGTGATCATATTTTAAACGTGGTTAAACTCTACAGTCGTAATCATATTTTACAAAAGCTTTGTATTGTTTTCTGGTTCCGTTTCGGACATACCGCAATGTCATTTATTAATTAATTCACTAAACAAGCCTCCAAATTGCTATCAAAGCCGAAATATCAGTTAGGGAGCCTAATGAATTAATTTGTTTTATTTTTAAGGATATAGTACTTACGAAAGAGTTTGCTTCTCTGACATACCTGAAAAATAAAATTCAATTACTAACATGTAATACTAAGGAAAATCAATCAGTACCTGCTCACGATGCAATTAAAGTGCTACAATCTAGTTAGCAACATAAAGTAAATAAATCTAAATGGTACAAACGTTTGTCCAAAATATCTTTGCCAAAACCGATTGTGTGAGAAACCAAGATTCCGATAATATTTCTTTCACCAGCAATATAATCAATTTCTTAAGCATATTTGTATCAAACTTACCAACTTTAGATTACTGACCTTACGATTTGTTTTTAAGTTGTTGCAGTTTCAATAGGGATAGGTTGTGTTTGAAAGATAAAACGAGAGAGAGTACTGTTGCACGGTAGAATTGCGCGGTTCCGTTATCACTTATCCACTGTAATTGCTCTAATAAAGGGTCCAACTGGAGCCAGGTGTGGCCAAAGCGAACTCGACCCAACTGTTCGTACATAGTTCTACGGCTGATTTGTTGACCTATAAATCTCATGTAATACGTAAACTACCATTTTTATGAGGATTGCAAAAGTTGTTTCAACTTTATTTTACCTGTTACGTAATATATTTAACCTAAAAAAATCGGTCAAGTATTCTTGGAGAAGTTTAAGATGAGCGAATAAATTAAAATTACTCACAATTTTGGATGAGGGGGTTACCTCTGATGATTAAAAATACCCCCGTTGCAGCATGCCTGCATACTCAGCGAATTTCAAATTTAAAACAACATATTTCAATCCAACATATCGAGATTTGACATGTTTTGGTAAGCTCCATAAGAATAACATGGGAAAAGAGTATGCAGGTTTGCTGCTTCAGGTATATTCAAACTGGGTGGTTTTCATTCAATATTTAGTAGATCTGAACTAGAAGAACCTATTTACCAAGTTTTATCAAGATATGTTGAGAAGTAACCGAGATATCGAATTTGATTTATTTCCCATAAGGTTAACATTGGGACAACGTACTGTGTTTACCACTTTCAATATCTCGGTAACCAATGGACATAGAGCAGTGATTCAAAGTACTAAATTGTTTTTTTTTTTAGCTGAATTCAATGGTGCCATCAAAAATGCGATAAATTTTATTTTTCTATATGAAAAACTCAAAAAAAACCATTTTTGGGAGGGTTTAGCCCCCTTTAACCCCCCTTCCGGTGGTCCGATTGGGCTGGTTCACGAACTCGTCCGTGGGATCACCACTTTACATGTCTGTACCAAATTTTATAAAGATCGGTCCATTTTTACGGCCGCTATCGTGCTCACAAACACATATATAGATATATAGATATATATACATATATAAAATTTCGAACGAATGGTGTTTTTTGCTTCTGGTGGCCCCAAAACGAAAAGTTATCATGGTCTCGGGCTTAGGTCTTACCATGAGACCTACGGTAATGGCTTCTTCCCTATAGGGGAAATTCGCTAAAACGCTTAGACATAGGTAACTAAAGGTCAAAAAGGAAAAATCCAGAGATGGTTCACTTATTAACCTAAATGATGTGGTTTGCTAACTTGTTTCTCAAAAGAGAGTAGGTTGAAGATCTTAAACTCTCCACAATCCACTTGCTGATGCGTTTATCATATTTCATCTCCCATCAAAGGTGAATTCACTTCACCTAAACTTATCTCCGAGCAACAGAACAAATAACATTGTTCGATAGCGAACATGTTACAGGGTCGTGCAAATAGCACGGATAATAGCACTGGAATAATACCTTCAACCTAAAACCCCATAAAACACAAGACAACCCGTTGGTAAGATTATCTGAAATGAATCGACATGACGATTTCGTAATTTGAAACTTATCCTTCAGAAAAGTTTCAAGTTAAGGTTTTTAAGTAAAGATTTGTTACTGTTCCAATGAGTAATAAAAAGAGTACTAAGTTTAAGGATACATAAGTCACTACCCATAAGAAAAGTTACCACCTAAGAAAATTACCAAATTACCAAATTACCACCAAATAAATTCTCTTATTCTCTTTTTGTCATTCTTATATTTGTATTTTGATTGCACTTCTCAAAAAATAAGAGAATATTTCAGGTTCGCATCTTTCCTCTTATTTCAGCTATCCAACGTACCCCACCTATACTATGATAGACGACTAGTCGAATAGTAGTATATCGACTAGTCTACCACTAGTGGTAATCTATACTAGTCTATTATTTGAATAGTTGATATTCCTAGTCGATATTCGATATTATTCTAACTAGTCGATACTTAATCGGTTTTATTCGACTTGTTGGCAACATAACCGATTGGACATTGGGGTTTTTTGCTGTTTTTTGCTCATTCGACTAGAGTGAATGAATAGAACAGTCGATGTTCGAAACTAATCGATTAGTCAATAATGAAAAGTGGTCATTTTTTAAAATCATTCATTTTTTTCAATCATTCTTAATAAGACAGGTACCTCATGGAGGACGTTACCCTGAATATGAGAGCCAGATTAGTGTGATGATCGTGGCGCGATCTTGTAGCCTTGTTACTGATTAAGGTTGGCACGTTCCTTAGACAGGATTGTTAATTAATAGCCTAACAACTAATGGCAGCTGGCTCCAGAAACAACCCTTCAAAAAGCTGCTAACTTTTCTCGGGATCGATCTGGCTACCTACAAGTTTGTAGGCTGGCACCATAACCACTACACCAACCAGCCAACTTTAGGTGTTCATTCACATCAGTACAGACACGGCAGCCAAAAGGGTAGGAGCTGACAGGAAGCGACCCGACGGCAGCGGCAGCGGAAAAATCGCAATCATGTGACGAGTTCGCATTGTTATGATTTTGCATCGTGAATGTGTTGAATGACTGCTCACTTCGCCTCGAACGGAGAGCTCTAGAGTCGACCACGGTGCAAAGCAACGCTTAGAAAATAAACTAAGAATTTGAAATGTGTAAATATTTTTTTGGAAATTCATCCTGAAGGTTAAATTAAAAAGTAAGAAAAAATGTAAAGTCCAATGGTGCTGCTAAAATATATATATATATATATATATATATATATATATATTGTATATAATATAACAATTATATATATGTTGATGATATACGATATAACATAACAAGAACACGGCAATCGCAAGTTATCAGACTATTAATTCTAGGTTCTTCTTCCACTTGAAGACGGAATCAGATTCCAGATACCTAAACGTCGTGAAACTTGTTTTACTAATCATTGATGGCAAAACTATGCAAAAATTAAATTCAAAATAACACACATATCAATAAATATTGATATTCTCAATCCAATATCAAAATATATTGAATTTTTACAAAACATTAGACGTTATAATGCTTGCTTCCAAATTACTTATCTAGATTATTAATCTTTCAGAGCTACGGTTAAGGCCTCCATTAGACTTTTACCCAGCGAAGCTAGTTACCATAAGCTAGTATAAAAATAAAAGGTATGTTGACTGTTTTGACTTAATGTTAATCTATAGTTGTTTTTATTAAGTTGATTATTTATACTTGTTGATAGCATAATTTGCCCTAAGAGCATTATTTATTGCTCTTTTTAAACTTTTATTGATTATCATTTGTTGTTAGAATAATACATATTATTTTCTTCCTTGTGCTGTATCAAAATAGACGAATTAGGCCTATTTTAAATTTTTCTAATCGAAAGCTGCCAAGTGCAATTTTATTTGCATGTAAAGCAGTTTCTGCCCAAGTCGTCCTCTAAGCATGAATTTGAAAAAAAAATTAATGATCAAACTATAATAAATTTCAAATTACATACTTAGAACATTTATGCCTGTTGTTACATTTTTTGTACATATTTGACGCACCTCAAGTTTTGCATAACTTGGTGCCAGGACACTGTGATGTTTCATTAGTAAATTAAAATAAACGTATTGCGTAATTGAAAGGATTTTTAATAGTATGCCAGCATGTGAATTGGGTAAAAAATAAAAAATATCTACTCACAGTTAGAAGTTCCTTTTAACGATAAAAACACCAAAATATCATTTTTATGCCGTTCTCATTCCTATTAATACCAATTTATAAAAACTGTAATTAACTGCTCTGTAACCAACAGAGTTTAGAAATTTCACTTATTAGTGCAATACCTCATTGTAAAATACGGTATTTCATTGAACTTAATATGTAGCCTACGCTATTAGAGAGTATATCAATCAAATCCCTTTTTTATGTCGCTTGTAAGTATATTTATATCACTTTTAATTTATATTTATGTGTTCCCTTTATATTTATAAATTAATCTGGATACTTTAAATAAGTTATACATAATTTAAACAAATAAATAATAACATGACAAAAATATTATAGTAGATAGTAAACAGAAATTAAATTTTATAGCTGAAACATTTAGACGAAATATTCCTCTAACCTAATTCTTAAACCAATCTCATTAATTATTTCTGACATTTACAAATGGAAACCATTAAAACCGATTAAGAAAAATATAAATTTAAACCGAGTTGGCAGGTGTAAAATCCAGTTGTTATGAAACAACACAATTTTTGTTTTCCACGAATCGCCGTGGTTGGTCTTCATCATTTAATGTTTAGCTCGTTTGTTGACATCGTCATTATGAAACCGCCTTTATCATTCATTACTTTATCTTTTATCTGTATTTATTATGGACATAATAATTACAGAACATCCTATATCTGTAATTTTTTATTTTCACTCATCTTCCTCGTTGTTCCTACAACTACATTCAATTTGCACTAAATTCTAAAGTATTTATCAGTTTTAGAGTAAAAACCAAGTGATATTTCTATTCTGGAACTACAATTTGCGTTGTTTTTCCTAACAAGACCTAAAATAAGGTAGTGTTTAAGGCAAAGTCTGAAGTAATTGTATGGCAATATAACTGCGTTAAAAACGTCACGATTTGCTGTATAAATTGTTTTCAATCTTAACAAGATACAATTCAATCACTTAACCCCGAAATGACATCGATACTATGAGATTTTACGATTTTTAAATTAAATAAACAGAAGGTTTGCGTAAAACACGGTCAATTATGAAGAAAACGCCATACTCAACTAATTATACATGTTTATGGTACTAAAAACACGGTTAATTCTAAAAGAAAAAGTAAAACTAATCATCAATTATATCTTACGTATAACTGTTGGGATATAACCTTACCGAAATGAGGGGGTGGGAGGGATGGAGATGGGAAGGGGAGTGTGAGAGATTTAGATTGTGGGGGAAGGATGTAGATTATGAGGGGTTATGTGACCTGTAGATTGTGAGGTGTGAGGAATATAGATTGCAGGGGAGGGATATAGATTATAAAGGGTTACGTGAGCTGTAGGTTTAGGAGTGCGAGAGATGTAGGATTTGGGGGAGGGATGTCGATTATGAGGGGTTATGTGAGATGTAGATGATGGGGTGTGAGAAATGTAGATTGTGAGGGGGTGAGAGATAGATGTATATTGTGGAGTGGGAGTGAGAGATTTAGATTGTGGGGGAGGTGATGGATGTAGATGTAGATTGTGGAGTGGGAGTGAGAGATTTAGATTGTGAGGGGGTGAGAGATGTAGAAGGTGAGGGCGGTGGACGTGAAAGATGTATATTGTGGAGTGGGAGTGAGAGATTTAGATTGTGGGGGAGGTGAGGGATGTATATGGCGAGGGGGGTGGGCGTGAAAGATGTAGATGTAGATTGTGGAGTGGGAGTGAGAGATTTAGATTGTGGGGGAGGTGAGGGATGTATATGGCGAGGGGGGTGGGCGTGAAAGATGTAGATGTAGATTGTGGAGTGGGAGTGAGAGATTTAGATTGTGGGGGAGGTGAGGGATGTATATGGCGAGGGGGGTGGGCGTGAAAGATGTAGATGTAGATTGTGGAGTGGGAGTGAGAGATTTAGATTGTGGGGGAGGTGAGGGATGTATATGGCGAGGGGGGTGGGCGTGAGAGATGTAAATGTAGATTGTGGAGTGAAAGTGAGAGATTTAGATTGTGGGGGAGGTGATGGATGTAGATGTAGATTGTGAGGGGGTGAGAGATGTAGATGGTTAGGGCGGTGGACGTGAAAGATGTAGATGTAGATTGTGGAGTGGGAGTGAGAGATTTAGATTGTGGGGGAGGTGAGGGATGTATATGGCGAGGGGGGTGGGCGTGAAAGATGTAGATGTAGATTGTGGAGTGGGAGTGAGAGATTTAGATTGTGGGGGAGGTGAGGGATGTATATGGCGAGGGGGGTGGGCGTGAGAGATGTAAATGTAGATTGTGGAGTGAAAGTGAGAGATTTAGATTGTGGGGGAGGTGAGGGATGTAGATGGTGAGGGGGATGGGCGTGAAAGATGTAGATGTAGATTGTGGAGTGAAAGTGAGAGATTTAGATTGTGGGGGAGGTGAGGGATGTAGATGGTGAGGGGGGTGGGCGTGAAAGATGTAGATGTAGATTGTGGAGTGGGAGTGAGAGATTTAGATTGTGGGGGAGGTGAGTGATGTAGATGGTGAGGGGGGTGGGCGTGAAAGATGTAGATGTAGATTGTGGAGTGGAAGTGAGAGATTTAGATTTTGGGGGAGGTGAGGGATGTAGATGGTGAGGGGGGTGGGCGTGAGAGATGTAGATGTAGATTGTGGAGTGGGAGTGAGAGATTTAGATTTTGGGGGAGGGGAGAGATGTAGATGGTGAGGGGGGTGGGCGTGAAAGATGTAGATGTAGATTGTGGAGTGGGAGTGAGAGATTTAGATTTTGGGGGAGGTGAGGGATGTAGATGGTGAGGGGGGTGGGCGTGAAAGATGTAGATGTAGATTGTGGAGTGGGTGTGAGAGATTTAGATTTTGGGGGAGGTTAGGGATTTAGATGGTGAGGGGGGTGGGCGTGAAAGATGTAGATGTAGATTGTGGAGTGGGAGTGAGAGATTTAGATTGTGGGGGAGGTGAGGGATGTAGATGGTGAGGGTTGGGGGTTTAGGAGTCTCAAGAGGCTGGGGTTGCGAAGACTGAAATCACCACGGGATAGCTCTTAAATATCAACTGTGTAACAAATCCTCGACTGCCTAATGTAACCAGTCATTCTTACAATTAATTATTGATGTTTTTTATTACTTGAAACCTAAGAAAATGACTCTTGATTGGTATGAGTTTTTAGACGTTTCTATAATGTTTAACCTCACGAAAGTTTTAAATATTTTAATTGTTTGATTGCTATTACTATTTAAACGTTTTGAAGAATTTACGCTGTTGTGTGCGCGTTAATTTTATTTGACATTGCACAATAATATCATCTCATCATTATAATCTGTTTAAGATATGATGTGTGATAAGTCCTTTTCAATTCATTTATAAAGAAAGCCCGCATCCAATAACATTCACTTCCTTTTTTGAATATTTGTTTGCAATATTTGATGGGGCTACGATTGAATTTGTTACCTGAGACTGTAAAAAAGATTTTCAACATTTTGTAAGCTTATTCGATTGGAGTAATTATGGCTAGTTATCCGAATTTCTCCAATTGTAATGAAAATATAAAGTTTCAACTACCATACTAAGTCCCCAGGTAATAGCTTCTAATAAACCACATTACTTTATGCGCCTAATTTAGTCTTAAACTATCATATAAAAAGCACCACTAAACTTGACAAAACTAACTCAACCAATGACATTATTACTTTAGTGTTAACAATAATCAGGGTCAAAGCAAATCGACAACGAAATTTAATCGTCATTTTCGTGATTTTAAATCGGCCTCGGTCAAAGCCGCGGACCGGAAACAGCTGCTGGTTGCGCACCGGAAGTCTCATGTCACATAACTTCTTTCCGATCTACATACCCCCTCCACCCTCCCCCTACCCACCCAATCTCCCCACCCACTCCCCTAATCCTGGTGATAACTTGGAGACTGTTTACCCTACACCTTCCCTCTCGTTGAGTCACGGGATTTTAACCTCAATTACAGCACAGTAGCTATTAAATAATTTAGAACACAGTATTTACTTTATTTCTGTTTATTCATTGCAGGAAAATTGTCCTCTACCTAGAGTTTGTATTGTTTATTAATTAAAACCAGGTTAAATGCCTCTTTCGTCGTTTTTTTCTCTTTTTAATATACCTACATTTTTTTAGAATTACGATTGCATCATCAGGTCGGCCTCACGATGTCAAATTGATCTTCAGATAAACCTTGTCACATTAATAAAAATGCATTTTGACCTGCAGTTCACACTTTTCATTTAACTTACTTTAAAAACAAAATATTTTACCCACGGAGTTGGATTAAAATTATACTAGTTGTTATCTGAACGTGTACACACTGTATCGGTACAAAGGAATAAGGGAATAAAGAAGTTAAAACTATGAATTTTTTCTGTATTTTGTTAAGATAAGACCCCAGTGGGCTCTAATTCGAAGCCCAACGTTGAAAAAAGCATCTCCATGATTCAAAGGGAATATTTTTTTTGGTTTCTAAACTAATATTTGGGAATATTTTAATTGGAACAGTTTTTCAGCATAGTATTTTGTGACTGCTTTACAGTTCTCTGATTTAGCCAAAATTGTTGTCCAGATTACCCTGGGTGTGTGTTACTAACCTTGTTAAGTTCTAGGTTCCTTCCCACCTGAATACGTGATCAGATTCCAGATTTTGAAACGTCGTGAAACTTGTTTTTTCCTAATCAGTGATGGCAATTAATGTCCGCAAAAATTATAATCAAAATATAAAATCACCATCATCAACAATGAATTTCAAAGTAGCAAAAACTATCTACTAAATCGTCTTTACTAAACTGGAAATATTACAATTCATGAAATAAGATTAGCAATTATTTTAGGGAAAGGTAATTGGTGTATTTTGTAAGACGTTCCGGTTCGGTGCGGCCGAGTTGTAATTAGCGGCACATGACAGCTGAGTGATAACAGATAACAGATAAGTGATAACAGCGCGAGTTGTCGACGATTAGCGCCCGCGTCGACGCGGCTTTCCTCCTACTCCGACCCAACTACTGCTCAGACTGTTCAATGTAACTATGACCTGCTCATTCCTTCTATTTCTAAATGATATTCAATTTTTGGTGAGGTATTATTTAATTTCTGGCTTTTATATTTATTGGTCAGCACTCACCATTTTTTTTCCAGCTTGAAGTCCTTGTCGGTCTTGTTTTTCACACCACAATCACACATCTTGTTACACTTGCTCAGTCCTTGTTGTTTTTTAATATCTGTAGGAGAATATTCATAGCGTTGGTTTTATTTTAGATATAGTCTGAATCAAATATCGTGGCTTGGGCTGTCCGAAAGCAAAATGCTAAAATTTACATTACAGTATTCTTATGGGCGGACAGGGCCTCGTCATTTAACGCTACCTATAAACGAGTATAGGCCGATTAAAATTATAAGGCCCAGTCCGTCCGTAAGGCTAGTGATAATCTTAGCATTGGGCTTATGGATGGCGTGGGCCTTTTGTTTTGATTCAAACTCTACGTGAGGCTGATTATTTTTTCGGAGTTTTTTTACTGGGTTGGGTCATTGAAACCTGTGAGTTGAGACCTCATTTCTAAAAATCATTCGACTTTAATTTTAGGAACCCAACAAGGTTAATTCCTCCTTCTTCAGTCTATGTGACTGAAAAGTATTGCATTTAGAAAATGTTCAACAAATTTGACCACCTGGAACACCAATTAGATGTTTTTACCGAAGGAATTGTAATTTTGTCTGTCCATAATTTTTCCTTTCGATAATTAAGCACTCTCCGATTTTTGTTACAACTTAAAATTAGTATTATGCTGATCTGACCCAAAACATGGGGTATGTTGTCACTAAAACCCCATAAAATTATATGTGACAATTATTCTCAACCTATATAATTGTTTATCCTAGAAAAATAATAGTAAAATGTCCCCAAAATAATTTCTGGTTATAGTATTTGTGTTGATGCAGTTCGTCACACCGAGAGTTGGTTACCTCGGTACGAGTTTCATATCTGATCTTCGGCCGTTCGTTTCTATAGCAGACGATTCAACATCTGATTTTCAAGAAAACATATCAACCGATCTACCGATGGTTGAAGTTCGGTAATGTAGTTTGTTGGACAGAACTTAACATCCGAATCAATTTTATTTACCATCGATTGTTTTGTTATTCTATGTAAATCGACAATATCTTAGTACGAAATGACGGGATGAAAAATAAGATAGGTTTTTGGTTAGTTAATTATATTAACAATAGGAGCGTTTTAGTTTTAATTTAGTTTTTAGTTAGCTTCATTAAGCTTAATTTAGTTTTATAGAGTTTTAGGTTTTTTTGTTTAATTTTTCGTGAGACAATCGAATAACATAACTGTCAATGGTTTCGGTTATTGTTTGCTACCGGTCTTCCTTCATTACTGACGGTTGTTGGACCAGTACCTCCATTGAGTTAAACACGATAGGTTAAAAGTTGTTATCGGATTACCGAAACCTAAACAGAGTACACTTACGTGAAAACGAAACTGATCCTCGCCCATATTAAATAATATTGAGAATTTCAGTTACTAAACCTGAGCAAAGTATATAAACAATAATTAGTATAAACATATTATAACCTGTAAAGTCAGAAGACCAGATATGAAACTCGTACCGCCACCTTACCGTGCTGAGACCTCGCTATCACCCGATATCAGCAAGGGGTCTGTGGTGTCAGGTCTAATGGAATCTACGTATCTTGTTACAGCTGCGTACCCACACGGTAATCCGGAGTGCACGATCCCACCCACTGGATTGATCCAAATAATTTTAAATGAAATCGAAAATAATGGCTTTCAGTAGCAGAGTTGACAAAATATTTGTCAGAGTTTAACATTCTTTTAGTTAGGATAGATGTGGCTATTTACTTTCAAGCAATTAGGTTGACAAATATTTGTTCGTTTACTTTAAAATATTAATCTTCAGCTAAATTTATTACAATCCGAGTGTCCAAATTACTAATTAAAAATTATTCAACATTAAGTAATTAAACATTAAACAGTTTATTTATAAAAATGCGAAACGATCCGTTCACGTTTCAATGTATAACAATTTTTGTAATCCAAAAGAGGATTAAATAACTGGAGGCAACAGTTAGTGTTTTAGAATCCTACGCAAAGTTTAAATAAAAACATCAATCCATTTGTACCAGCTTACAACGCAGAATACTCCCACCTAGTGTGACCTTTTCCTTTATCCCGTTATTTTACTGTAAACTGCAAACCAAAGAATCAAACAATTAAATATTTTTAAACCGATAATGATTTCCTTTAAATTTCTAAAACGAAAAGAAAATTCCACTACACACTCATTAAAATATCAAGTAAAACAAAAAATTTATTGCAAGCTTGACGGTCAACGTTTTCAAATTTTAATGTTGAAAAACCGTCTACATCACAACAATTGTTATATTTCGTCCAAGGAAAAATGACAGAAGTGAAGTTAAGCAGCAATGAATATGAAACATGAGGTCATTAACGCTACACGGGCCACCGGTTTGTTCTTGTAATTAACTTTACATCGCCCAGAAACCACCGCATAAACAAACTTTTGGATTTGATGTTTAACGTTTTTTATATAGGTAGTTCATGTATATAGAGAATAGATAAAATTATTAAACTATTAAACCTTTCGTTGACATTGCACAGAATGGTCACGTAAACTTCGGACTTTTAAAATAGTTGCTAAAACCTTGAGTATTCTTAAAACTTTAGAACTTTATTATGCCACTGAAATTTTATTCCTTGAACTCCTCAGATGATGTTATGGTTTTAATATTTGATGCCTTGAATTATTGCCATTAATTATAGTTAGGATATATATGAAAAATGTTTTTGGACATGTAACTATTTGACTTAATTATTTAAAAATCTTTTCTGCTGTAATCAACGGTCAAATAAGATCAAGGTAATGTAGTTTTATCGATTTTACACTCAAATAAATTAATGAACTCATATGCAATAGCAACAGCAGTAGTATTGAGACCTCCCATTCTTATGTCCCAGCTGTAGCTAGTTTTGGGTGACACAGAATTTGAATTTCACATAGTTTGATTAATTACTAACAGAGGGTGATTCTTTCAACCCCTTAATTTAGCTATTCAAATGAAAAAGTTGTACTCTGCGATTGATAAATCAATAATTAATTGACTATCGCTTGTTTTCAGTGAAAAACATTTTATGTTACTTCTTCCCAATAACAAAATTAATGGGTGATATAGGTACACTTTGTTGATGATTTATATAACTAAGAGCTCTTTGTATACTGGGTCACTCAAAACCAGGAACACATTTATTTGACAATGCGATGGAATGTCTGCTTCGGATTTCAAAGTCAATGGTAGCAGGAGCTGCAGCAGCCAATGCGGTCAGTACACATTTTGCGGGCCATTCAATCTTTGACAGCGAATAATGATGTTCAAGGCTGTGGTCACGTTTCTCTAACAGCGTTGCAGTAATAGCAGCAGCAGCAGTAACAGTTGTAGCAGCCGTAGCCACAGCAGCAGCAGTATAAGCAGCAGCAACAATAGCAGTAGTAGCAGTAACAGCAGCAGCGTAGAAACAGCAGCAGCAGTAACAGCAGCAGCAGTAACAGCAGCAGCATTAGAAACAGTACCAGCAGTAACAGCAGCAGCATTAGAAACAGTACCAGCAGTAACAGCAGCAGCAATAACAGCAGCAGCAGTAACAACAGCAGGAGTAACAGCAGCAGGAGACAGCAGCAGTAGTATCAGCAGCAAAAGCAGTAACAGCAGCAGCAGTAGAAACAGCAGCAGCAGTAACAACAGCAGAAGTAACAGCAGCAGCAGTAACAGCAGCATCAGCAGTAACAGCAATAACACTAACAGCAGCGGCAGTAACAGCAATAGCACTAACAGCAGCAGAAGCAGTAACAGCAGAAGCAGCAACAGCATCAGTAACAACAGCAGCAGTAACAACAGCAGCAGTAACAGCAGCAGCAGTAACAGCAGCAGCAGTAACAGCAGCAGCCAATGCGGTCAGTCAATGTGCTGTGGGTCATTCAATCATTGACAGCGGATAATCATGTTCAAGGGCGCGGTCAAGTTGCACTGACGTCGCGTCGCGTCGCTCGCTGCGACAGCTCACATCTCACTGTGTTTTTCTACTAACTTTTCTTGTCCGTGAAGAGAAATAAATTAATGTTAATGTTCGCACTATCACCTTTAAAGTCTGCTTTATCGAGCACATGAGCAAATTCAAAACAGTTTTAATATCATAACAAAAGTCAGTGCGCTGAATACTGTGAGTGGTTTTGAAGCTATATGAACTATATGAATTGGATCTTATTGATAACTTTATAAATAACACTTAAAATGTTACGTACTTTAATATTTGATTTATAAATATATACAATAAAAAAGGGTATGCATCATGATTCTTATAAAATCACGATTATTCCTCTTGTGTTTTTAATAAAGTTCAATCTTTGTTCTGTAACTGTACGCTATGACGAAATATAAGACAAAAAACTAGAATAAAGTTATTAATTACCTACAGCAAGTAAATAACGTACACGTGTCATGTGAGGACATGCATTACATGCTCATCAATTCTCATATTTTAAATTTTAACTTAATATTAAATCAGAATACAAGCAACGTGTTGGCCAATTTTTACGATTATGCTAATTAAACGTCCATTTATAATGAAAATATTTTAACTTTTTATTATTTTTCTGCTTAATCGTTTGAATTTCGGGTTTCCTTATACGATTAAAACGCCGGCAGCCCAGAAATTAGTAAAGCTTTATGGATTTACATTAAAGTTAGGATTCTAGTGATTTTTAACACTAACATAGTTCAATTGTACACCTTTTTATACGCATAACCTTTCTTTCGCTTTTCTTACCAAGGAAGTAACCCAAAATGAAGTCTGTGTGTATATTATTTTTTACAAGTGACCCTTTACGCTGATATTACTATTTCCTTTCTAGTTCGACGACTTAGTTGTACAAAAGATACGAATAAAAGCAATAGAGTTGTCTAAATATCGTATCTTCACTGCATACAACAGAGTTTGACGTTAAGTAGGCAATGTTTGGAAGTATCGTTTGTTTAGGCGGATTGTACGGTGATTTCACCCCAAGTATCCATCGCATCCCTAGGGACTCCCCCCTCCCCCTCCCCACCACCATCTTACCCCCCCCCCCCCCCCACTGTATCTCAACTGTCCGTAACCTCACCCCGCTACAAGTGTAAACGAAGCCTAATAGTAATTGCTGTTTCAACAACTGTTATTCATTGCGTAGATGTACGCAGAATACACGACGTTTGTTTCTTCACAAGTTTTACGTTACTTCATTGTCAAAAAAAAATACTGTAAAGTTATTTTTTAAGTATTTAGAGCTATGGAAGTATTACCTTACCATGAATACATGTTGAAAATTGAAAGATTCATAAATAATAAATAACTGTAAATAAAATAGCTAATACTAATTGTCAGATTCGTAGGGATATTTCAAATTGCTTTCATACAGGGGTGCTGAAAAGTCCCGGAACGGCTAAATATTTTTTTAACCTAATTGGTTTGAGAAATAAAACTTTGCACATTCACTCCTATGTAAAAACACTACTTTCTGAGGTGTTAACTGACTCTTGGCCCCCAGTGGGGGACGGCCCACAAGGAGTCGGTACAAAATCTTAAATGTAAGCATAGGTCGATATGCACATTGTTTTGAAGGGCTAATCAAGTAGAGCTCAATGCCGCAAACCGCAATTCAAAAGGTTCATTTGTTATAAGGTGGCGGCTCATTAAAGGTTTCAAAAAAAATTCATAGGATTAGGTTTGTTGGGAGGGGGGTGGAATAAAAGTTTGAATAAATCAAATTGTATATCAGACCTAAGCCTATGTATTTTTGTTGAAAACTTAAATCACCCGCCATTTTGTAACCAATAATCCTTTTAAAATGCGGTTTGTGGCATTGAATTTTATGTGATCAGACCTTTAAAATGATGTGCATATCGACCTATGGTTACATTAAAGATTTTGTACTGACTCCTTGTGGGCCATCCCCCCTTGGAGGTAATATCCTCTACGGCACCCTAAAAGATAGGTTTTTAGGTCTGACATACAATTCCGGAGTTTAGATCCTTCAGACAGTCTGTAGGCAATTTTTAAACAATCTTTAAGTGAACACTGTGCATTTCCTTTAGATTTTTGATCAGTCGCCATTTTGTAATGAACCTTTTGAGATGCGGTTTGCGGCATTGAACTCCACTTGATTAGCCCTTTAAAATGATGTGCATATCGATCTATGCTCACATTTAAGATTTTGTACCGACTCCTTGTGGGCCGTCCCCCACTGGGGGCCAAGAGACAGTAAACACCTCAGAAACTAGTGTTTTTACATAGGAGTGAATGTGCAAAGTTTGATTTCTCAAACCAATTCGGTTCAAAACATATTTAGCCGTTCCGGAACTTTTCAACACCCCTGTATATTTCACTTTTCCCAATTAAAATTAGTGCGCCAACAATCCTAAACAATTATTTTAGTTGCAACAAGGTTACACTTCACAGAGACTACGCTTAACTGCAACTATATTTACGTATTTTCTTTGTTATAATATTAAAGTCTCGTAGTGAGGGGCTTCCGTTTTATCTTATACAATAGTGAAGCAACAGAATAAAAAAATTGTATGCATTATGTAAGTATCATCAAAACTCTACATCCGTTAATTATATACTGTTCTCCACTTTAATGAAAAAAAGAAACTATAGCTGGCGCCAATTCTTGGGGCCCAGTCCGCGCATGGGGCGGGGAGTGGGCAGGCTGGGAGGAGAGGGGAGTAGTAGCGGCAGCGGCGGCCGACATTGTACAAGCCTGGCTGCGTACATTCGGCAGCTCGCACATAGTTACTGCTTCTCTGTCAATCGTTGTTCAGAGTAACAAGACGCTTCAATAAATAGTAATGAAATATTTTATATTATTGAATAGAATTAAAACAGATCATTAATCGTCAGTAAGAGTCAATGTTCTGTCGGTCAATGTTTTTAGGGCGACATGTAGTGACACGCTATTGTTGACGGCTGAGAGCAGAATGACAGTGCTGCGCTCTAGCGAGACGTTGTCGCGCATGCGCACTAGCCGTTTTTGCTACCACGCATCCACCGCACTGGGCCCCGAGAATTGGCGTCAGTTATACATTCCCTGAAAATGTCTATCTTGCCCTAGCTGGGAGCTCGATGTACTCATTCAAAATAAATAATCTGATTCGCTCTCTAAAAATTAGCATTCAACTCCCTAAATATTAGGGGTGAGCGAGTTTTTTAAAGACGAGTCGAGTTTTGAAATACTCGCTGGAGTTTCGAGCTTTTTACGAGTCAAGATTTTTTTGTATCAAGAAGTATTTTTCTACTACGGTATAAGAATCATGCAAAAAAATTCGAATTAATTCATATATAATTTATAACTGTATTGCTATAAAACTTAGAGGTGTTCCTGAGTTACGAGCAAGTAGGCCTATGTCAAACGATATATATAAACTAAATTAAGACAAATTTTTACTTAAAATCTCTTGAATTAAATTTGATTTCCTGTGTTTTCAAATAAAATAATTATTACTTATGTCATCAGCTTAAATATATGCATTCATAAAGCATATTACTGAACGATTGCTTAAAATATCAGCTTAAACGCTCTCATGTTCTTATACTGTCAAAGGGAAGGAAACCGGTATAACTTCAAATTCTATGAAGGAATAAAGTGGTTTATATTTATAGATAATAATAACATAAAACAACTCTTTATTTAAATTCAAATAAATGATTTTTCATCCATGCCAATCAAAGATGAGTGTGAAAGTCCACAAAGCCCAATCGCGCGTTGTGATTAAAGGTACACGGCGGGAGTAACGTCTCAGCTCAAACTTGAGTTTTTTTTTTAAACGAAAAACTCGATAATCGAGTACGCACATACCCCAAATAAAAATGCCGAGTAGAAAATGAATTTGGCTATATTCAGCTAAATTAAATAAATAACGCTTTCCACTCATAATAGAAATTAAGGTACTTTTGAAATCTTACCACGATTGACTGTAAATGTTGTTCTTTGAGCCTCTTCAGTGGCGGAAGAACATAAAACGAATTTGCAGAGTCTTTGAATGGCGCAGTGTCCCAGGGAAGGGACGCTACACAACTGCAAACCATTTACAGCATAAACTAACCAGTTAGACCAACAATGTTAAGAGTTTTATCCAAGGTGAACGTATATCTTCTAATAATACAAAATTAGATTTACAACTGTAGAGTTAGCATATTAATAAAATATTTTAGGGACATTTTAAGATTGTCTCTTAATTGGTTGGATTAAAAGGTGAAACTGCATAGCGAAAGCATGTTTGTACTCATAACCTTTCATACTGAAATGTTAAGTTACTTGTCAAATTAGACTACACGTAACAAGTTAACCGTTAAAACTTATTTATTGGGTTGTAAAAGTCCCTATGTATCCATTAATAGTGTAATTTTGAATTGATGGATTTAATATCAAAAGTTTTATTGAACTAGTTTTTTTTTCTTAGATGAAAAATTACGGCGATAACACACTAAGCAAGATTTTTAAATACTAAAAATCCTCTTATAAGCTTAATACTGCCATTATGAATAAAGCTTTATTTCAAGGAAATTCAATTACTTAGTGTATTTTAATCAGGTCAAGTTATTTAACACCCTTAAATGTGTAAGAAGAAAATAATTATGTTTCACTATATATAAAATAATACACTAACACGCAATAAATAATAAACTACATATTATGTTCAGCTTCATTCACTTCCGACCAGCACTCAAAATTATAGAGCCAAGCATCGTTTGTGGTCCTTTTTTGACATCGATATAAATAAAATCTCTGCACTGTTATACAACAAGAGATGTGACAGTCGCGAGTTAAGCAGCAATGAATATGAAACATGAGGTCATTAACGTGAACACGTTACCCGGTTTGTTCTCGTAATTAACTTTACATCGTCAAGGAAACACTGCGTGAACTAAATTTATAATCGTCATTTTTTTATAGCTTTGGCTTCTAGCTGAACCAAGCATGGAAGGTAGAATTAGATTTTTATAAATATAAATGAGAAAATATTTGAAAACTAACCTCGTGATCAGGATTTTATTTATTTTTAGCTTGAAAGTGATTACAGTTAAAGTTGAAAATCAGCACAAAGCTGCTTTAAGGATTACCTCTCGAAAACGTTCATAACGTGATTTTTAACTCCCCCCTAGTCTACCTATGAAGTACTCATAGACATTTTGGCCTATTTTTTGCTTTTTGGAATAGTCTTTTTATGTATGCATAAATTAGATGATTTCTATGTCCATTCATTCAGTGTTTTATTAAATATAAAGTTTACTCTTAGGTCCCAAATTTCTTAGTTTATGTAAAAATCATCAATGAAAATGGACGTCAGTTTCCAAATTATAACTTAAAAGTACGTATGGCGCTTTTTACATTTGTGAATGAACCACAATGGGAAACGAAAAAATTGGTTTGGGAAACATCTACATTTTCCAGCCTATATGTATGTAAATCGGGCTTTTCTACAATTAAACATGCCTACATATTACTTTAAACAAATTGAAACATCATTATCCACTAAGTAATTAAATAATTTAATAAATTAGAGTATAATTACCTGGTAGTAAGGGTTTTCAAAACACCCAAGCCAAGTTTGAATAACAGCAGCAAAATCGCTCCTAGCAATGTCGTCAATGCACTTTACAACGGCTCCGTGTGGGCCTCCATAACCTCAACTCGCAGAGGCCAATGTATAGGTCTACGTAAGCTTTAACAAGGTAATGAATCTCCCTTTTTAAATAATTGTTGATATTTTTTAAATAATTTTTGATCTTTTTTAAATAATTTTTGATCTTTTTTAAATAATTTTTGATATTTTTTAAATAATTTTTGATGTTTTTAAAATAATTTTTGATATTATTTAAATAATTTTTGATATTTTTTAAATAATTTTTGATCTTTTTTAAATAATTTTTGATTTTTTTAAAATAATTTTTGAAATTTTTTAAATAATTTTTGATGTTTTTTAAATAATTTTTGATGTTTTTTTAAATAATTTTTGATCTTTTTTAAATAATTTTTTAACTTTTTTAAATAATTTTTGATATTTTTTAAATAATTTTTGATGTTTTTTAAATAATTTTTTATCTTTTTTAAATAATTTTTGATCTTTTTAAAATAATTTTTGATATTTTTCAAATAATTTTTGATGTTTTTTAAATAATTTTTGATATTTTTTAAATAATTTTTGATATTTGTTAAATAATATTTGATATTTTTAAATAATTTTTTATATTTGGCTTAAATATTATGTTTAGTAGTGTTGAAATCAACATATACCTATATCCCGTAACGTAAAATAAGTACGTTCACCACTTATTTATTATTCTCTAAAGAAAACTTTTTCTGCTGTTAATTCTTGTTATACTAATCAAACTAATGCCGTACTAACGCCGTGCCGGGGTCGTGAAAAATATTTATTACTCAGTATGTTAAGTAAGTGTCCGTTCTGTGTTCAACAGTGCTTCGAGTTTAGTTTTCATTTTTACTTTACTTTATGAAGATAATTAAAAATACCCCCGTTGCAGCAGACCTGCATACTCAGCGAATTTCAAATGCAAAACAACGTATTTCAAGCAAACATAGCAAGATTTGACATGTTTTGTTAAGCTCCATAAGAATAACATGGGAAATGAGTATGCAGGTTTGCTGCTACAGGTATATTAAAACTGGATGGTTTTAATTCAATATTTAGTAGATCTGAACTAGAAGAAGCCATTTACCAAGTTTTATCAAGATATGTTGAGAAATAAGCGAGATATAGAATTTTACTTATTTCCCATAAGGTTAACATTGGGACAACGTACTGTGTATACCACTTTCAATATCTCGGTAACCAATGGGCATAGAGCAGTGATTCAAAATACTAAATTATTTGTTTTTTTGAGCTGAATTCAATGGTGCCCACAAAAATTTGATAAATTTTATTTTTCTATGTAAAAAACTCAAAAAACCCATTTTTGGAGGGGTTTATCCCCCTTTACCCCCCCTTCCGGTGGTCCGATCGGGCTGGTTCACGAACTCGTCCAATTGATTACCACTTTACATGTCCGTACCAAATTTCATAAAGATCGGACCATTTTTGCGGCCGCTATCGTGCTAACAGACACATAGATAGATATATATATATATATATATATATATATATATATATATATATATAAATTCGAACGAATAGTGTTTTTTGCTTCTGGGGGCCCCAAAACGAAAAGTTATAGTGGTCCCGAGCTTAGGTCTTACCATGAGACCTACGGTAATAGCTTCTTCCCTATAGGGGAAATTCGCTAAAATATACTAAACATTATTAATGCTGTTACTTGTAGTATATTTTGTATGAGTATGCCTCGTTATTTGAATCAAGTAGTGACCATATAAATTTCATTCGCCTTATAGTGAACTATTTATTACTATAGTGTATATTTTGACGTTAAGGAATTTTTATGAAAACCCAATATCAACGAAGGTATCTCTCTACTTGTGGAAGTGATATTTACAAATTAAAGGAGTTTGGCAACTTGTTGGAGTTTTGATGAAATAATGTCCTGTTAAAAATTCGGTTTCTCCCGAAGGATATTTTTTTTATTTCGTTGAAACTTTTTCTACATTATAAAAAAATTAAATGGATATTTTTGTAAAAATATCATAATTAAAAATAAAAATACAAAAGCAAATAACATGATGAATAAAATATAGCCTATTCGAAATGCGTATTTAGTAAATAGCTCACAGCAATCCTAAATCTTAATAAAGTAATTTTTGTATTCATATACTGTACTTTCTCGTCTTGTGAGCATGCACAACTATCTCAAAAACGGCTACGTGGTTTTTACTCAAAAACGTGTTCCAAGCACATACCGTGACATCAACAGAAAAATCTAATTACGCAAAATAGTGAATTAAAGGTTGTAACATTTTATCAAGGGGCTTATGGAGGAGAAGAATTATTAAGCTAAGCTGCAAGGTTATGTATGGGTTGTTCCCAACAAAATAACAAAGACAATTAACATGATCAAATATAATGCTAAAGCTGCACAGTCATATTTTTTATAACAGGTAAAATTTAAGCAGTAGACAGAAATATTGGAAAGAATCATGAACCACTGAGCGAGAATCGGTCTACCATCAAGTACCACAGCTTTGACAAATTATATTTATACAGGTCGAGTCATATGACTTGGCTCACGAGGATATTACTGACTTCAATATGGGCTTACGGACGGCCTGTGCTAAGTTATTTGATTCTTACCATAATACAGGGTGTCCAGCGAGTACTGTGCCAAACTTTGCCAGGTTACTCAGCAGGTCAAAACAAACAAAAAATGTCATATGAACATAGGGTCTATCTCGGTTCGTTTTCCGTCTGTCCACTTGTACGTGATTTTTACGTAACTGATTATAACTTTTGAACGACTTGACATACTGATATCAAACTTGGTAAATGTATGATGACTAACAGGACCTATCTTTGTATGGAGTATTAAGTTTCTGCTTTTTACCATTTCAAAATGGCGGCTGTTTTTTTTAATTTCAAAGTTAAATATCTTAAAAACGGTAAATTTTAGAAAAATTATACATCAGACAAAAAAGTTGCGAAAAATCCAATTAACGCTGTTATTAAGATTATGATGATCGTACAGTTAATAATGGAGAAATTTTAATTTTTACAATTTAAAATAGGCAAATTTCAGACAGTATGTCCTAAAGAACCATGTTTTTATGCAGAAAAGTTTTAATTTCTCCGTTATTAGTTGTTCGATCATTATAATCTTAATATCAGCGTTAATTGAATTAAAATTCGCAACTTTTTTGTCTCTTGTATATTTTTTCTAAAATTTACCGATTTTAAGATATTTAGCTTTGAAAATAAAAAATAGCCGCCATTTTGAAATGGTACAAAGCAGAAACTTGATACTCCATACAAAGATAGGTCCTGTTAGTCATCATACATTTACCAAGTTTGATATTGGTACGTCAAGCCGTTCAAAAGTTATAGTCATTTATGTAAAAATCACGTACAGGCGGACAGACGGAAAACGAAGCGAGATAGACCGTATGTTCATATGACATTTTTTGTTTGTTTTGACCTGCTGAGTAACCTGGTAAAGTTTGGCACAGTACTCGCTGGACAACCTGTATATTTACAGTAAATCAGGCGTTAAAAACTTTATCACACTGAAAGGAATTACTGTAAAATTATGAGTCTCTCTTGGAATATTATGTCACAGTTTATTCGCCCCCCCTCCCTAAAATCGCAAACTCATTTAAATATATGCCAGTCTTTACATTGATACCACTCAAATAAAAATAAATCGTACCAAAAAAAATTCGAGAATCGTCTGCATAACCTTCTAAACCTGAATAAATGAGACATTTAAATAAATAGAAACATACTCCAACTCTGACTGCGACGTGTGAAACGGATGAGGAAGAAACAAGAAAGTTACGAGCCCTGAAAAGTTTACACGTCGGAACTCCTGACTCCGTAATGCAGGCGGCTTTAATCAAACAGACTCCAATCGCTTGAAATGCGTTCGGTTTTAAAACATTAACACAATCATATCGTCTTTTGATAGCCGATATGTCAGAGTGCGACTTTTACCAAAGATGGTTATTAGAAACTGTCTCGTATTATGTCATGTTTACCAAACTCAGTAAAGTAGTCTTGATTAGACAGGTCTTTGGGGTGAAAATAATTTCTTTGTACTGTATGTATATTAAAAACTTAGGGACTAATTTTAAGAATGCAAAATTTATGTAAGTTGGTGTGTTTAACCCAAAATCATCCACTCTAATATGAGCAATATTTGTTAGCTTGCTTACACAATTATCTTAAACACGGCTCCGAGGATTTCCTTCAAAGTCTGAAAATAACTGATTTCTGGCACTATAACGTTTTATATGCAGGTTATTGTGTTACGTAAAACGTGTTATATGCCTGAAAAAAATCTAGGGTAAAAATATAGTCAAAATATATAAATGAAGTCGAAAAATTTTGCATGGGGCAAAATGTTTCATGATGGAAACGAAATAATCAAGGGTATTTATTAAATAAATACTATATATTTATTATATTATATTATATTATTATATATTTATTATTTATTTATAGAAATAAAAAAGACTATAGAAACAAAGTAGAATCGGAATAGTTATTTTTGCAGAAAATGATTCAATAACTCTATTACTTTATAAAATTACCCATAGGTCAATTAGCAGCTAAGATTTTAATTAATTATTATTTTGTAATACACTATTGATCTGTAAAATAGTATTCCCATTCGACTATACTTTGTATCTAATAAACCTAAATTAATGATCCCAAATTCCTAGATGAAAGTAGATTTTTCGTTTGGACGTTAATGTATTTAGGACCGACCACCTGCGGTACAATCAATGGCGTCAACGATGATGTAAGTAAAACGCCGCCAGAAGAAACAATGCACCATCATTAATCGAATAGACTATAGTGTAAAGTAATGCCGTGCACTTGGCAACGCTTGATATTACACACGTGGGAATTGCATTGTGCTGCTGATGTTAATGCGGTTCTGAACCGAGCTTTTGGCTGACTTGTAAATGGCAGCGCGAACAAATGATGCCGTTTTAATTCACAGTTGTTTGAAAAAGTATATTACGTTACTTGAGCGATAAGTACTCTTTTGCAGGACGAGCGTGATAGTTCCCGCGCAAGCCAGAGATGAGTGCGGTATTTTAATGCGAGTTCGTATTTTCATGCGTGTGACAATGCTTTACTTCACTCTACTCAGAAAAAACACATTTAATTACATCGTATTTTTTACATTAACTACTACGTTTCTCAATTCTTCTACGCTAGCCTACAATAAACAAACATTTACTGCTGTTACCAGTGCTGCCACTATATTCCTATACAGTAACCTATTAAAACATGCATTAAACGTAGGTTTGCTGCAATCAGCTGACTGTTTTGATTGTTCAGTTCCTTTATTTCCGTTTCCCAGCGCAAGGTAAATTTACTGTGCACTGTACGGTAAATTTACCGTTCAGTTATCGACAAAGAGTAACTTTCCAGCCAAGAGTAAGTCACAGAAAGCAGATGTTCCTGTGTAATATGATGTAAAACAATATACCCGATCTACTACTTCCTATCCAACAAACCTACATTGATAAACCTAAAAAACGTAGATGAATCTAGATGCACCATTGGAACAGCGATTTATTTAAAACCGACTCGATAATATAAACAATCAACTGCGTCAACGATGATGTAAGTAAAACGCCGCCAGAAGAAACAATGCACCATCATTAATCGAATAGACTATAGAGTAAAGTAATGCCGTGCACTTGGCAACGCTTGATATTACACACGTGGGAATGGCATTGTGCTCCGTTGTTAATGTGGTTCTGAACCGAGCTTTCGGCTGACTTGTAAATCGCAGCGTGAACAAATGATGCCGTTTCGATTCACAGTTGTTTAAAATGATTTTGTACGTCGGCTTATGTGAATCACCGTTTTGTTAGTATTAAAACAGCTACTGAATAGTATTATTAGGCAACCACCCAATTGTATCAGAAACTATTCAATAGTAATACACCACCAAAACATGATTTTAAAGGAATAAAACTACTGTTATTCAGCCAGATAAACGTTGGGATTCAAACGCATATTGTATAAGATACTGTTTTATTACAAAGTTCTAACATTCCTACCTTCAAAAATCCGATTTGATCTGGTTAATACCCCGGAAACGTACCTGAAAAAAACAATAAGAATTTAAGTCAGATTTTTAAATAAGTCTTGAAATACATAAATCTTAAAAAGTCTATAAAAGCTTAGTGTATTAACTAAATTACAATTCTCAAACAT
Source organism: Flexamia atlantica (assembly GCA_035578135.1). Lineage (NCBI taxonomy): Eukaryota > Metazoa > Arthropoda > Insecta > Hemiptera > Cicadellidae > Flexamia > Flexamia atlantica. The sequence goes on along the minus strand of JAQJVK010000014.1, from coordinate 4,318,158 downwards.
AAGGCGCCAAATAGTAAGAGGTATTTTAGGCGAATATGAGTGAAAGATGAGTGTGGGATTATTGTGACATGGTTTTGTAGTCTTGTCACTAAGTCAAAAGTTACTCATAGAAGCCTTGTGATTTACAAAACTAAGAAGCAACGTGAATCCAGTCCGCTTGGTTTTCAGGATAAGGAACAATTTTATAGAGTATTAAAAATATACTGTATCATGTTCATGAAACCGTCTTATGTTATGTTCAATTTATTTTTTGAAAACATTTTGGCTGGCTTGTGATTGTTAAGCCTCATAAAAATCAAATTAGCAGTTATATATATATAAAGTTTACTGATACCAGCAGATACCAACGGCTTTGCTCACGATGAAATTGAAACATTTTTTCATGTGTCACAAGTCCTATAATGTTTCTTACACATAAACTCAAAAACCACAAGACGAAGATGAGTAAATTAAGAAACCTTTCGCGTTTTTTTTTTGTTTTTTTTGAGTGAATATGTATTTCCTTTCAGTCACGTACCACAGAAATGTGGACCACAGAAAAAACCATCAAAATCCTCGCACCCGTTAATTATTGAATTGTGAACTGAGAAAGAAGTGTATATTTTTTTGTTTATATACTATGTATGACTACACATACATAATGTGTTCACATACATGAACAGAATATGTTCATAGGAAGATCCAAAGCTGAAAAATACCTTGATAGATAAATCTATACAGATGAGTTTGAGTACATGTGTGATATTGTGGTTATATTTAACTAAAACCTAAGAATATCTGTGTATACATCGGTGTGCGCTAGTATATTTACCACAAAATCCGTGGATGGATACGTATGAGCTGAGATAACGCATAAAAAAATTATCGGATCGTTTGTTTACAATGCGACCTACTTTTATAAAATGCATGCCTTACACTTTCGACGCAGCATCGCATCACTAAGATAATTCATAAATCCTCCATCATTATCATTGCCTTATCGATGTTTTCAGGTTACGGAATTTAGCCCAGTTTCTTTATGAAATTCAGTGGACTCTCGCTTATTCTAAATACCAACGGAACACAATTTGTATTAGAGTTTCACATAATCCGACTTAGGCATAGTTTGACTTAAGACTTAAGGTAATCCTTGGTTAATTTCGACGTATGGAGATAATTTGATCTAAAAACGAGATTGTAGAGGTATACCAAATGAAAATTAGAATTACAGAGGTAAATAATATTGTTGTTGCACCGGATATGACTCACTGTCTCGTCGCGACTGAACGTCTTCGGGGATTAGACTTACAGAGGTCCGTTAAGTATACTTTGAAATATAGAGGTAAATTTTGACTTGTAGTAAATTGCAAAGTGAATTCGACCTACCTACTGAACTTTGAGTTTCATTGGTAATTTTTGCATTGTTTCTTTATAGTTACTGCATAGTTTTTACATCGACTTAGAAAGTTTTCTAGGGGATCAAAATTAATTCGAGCCATAGACGATTTAGAGTTATTTTAGTCCGAGTTATAAAGAGTCATTTTAGATTAAACTGTTAACTCCAAAATAAATTCTAAACTCAAATATCGGTCTTATTTGTTCATTACTCTAACACTAGCCATCGCTGCAGTCAGTGTAAATCCCGAGTGAATAGCCCAGAGCAGTTGGCCACAGAACGTTAAATCCGACCCAAGACAGTTAAGGCCTTTATTAGCGCAGTTATAGATAAGTGATAACGAGGTAATGTAACTTTGTCGGCTAAATGTTCGTCCGAATGTTCACTCTCAACTGGCCAAGCGAAACAAGCCGCACCAAGTACATTGATTAATACTTATTTTGTAATAAAATATACTAAGTTCTGAGATTATTCATTTATTTTTTAACTAGTTATTTTAAATTTAAAGTTATGGTAATTGTAAAAGACTAGCTGATCAACCCGGTTTCACAAGTGGAAAAACAGAGAACTTCCTTGGATTTTGATTTTAATGTTTCATTGAATGCGATTTTTGAGTTCATATACTATTCAATCACAGTTAAAGATATGTTAAAAATACGATATCATGTGTTAAGATTTTATTTACTTCGTTAAAAAGTAATTGTTTAGAAGTCACTGTTATACCTGTTAATAACTGTACTTGTAATACATGTTGTACTTATGATACACAAATAGTAAACTGTATAATTTTTATTTAATTTTGTATATTCAAAAAAATGTTACAATGCTATAATTCAGCCAGAGTCAAGTAGTTGATATCATTTGCAGTTGTTTACATCTTAATAAAAGAGAATCAAGCAATTATTTTAAATAAATAAATTAGATCAACGGTGTTATTTTTAGTGTCTAATTCTTGCTTTTTTACACTACAATGGAGATCGTATTCTTAAATTTTAAGATGACAAATCAATTATATAAATACAAATAATATCAATAAATAAGGTGAATAACATTTTTATTTTTAAAGTACTACAAGACAAAAAATCTATTTTAATTAATTTTTTTAATTAAATGCATAAACGAGTTATAAGTTTAGAAATGTAATCGTAAAATATAAGTGAGAGAGGGATGAATAATAATGCCTTGACATAAAATTCAATGCAGAGATATAAACCAGATTAGTTTGTGAAAAGCAAGGTATAAGCAATTGTGTAATTCGAGAGCCATCGTATTAACTTTTGTAATGTGAACCAAATGTGACGATCGATTATGAAAATGGGTTCAAGTTTGAAGAAACTAGGCATCATGCAAACTAGCACTTAATTTCGAATTAGTTCACCGAGTTTAAACTGCAACAAATATGACACTAGAAAAAGAGTTTTTGTTCTTCAGTTCAAAATATACTTATCTATGATCAGGTCAATATTATTACTTAACCATCGTACAACTTTAAGATTAATTAATTTTGATAAAATTCCATTTTAAAATTACCTTCCTCGACTCATGACTTAAACTAGAAATGAAAATACTTTTTTAAGTTTATGTACTTTCTCGCAACGAGGATACAATTTCCATTCCAACTATAAAAGTAATTGAGGAAGAATTTTTTATTATATTAACAGACTATTTAGGCCAATCAAAATATATCCTAATAATATTATAAGTCTGTAAGTTTGTGAATTTGTTTGTTTGGATCTTCATCATGCTTAGTTAACCGATATGCTTGATGTCTGTAAGGTAGATGTAACACCTTCGATTAACACAAAGACTTACTTTCGTCCTTATAATACCCTCAGCCTATGCCGTAAGGATTTTTAAAGCTGCAATCACTATGTAATTTGCTAGGATTTTATATTTTTCGACTTTTAGCCATGGCGATAGGTTACACCTTCGAGTAACACATAGTTTTAATTACTTATGATATGACGTAGTTATATTCATAGTCATATTCCCGTTCTCGTAATACTACCGGGCTACGCCGTGGAGGCTTTTAAAGCTCCAATCAAAATATAATTGAAGGGGTTCCCCGTAAAACGTTCTAAGCGACAAAATTTCAAAATCGGAGATATTCAGTGAAAAAGGTTCTCCAGGACATGAGCTACACCGTGGTATATTTTGTTTTGAAGATATTTAAGTTGGTAGCCCTGATTTCGTCTGTCAAAGTTTGCGTGCTTCGCGAGACTGCACGGACTTTCTGGGGAATAACGTTCTATTCGCCGAAAGATGGAATCCCCACCGGTCGCTGCGCTGTCACCCAAGGACCAAAATCGCGTAAATAAAAATAAAAGACGTGAAGTAAATATTGGAAAGTGGAAGGATAATACCAGGATTGAATATAGAAAAGTTGGATAACCCTATATTTCAAAAAATAAGAAGCCAAGGCCTGGAAATCGTCCCCAAAAGAGGTGGGTAAAATAACGTTTTAAGCACCACATGTGGATAACTTTTAGCAAAATGACGTATCACGTTTTATTAACATTACGTTTTTGTACTTTTACATAAATGAAATTGTTTTATATTCAGTTTTATTGTTGTTTCTGTTGGTATTCCTACTCTCCCTCATGTTTTCTTCCAAATTAGAAGAGCAGTCCGTCAGAAAACATTCCAAGCGCCAGTCATTTAGAACGTTATAACCTCAAAAAAAACAAGTAAAATGTTTTAAAATGCTTGATGGCAAGTAAAAATTCAATATAATGCTACATTATGATCCTATAAATAGGGTGTTAAAAGATTATATATGATTATAAGTTCTAACCTAAAAAAACCCGTAAATTTTATAATTCAACTTTCAACCCTTGATTACTCAAAACTAGGTTTTTGGCGTTTAGAACGTTTTACGGGGGACCCCTTCAATTTACAAGAATTTCGTAATTTTAATTTGTCACCATGATAACCAATATTGACCAAACCCTTGCGCACAGCGGGCACGGTGTTCAGTCCACATTAAACAGCCAGGAAAGTAAATGAGAAAGTTCCCTTGAAGAGACGTGCGTCCCGATTAGCAGACCGTTTCGCGATCGATGCGTCGGGACGTGGAACATGAAAGGTCTGAGAGGTTTGAAGAGATTGGGGGAGCGAAGGGTTGAAAAGATTTGTACAGTTCATAATATCAGAATCCTCCGTCAGTGACTCTCAATTTGTTATGGTTTGATTTTTCCTGGAATCTAATTGTGAAGCTCATTTTTGTAATGGCTCTTGTTTCACTCATTTCTGCCCCTCTTTTCCCCTTTTACCGACAGACCATGAGCATATAATTGGAGGTTCAATCAGCAAAGAACAAGAAATCTTTCACAATTAACTACTTCCAGCTCAAATAAGGTTTTTGGAGGTTATGGAAGTTTAAGTTTGTAAATAAACAATAATAACCAAAATGGTTTATGGTATTAAATGCACAATATCAAGAACTATTTAAAAAGTTTAACCATCCCAATCCTAACCAAATTTAACAATTTTCAGTTAGTAGGTCACTGTGTAAATCTTCAGACATTCCACAATGTTTCACAAAAGTATTCAGGAAACGTTTTCCTAATCTCTATAAAATGGTTTATAAGTCTCAAACGTTATGCTTCCACATAACAATAAATTAAAATTTCAGTCCACCGTTCAAATCGAAGTAAAAAATCGATATTTTTTATTTTATATAAATAATCGATTTCCTATAAAAACATATGAGCAATTGTTAGTATTGTGAAACTTATTTAAAATAAACAATTTATCCTCAATTCCATATTCTCCTTTTAGTATGGAATTTTCTTAAGCCATGTCTTTCAAATGACAATTAAGGTTGTACTACCCATGTGAAATAATAATTAGCTCACGATTTTATCTTCACATGATATGGATTTAGTAAACAAATATACTCAGCAAAGGTAATAGAATAGCTATCTCCCAAAAGGCCTGTAATGAAAGGTAAACGTGGAATTGAGTATAGTATAGGTTACTGTTTTAACAGTTTATTAAAATTTCGGTTTCAGTCAGTTCTTTCACTATCCTATTACCAACTGACAAACCTATTGTCAGGTAGACAGTCATGGATTTTGAAATTTGCTTTGTTAGCTAATTCAGTTTTATGTGGTGTTACAATGATTCTAAGAATGAAACTTGGTAGAAGTGATGGATATATTTGGAAGTGTAATCAACGTGGATGTAGGTAAATGGTACGAATATTCCAATATATCGTCGAGTGACATTGAATAATTTATTTGTGTATTTTTCAGCTCGATACGTTTACTCAATTCCAGGTAGGGGAGAGTGGGGCTAGTTGAAACGGGGGCAAGTTGATGCAAAAATTATTAAAATTCAACGCGCATGCGAACGTCCAAGAGGGTAGTTGGTATAATGATCCTGAACAGTGTTTTTTTGCCAAAATAGTAAATTTTTCATGTCAAGTTTGAGTGGGAATAAGTGGGCTAAGTCTTTGTTGGGAACAGTGAAATGTGGACTCATCGTGTTCAGCAGCTTTTAATGAGTAAATTAATGTACTTTTCAATTACTCAGGTAACATATTTGATAGGTTATATTAGTTTTTAACGCACGTGGTCACTGGGGGCAAGTTGATACGTTTCTTTGGGGGCAGGTTGATACAACTTATCGACGCACCCCAACATTATATTTATGCAAGCTGGTTTGATTTTTGTGGATATTTGCCATCACCGATCAGTAAAAACAAAGCTGATCAGTTTTAAAACGTGTTTTTACAAATGAGTGATTGCCAAAGACCGCAAAAATCAAAACCAAAACATAAACTCACCATCACCAATAATGAGTTTTATAAACAAAGTATAAATATTTACTCTCTTGATTTTGCCAGTGTACAAGCCACTGTTTCTTTAGTTTATAATTATTAATAAAGTATTTTTTCTTGATTTAGTTCAGAATTTTTTCCACCCTTCAAAAATATCAATTGCTTTTACCACAGTATCAACTTGCCCCCTCTTGGTATCAACTTGCCCCGATTTGGGGTAAGTTGAGACACTTTGAGTTGTTTGCAAAAAAATGTCTGAAAATTTGTATAATGAATTTTTTGAAATAAAAATAATATACATGTAGACAAAGGTTCGAGCTTTCAAAATATTATATTCACTATAATTTAGTACTACCAATAGCTTCATTAAAAAATAAAATCTTGAAACTGTCTCAACTAGCCCCACTCTCCCCTTAATCAAGAACCTATGATTTAATCAGACACATACATCATCTGGTTCAACGATTCCACTTAATTTTTATCTGGTTTATTTTTTCAATTAATTATATGTACGATATAATGAAGGAAGGACAAGTTCGACCCGTATGGCTAAGCACTTTTATGCGTCGCCAGTATCGAAGTGTCGTGCAAAGTGTATTTTCTCAATGTTTAGAAGGCGCAGCTGAAGTTTATGTACTTACACAGTAGTTGTAACCATATTTTTGTGATCTTTAATGTTTTATTTAGATCAAACCAATTATAATTATGTTTATTTAGCAAACTATCATACAGATAAACATAAGTTTTAAATTATCTCGATGACAGTATAAAAATGTCGTTTTGGTTAACATAATCGCGGTTGTAAATATCGAAGAATATAGATTTTTAACTTAGATTTTAACGGTGGAGACTGATTCTAAGATTTCGCCTAATTTTGCAGATTAATGGATGTTTACCTGTGTAATTATTTAGTCAAAGCCAACGTAAACCGCCCTTGCCACACGCAACTGCTCATGCGGCTAAGTGTGAAGCGGGAGTAACTCTGATTTAACATGTTCAAAATTATACACCGCGTAAACGAAGCGCCGTAAATTACCCAGATCTTGCTTTTCCTGCCTAATTAATCTAAGGGTATATTGGATTCGCTTGTGTAAAGAATCTGACGAAATCAAACTGCCAAAAAAGGGCCAAGGTTGAAATAGTGGTTACAATTTGCTGAGAAAATAAACGCAAAAAAGGGAAATGTTTATTTTTTATTTTTGTAGGATTTAAATATGATATAGAGGAATTGCATCTATCGTTTAGCTACGTAATTAAGGTATTATTGCTTGAAATTCAAAGACCTATACGAAGAGGATAATATTGTTTTAAGTGAGCAATTCTTGTATATAAATATATAAAATCCCATCTCTGAAACAGATTCAACGTATTTAATAGAATTGTGTATGTATATGTAGTTTTTATTTTGAAATTTACCTACGTAGTTTAATTTTCTGCAGAGACAAAAAAAATTAGAAAAATGAATGTTAAAGTTAATTTTTTTTAAGTCATAATTTACCATTTTGGTAACGGAATAACAACGAATATATAAATATAAACAAAATAATCTATCAGCTGTCCATAAACAAGCTACTTAAATAGCTAATAATAATACTGTATTATGAGGTTATATTGTATGTGAAAAAGATATTTTTCTCCCTTGAGCAAAGTTCGGTTGCCAGATGCTCTAGTGTTACATAATAATCAATAATCCTCTACAATAAAAACAGATGACATTTTTAAAATATGCGCAATTAAGTTTTAGATACTAAACAACGAATGCATCGACTCAAACAATAGAATCCATTAGAGCTTTGACAATAAACGGCATCCCAATCCAAGTATTCATTAATCACATAAGTCCTACTCCGAGACGATTATCATAGCTTAACCATGGACCGTCTTGCAGCAACGTTTCTTCGTAAAACAAGTGTCTTACACCCAGACAGACGGACGCTGAAGTCTAGTATAAACATATTTTTGTCCCAGCCAGAATCAGAATTACTGTAAATTAAATGTTTAATATAAAACAGTAAGAAAATTAATAAACAGATTATTTGTTGTAGAAAAAAAACTTATGTTTATTTTGTGATTGAATTAATTGTTATCATTTATAGAACAAAATGTAAGCATAAAATTCAAATGTTTTGGATGGTTAAAACTTACATAAAAATTACACTGTTATGTGAAGTCTTGGCCACTCAGCCCTATGATGCTATCCACCGTTCTAATTACCAATTTTCTTTAACTTCTATAGGCTACTATATGAAATATTTATAGTATGTATGCATTTTAATATTTTTGTACAATGCATTGTACATATTTATATTGTATCTATGTAATTAGTTTGATGGATAAATAAACTATACACAAAAGGAAAGCATATTCATGATGTATTATGGAAAACTACAATATTCCTCTAAAATATTGTACACGTTGTTGACCTTAAGCATTATATTGTAACGCACCGATGTACGCTGTATGTAATGACTACGGAGAACAAGCGGTACATTGTTATTCTTGTTGCAGTCCTGAGAATGGAAGGAGCTGCAGCAAGTTAAATCCAAGTGGCTGACACGACAAGGCGCATTTTATCGCACCACGTTACGTCATGGTACTCTCAAGAGGTGTTTAATTTTAAGAGAAAAATCTTAAGATAGAATATGATAGTTCAATGATAAAATATTATTATAACTTTAAACTGTTATTATTTTACAGTTATCTATAACGTTTCTATTCGTCTTCTTAGTGGTTAAAAGTTTATTTACTCGAGTTTGTACTAGACGATCCTACTTCAAATAATTCAAATAAAGTACACTCTTCACATAGAGCATACGTTTTTCTTACATTAACTTCGAATTTTAAAAATCCTACTTAAATGAATGGTATGTACCTGAAATTAGTTGCATAACATTAATTTTTTCCTGGTGGTAGAAGTATTTTATAGAGTTGAAGACGTTTTGAAGAATACAATTGAATGGCCAAGATTGATATACACACGAAGAAGAAATATTACACAATGTTCATTATTTTATAGATATTACCAAAATAAACCTAACTACCATGCTAGCCAATGCAAAAAACTTGTTCATGGCGAAATCAATTATTATTACTGAATACTGTATAACTACTTTTGTTTTATAATTGACCTAGTCCAACTCAATAACATACCTTCATATTTATTCCTTGAATTGTTCTCTAACATTCATCAACCCTCTAATTTATCGTCATTACAGTTTGCTACTAACTAGAAAGAGGCTATAAGAGTTAACATGCACCTTACAAGAATTTGTTATTTATCCATGCATCCCATGTTCATTTTAGACTAACACACTTGAGAATAATGACACACACAATTCCAGTCTTATCAATGCAAACCATCCTTAATATTTTCAACAGGGCTGAATATATCTTTTTAATGACATTGAACAAAACGAGTTGTTTGCAAGTTTTATTGAGCACGTCCTCTACACAAATATGTTCTTTTAACCAACAAAAGTATAGTAATTGGAAAGGAGAATTCAATCCTCTATAACATTACTCGTGATAGACAGTAACCGGCAACTTGTGTTGAAGTCCCTGCAATAAGGGAGGATGTCACTGGACGACTGAAGTAGCTGTCACTCGGAGTTCCAAGATATAATGGTATCGTAGTGTCAACGACTGTTTGGAGGCCTGCATTAAAAATTCATACCAATTCACTAATGCGTACTTTTGTATGCATCACTATATCGAACTACTTTTAACGATCTTCTCCGGTCAAGGGAATATATCATTAGGTTTCCTGTACCGCCATGTTTTCTTTCAGAACTTCTTAGACAGAATCACAATTTTGAACGTAAATACAACAAGATTTACTTTCAGTGCGTAGCTTTATTGATTGAGTTTCAATTTAAATTTATAGACACTGGCAGATACACTAACGGATGTTGTATAAGTGTTTATATACAACATCACAGGGTAATTATGAAGTAGAACCAACCAAAATATTAAAACCCAATTCCACCCAAACAAGAACACTAATGAAGATAAATAAAGATATTGAGCTCAATTTTAAACACTAACTGGGCCATTTGAAAAAAAAACTTACCAATCTCATAATCTTATCGTAATATTTAAATAAGTGAATGGTTCTTCTGTTTTTGATTATGTCCTTCTTACTGTAGCACAATAGTTTAAGTAGCCCAAGCCTCTCGTGGAATAAATTTGAGAGTTTTACTACTATGCCAAACGAGTAGTAGGAAGGGAGCAAAAGCGAACCTGAATATGTCTTTCAGGCCGACTAAAGAAGCGATTCACAGCAAGCGGTTACATTTTGACAATCATATGTCTGGCTGAGTTTGACTGTAACAAGCAGGTGTCTGGCTGAATTAGACTGAAATAAACGATGCCTAGCTGGAGTAGACTGTAACAAGCATATGCCTAGCTGATTTGCCTGGCTGTACTTGTAAATGCCTTAAACTTGTAAATCGATAAAAAAGTTGCAATTTCAAATCAATATTTTACCGAGTTTTTTTTAATTTGGAGAAAATACTCAGCATACTAAAGCTATTAAAACTTTCTACCAGTGGCAGTTGAAAAACAAATACAGCAATCAGACGCTTTGCCAATTATGTTTTTCCAAAGAGTATAAACATTCAACCAGTAATTGGTCTTTATATGGGATTGTAAGAATTTCTTTGAAAGCGGTCTATCATAAAGAGGAGGAATCGAGAAAACAAGACGACTGGAATCTTTACATTTTCTGCCTCGTTATTAGATCGCAGGAAAATGCTACAAGAAACAAATTGAGTGCTGCTGACGAGGGATTGTGATATAATGAATTGTTTGGGCTCTCCAATCACCCCCCCCCCTTTCCACCCTTTCCCCTTCCCCCGTGCCTCTGCTCTTTACTGAATATGATTCAAGGTCGTTTGTACATTATGGGTACGTCATGCCATCATTACTAGTCACTAGACAAATAATTGTGTTACAAAATGTATTGCTTTCAAATAACTAATTACGATAATCACTCGACTTACTTGTACTAGCAGATATTTTAATAGTAGTTTTCATCACTAAGAGCGAAAGTGGCTCTTTTTGGTACGAGATCGTAATTTACAGGCGAGGCGCAGGCGAACTTGGAAATGCGATCGAGTACCAAGGAGACACTTTTGCTCCATGTGATGAACAACTATTTTCATCATTATGTATAAATAACCATTTAATCGTTAAAAAATTAGACTACATAATTTTCAGGTTATCCAAAATAGTCATCGTCATTTACACATCTGTTAGTTGTTTACAAACACAAATTAAGAAATCATTCAACCTTTCAAACGTAACGTAAACAAATTTTGACATTAGAGTACGGCAAAACTGACCATATGTTTTTTTCAGTACTCCTATTCGAAGTGATCCAAAAACGATCATTTTGCGTACGATTTAGAGAACTACAAAAGGCTGTTATCCGGACAGTATGATGAAAAATTAAGTGCCAGGAAAGTGTGAAAAAGGTATTTCAATAATTACTATGTGTAAGTTCTTTGGGGGATGTAAAACCCAAAGAATTAGTGGCATAGTTTTGTAACTTTGAATAACAGCAAATGCAAAGTTTGGGATGGCTGGAAACTAAAGAGCAAGCTAAAATTTAGATATGACGTACCCGAATGCAATATACTAAGAGCCGTTTCACAATTCTAGTTTAAACAATTGTTTTCTTAATCTTAAGTTTAAACTAAAAGTTAGTTTTTCAGATATAATTCAAACTACTTTATAACAATGAACTCAATCAGCTGATTTTACTTTTATATACACTTAATCTAGATTAACTTAAATATGGTTTAAACTAGAATGTTGCAAACTGTCCTTATTTGTTAAAGACGTATAAATTTTACATAACAAAATAATAACTAATAATGTTATATAGCTTTATCAAATAGAATCATAATGACAACCATTACTTGAGTTCGTTTTATAACCCAGTTTGGTATTACTAACATTAAATATAACGTGTTAACAGTAAACATAACGTGTGAGAACACGTGCTTCAATGTGGGCGGTCTCCTAATATGACATGCAAACACGTTTTTCAACAGTATCTAAAATGGCAGACATATTGATTGAATGCTGTTGGACACCTGTTGATTCATTGCGTGTCTACGACCGCTGCGCCAGAATAACTTTATACAGAATCCACACCAATTGCCACTATTACTTAATCAATTCAAAATTATTTATTAAATATAATTTAGTTTTTTTTTTATTTACGCATTCATGAGGAGAAAAGTAAAAGATTCGAAAATTATTTTAAGTAAAGAGAGGGTTTTTGATAATACTGATATATAGGGTGTTTACGAAAAAACCCTTCCAGACCTCGAGATGTGGTTATTTATATCAAAACTAATAAAAACGTTCCTGTAAACGTGGGTCCTAGAATGCTCGGTCATCCGTATGTCGGTATGTATTTGTTTTAACATCATTTTGAATAACTTTGGAACCACTAAAGATATTAACTTCAAACTTAGTTCGATATGTTGGCTAGTATGAACCATTTTGGTGCGGAGTATTAAGTTTCTCCATCGTAACATTAAAAAATGGCAGCCATTTGTATATTTTAAAACTTGATACCTTAAAAACCTTAAATTTAAAAAAAATTGCAAAAGAGAAAAAAGTTGCGCAATTTTATTTCCTAAAAACGATACAAAGAGTAATAAGATCGAACTACAATTAAGAGAGTTATTGCAATTTTTCTAACAGAAAACATGCGACCATTTGCTATAACTGCCACAAAACAAACATATATAAATAGTGTCATTAATAACTGAGCGAACGGGTTTGTCGAGGATAACGACTGAATGATAAATATTATTTTCATAATTCGCAACATATTGCGAACTTCACCATTAAAACCTCAACTCCTCTACAATTTTCAACATTACAATTAATTCAAATATTTTTGGTTCCCGTCCAAACAATTATGTACCGTCTCAGTTTAAAAGCATAAAATGAGGAATGCGAGGTTCGTATAAAGCGAACAAACGCAATTTGTTTCCTGGCCGACACTTAAGCAACACAGAACGTAAAGTTCTCTGGAAGGGAACACTTACAGTTTGCACTGCATTAGGGAATGCTTTACGGATCATAAAAGAACCTTCATTCACCTGAAATATAAACTTAGTAGAAGAAATGTGAAACAGGTGTTTTATTAGAATCACAATCCCACTGAATGGTTTTTCTATCAATATTTCGCCCTCACTATACAGCTATTATATGGGATTAGTAAACATTATACTTTATGCTGTGTACGGTTTGACAGTTAGAGATCTGCTTTATATCGTTCGGATATTTAGATTCAGACACACTGATTACACTTTTAGGGTATAATACCATGGATATCGTAAGGCTAATGTCATTGCACGGTCAGTACAGATGGTTGCAAGACCTCTAATGGACTTTTTGAGGGATAGGGCTAGGCAACTGGGTTCCGACTTGAACGATGAGGGAGGGATTCCAGAAATTTTTGATTATTGAACCAGCAAGCTCCATTTGTGTATACTGATGTGACAAACCATTCAGCTCCTTAGATATCCATTCTCCTACCCGGGAAACCCATTCTGTAGCCTAGCCACCCATCCAGGTCCTTAGCCACCAATTTAGCGACTTAGCCACCCATTCAAGTCCTTAACCACTCATCCAGGTCCTTAGCCACCAATTTAGCGACTTAGCCACCCATTCAAGTCCTTAACCACTCATCCAGGTCCTTAGCCACCCATTCAGCGCCTTAGCCACCCATTTAGGTTACTAGCCACCCATCCAGGTCTGTAGCCACCCATTTAGCGCCTTAGCCACCCATCCAGGTCCTTAGCCACCCATTCAGGTCCTTTGCCACCCATCCAGCGCCACAGCCACCCATCCAGGTCCTTAGCCACCCATTTAGCGCCTTAGCCACCTATTCAGGTCCTTAGCCACCCATTTAGGGCCTAAGCCACCATGTAGGTTCTTACCCACCAATTCAGTGCCTTAGCCACCCATCCAGGTCCTTAGCCACCGATTTAGCGCCTTAACCACCCATCCAAGTCCTTAGCTACTCATCCAGGTCCTTAGCCACACATTCAGCGCGTTAACCACCCATTTAGGATATAGCCACCCATCCAGGTCTTTACCCACCCATTCAGCGCCTTAGCCACCCATCCAGGTCCTTAGCCACCCATTTAGCGCCTTAGCCACCCATCCAGGTCCTTAGCCACCCATCCGGCGCCATAGCCACCCATTCAGCGCCTTAGCCACCCATCCAGGTCCTTAGCCACACATTCAGCGCGTTAACCACCCATTTAGGATATAGCCACCCATCCAGGTCTTTACCCACCCATTCAGCGCCTTAGCCACCCATCCAGGTCCTTAGCCACCCATTTAGCGCCTTAGCCACCCATCCAGGTCCTTAGCCACCCATCCGGCGCCATAGCCACCCATTCAGCGCCTTAGCCACCCATCCAGGTCCTTAGCCACCCATTTAGCGCCTTAGCCACCCATCCAGGTCCTTAGCCACCCATCCGGCGCCATAGCCACCCATTCAGCGCCTTAGCCACCCATCCAGGTCCTTAGCCACCAATTTAGCGCCTTAGCCACCCATCCAGGTCCTTAGCCACCCATCCGGCGCCATAGCCACCCATTCAGCGCCTTAGCCACCCATCCAGGTCCTTAGCCACCCATTTAGCGCCTTAGCCACCCATCCAGGTCCTTAGCCACCCATCCGGCGCCATAGCCACCCATTCAGCGCCTTAGCCACCCATCCAGGTCCTTAGCCACCCATTTAGCGCCTTAGCCACCCATCCAGCTCCTTAGCCACCCATCCGGCGCCATAGCCACCCATTCAGCGCCTTAGCCACCCATCCAGGTCCTTAGCCACCCATTTAGCGCCTTAGCCACCCATCCAGGTCCTTAGCCACCCATCCGGCGCCATAGCCACCCATTCAGCGCCTTAGCCACCCATCCAGGTCCTTAGCCACCCATTTAGCGCCTTAGCCACCCATCCAGGTCCTTAGCCACCCATCCGGCGCCATAGCCACCCATTCAGCGCCTTAGCCACCCATCCAGGTCCTTAGCCACCCATTCAGCGCCTTAGCCACCCATCCAGCTCCTTAGCCACCCATTTAGCGCCTTAGCCACCCATCCAGGTCCTTAGCCACCCATCCGGCGCCATAGCCACCCATTCAGCGCCTTAGCCACCCATCCAGGTCCTTAGCCACCCATTCAGCGCCTTAGCCACCCATCCAGGTCCTTAGCCACCCATTCAGCGCCTTAGCCACCCATCCAGCTCCTTAGCCACCCATTTAGCGCCTTAGCCACCCATCCAGCTCCTTAGCCACTCATCCAGCTCCTTAGCCACCCATTCAGCGCCTTAGCCACCCATCCAGGTCCTTAGCCACCCATTTAGCGCCTTAGCCACCCATCCAGGTCCTTAGCCACCCATCCGGCGCCATAGCCACCCATTCAGCGCCTTAGCCACCCATCCAGGTCCTTAGCCACCCATTTAGCGCCTTAGCCACCCATCCAGCTCCTTAGCCACTCATCCAGCTCCTTAGCCACCCATTCAGCGCTATTGAGATTACATTCACTTTTATAGTTTGTAAAGTAAGGCTAGCACTCACCACACCTCCATGAATAAACTATAACTGCAATAATAAAGGCCACTAGCAATAACGGGTTGGACTCAACGTGCTGCAGTGATTTTGGCCACAAATGTTCCAAGTTGCTTAACTAATTTTCTCGGTTTGTAGAGTAATGTCGAACTCGCTCTGGATGACGTTTTGCATTTCTACAGTTCAATGAGATATATTATCACTTAATTAAGTAAATGCAGTTCTACTAACAATATTTTGTATTTTAAGGTGTGATATTAAAAAAATTAAAGGAAAACTAGGTTCAGTTTTATGCTTTCCTGCAATAAGTATCAATTAAAATATTGTTTCAATATCATATGTTAGCCCAACTATTCTATATTTATCCTATGGTTTTATTATTTAAAGCCAAGTTTTAATAATAAAAGGAACAGTATAGAGTAGCATTTATATTTTAAATATCCGAGAAAACTATCTTTGTTTCTGACTTTTTTTGTAAAATTTATTATAGATTGAAGATTCTTTATCGAGGTTAAAACGAAGGAACGTTTAATAAACTTTAGTCCTCATATGAATATCTCAACAAATTAAAGGTCGAGTTCCATTTGTGTTCTGCCTTGAGGCAAATATTAATACACGATGTTGCGCAGAGTTTGGATTAAAACAACAATCCTACACCAATCCCTCCCAGCATATTGCGAGTTTGACCTTTACATATAGTGGGTAGCAATTACGTCTATGTTGACGGTACAATAGATCCTCATAGTGGGTACCAATTACATGTTAACTTTACAATAGATCCTTATAGTGGGTACAAATTACATGTTGACCTTACAATAGATCCTCATAGTATGTACCAATTACATGTTGACTATACAATAGAGCCTCATAGTGGGTAGCAATTACATGTTGACTATACAATAGATCCTCATAGTGGGTAGCAATTACATGTTGACTATACAATAGATCCTCATAGTGGGTACCAATTACATGTTGACCATACAATAGATCCTCATATTGTGTACCAATTACATGTTGACTATACAATAGAGCCTCATAGTGGGTAGCAATTACATGTTGACTATACAATAGAGCCTCATAGTGGGTAGCAATTACATGTTGACTATACAATAGATCCTCATAGTGGGTAGCAATTACATGTTGACTATACAATAGATCCTCATAGTGGGTACCAATTACATGTTGACCATACAATAGATCCTCATATTGTGTACCAATTACATGTTGACTATACAATAGAGCCTCATAGTGGGTAGCAATTACATGTTGACTATACAATAGATCCTCATAGTGGGTACCAATTACATGTTGACTATACAATAGATCCTCATATTGTGTACCAATTACATGTTGACTATACAATAGAGCCTCATAGTGGGTAGCAATTACATGTTGACCATACAATAGATCCTCATATTGTGTACCAATTACATGTTGACTATACAATAGAGCCTCATAGTGGGTAGCAATTACATGTTGACTATACAATAGAGCCTCATAGTGGGTAGCAATTACATGTTGACTATACAATAGATCCTCATAGTGGGTAGCAATTACATGTTGACTATACAATAGATCCTCATAGTGGGTACCAATTACATGTTGACCATACAATAGATCCTCATATTGTGTACCAATTACATGTTGACTATACAATAGAGCCTCATAGTGGGTAGCAATTACATGTTGACTATACAATAGAGCCTCATAGTGGGTAGCAATTACATGTTGACTATACAATAGATCCTCATAGTGGGTACCAATTACATGTTGACCATACAATAGATCCTCATATTGTGTACCAATTACATGTTGACTATACAATAGAGCCTCATAGTGGGTAGCAATTACATGTTGACTATACAATAGAGCCTCATAGTGGGTAGCAATTACATGTTGACTATACAATAGATCCTCATAGTGGGTAGCAATTACATGTTGACTATACAATAGATCCTCATAGTGGGTACCAATTACATGTTGACCATACAATAGATCCTCATATTGTGTACCAATTACATGTTGACTATACAATAGAGCCTCATAGTGGGTAGCAATTACATGTTGACTATACAATAGAGCCTCATAGTGGGTAGCAATTACATGTTGACTATACAATAGATCCTCATAGTGGGTAGCAATTACATGTTGACTATACAATAGATCCTCATAGTGGGTACCAATTACATGTTGACCATACAATAGATCCTCATATTGTGTACCAATTACATGTTGACTATACAATAGAGCCTCATAGTGGGTAGCAATTACATGTTGACTATACAATAGATCCTCATAGTGGGTACCAATTACATGTTGACCATACAATAGATCCTCATATTGTGTACCAATTACATGTTGACTATACAATAGAGCCTCATAGTGGGTAGCAATTACATGTTGACTATACAATAGATCCTCATAGTGGGTAGCAATTACATGTTGATGGTACAATAGATCCTCATAGTGGGTACAAATTACATGTTAACCTTACAATAGATCCTCATAGTGGGTACAAATTACATGTTAACCTTACAATAGATCCTCATAGTGGGTAGCAATTACATGTTGACTGTACAATAGATCCTCATAGTGCGAAGCAGTTACATGTTGCTGTACAATAGATCCCGTTACAGTTATATGCATCCACCCATTCATTTTGATGATATGAATGATCATCATCATTATCACTATCGATCATATCACTATTGAGTGATAGTGGGTAGCTAATCATGTTCCCCGTACAATTAATCATTATAGTGGGTAACAATTACAAGTTTGTCGAATTATAAATCCTTTTAACAAGCAGTGATTAAATTTTTACAGAATAGTTGATTCTCATAGTGTACAGCGAGTAAATATTGACTGACCGATTGTGTATTATTGTAAGCAAATGTGCAGTCTTATTTACAAACTTTATTGCGTTTACTACCAGAGTTGTGAAAAACCTCAGTAATAGTGTGGCTTTTCGTTCTATTTAACTGGTCCAAAAAGGATTTTTCAAATTGATAAAACACCCAGGGAAATTTAATAAATTAAAATTATGAAAAATACACTTTCCATTTGTAATACTAAGGCAAGTGTAATTTATTTATCAGTTGTTCAATATTCCCTAAAACCATAATATCTGACATTTTTTCACCACCGTCCTCGTTCAGAATTGCTCGAAATGTACAGTTGAGATCCTTGCAACGTAGATCGTATTCCACCTTGCCGATACACATCCGCTTCCGGATTTATGAAATTTTTGGGTGGAAAAGTAGGCGAAAATTTTGGGGAAAATATTTTTGCACATAGACCGGGAATGTATCCCCCCACGACGTGGAGAGCAAGCCATCTCTTCATGTTACCCGCAGAACTCTCGGCTTGAGGGCGCTTCACCAGATTTATTGGGCCCTTCGCTGGTGCTGAACTTTATTTACGGGTGAATCATCCCAGAAAGATGGAAATACTTGCTACAAGGCACACACGTCATGTAGAAAGCGAGTTAGCACGCCCTTAGTCGACTGCGTACAAAAAATACTCTAGCCACACAAAAAAATATTCAGATTGGTTTTCTTCATTAGATGTTATGAACAGTACATGTAAATCATATGGCATCGCATCAGAATATTAGTTATTTCAACTGATCTGTATTAGTAAGTTATCAAGCCGGTATATAAAATAGTTCACGTTTCATCCCACCAACGATTTGTTTAAATTAAAACTGTAAATTAATCACCTTCTCAAATGGTTCAAAAGTTCAAAAAATACCAAAACTGTAAGTATTACAATTATTATAAAAATACAAATAATAATATTGCAGACACGCTTTGATAATTATTATGGTTAAATTTAAAAATGGCATAGCAGACTTCTAAAAATGCAGATACTCGTATTCAAATTTAGTGTTGAGGGAGATGATATGCGATTAATGCTGTCGAACGAATATTGCCTACTTTTGAAATATTAGTGGAAATAATGGCTTGCATGATCCAACATTTTAATTTTGCTCCTATCCAGTATACAGGGTGTTTACGAAAACCTTTTACAGACTTCGGGATATGGTTACTTACATCAAAACTAAGATAAAAGTTCCTGTAAACATGGGGCCAAAAATGCTCGGTTATCCGTCTGTCGGTCTGTATGTGTTTTTAACATGATTTTGCATAACTTTGGAACCACTAGAGATATAAACTTCAAATTTAGTACGTATATGCTAACTAATATTACCTATTTTTGTGCGGAGTATCAAGTTTCTAGTTTGTACCATTTCAAAATGGCAGCCATTTTTTTAACCTTAATATCTTAAAAACCGTAAATTTTACGAAAATGTTAAAAGACACAAAAAGTTGCAATAATTTATTTCCTAAAAAACGATATAAAGATCATAAAGATCAAACTACAACTAACGGAGTTATGGCAATTTTTCTATCAAAATAATGCGAATATTTGCCATAACTGCCATAAACAAGCTCGTATTCTGCTAGAAAAATCAAAGTTGTCAGCCATATTGGAAAGTGGCGGCCATTTAAAAGAAAACGGAATTCATATTTTCAAATGTCTTAAAAAAGTAGGTGAAGTCCCCCATTTAAAGTTTTCTCTAAATCCAATAGTTTCTGAAGTACCAATGGTGGCACAGTTAAGTTGGACACTCTGTATGTCATCAAGCTATATGACTATGACATACAGTAAACTTTTACCCGTAGGAAATCGATTGCCGGTAGTAATTTGGTGGGAAATGTAATTTTTCATCGTTGGCAACACTTCGATTCCTCTGCGGCAAGTCCATTTAATGGGACAATCAAGCTTCGTTACGACGCGGTGTCTACAGCTGACAGAAAATCTTTTCCTGTAACTGTTTTTAGAAAAAAAGAACTCTTAAAGACCGGCCGTTAAGTGATGATATTCTTTCAATCGCAAACGTAGATCCCGATATCGTCTTGTCAGTAAAACTATTTCAGGCTATTTCATATATTTTTTCGATCACTTGAATGCAATTACCTTAATCATGGCTGTCTTTAGTAATAAGGCCGCGGCCTTAGAACTGGCAACACCGCTTTGCAAGGGTTTTTTGCAAGGAAAAACCCCTTACAGAGCCAGCTGATTTGAAGTAAACAGAAGATAGTGCCAAAGAGAGTTACCCGCCGTGGACTTGTTACTAGAGATCGCTTTGCCTTAATACATAAAAATGTAATTACATAAATATATCAAAACAGCTGGTTACTTGGCACACAAGTCATGAAGAAACTAAACATCAAGAAAACCACATGGTTGTCTCTACATAGTTGCAGTTTTACGTAGTGCTTGTAAACGTGGACGATAGTACATATAGGAAGAGGTACATAAAAGACAACTTTTTCCATGACGAGAGAATCCATTTGATTATATCATAAATCTGTAGAAGCCAATCTTAAACCTTCTTTTAGGAAAATTTTAAAAAAAAACTCAAACATTAAGTTTTTATCTCTTTTTACCTCAGTCAATGAAACCAGTCAAACTTCCACCAGAAACCAGTTCCAATACCAAATCATTAAAATTACTCAAAACAGGAGATAACACGTGGAAAAATACAATTTCTAATAGATTGAAAGATACACCCTGATCCTTAAAAATATTAAAAAGAGAAATCGTCAATTAGTAAGTAGATTAGTGAGTAACGTGGTGATATGATCCAAGTGGTACAGTGTGAGGAGTGTTGGTATAGTCTCTTGATTGGATGACCCTTCATTGCAGCTGTCAAGGTTGTAAATTTCTACACACACTGATCACTACACACCAGTTGTCATGGTTGTGATCTATCTCTGCACCTCTACACTTCTACAAACACTGCTCACTACACAGTAGACTAGTGATAACAACTTGGACCAAGAGGAACAGTGTGGGAGTGTTTGTCTATTGTGGAGCAGTCTCTTGACTGTAGGACTCTTCATCGCAGTTGTCATGGTTGAGTTCTATCTCTGCACCTCTACACTTCTACACACACTGTCTCTACACAGCAGACTAGTGATAGCAACTTGGACCAAGTGGAACAGTGTGGGAGTGTTTGTCTATTGTGGAGCAGTATCTTGACTGTAGGACTCTTCATCGCAGTTGTCATGGTTGAGTTCTATCTCTGCACCTCTACACTTCTACACACACTGTCTCTACACAGCAGACTAGTGATAGCAACTTGGACCAAGTGGAACAGTGTGGGAGTGTTTGTCTATTGTGGAGCAGTCTCTTGACTGTAGGACTCTTCATCGCAGTTGTCATGGTTGTGATCTATCTCTGCACCTCTACACTTCTACACACACTGTCTCTACACAGTAGACTGGTGATAACAACTTGGTCCAAGAGGAACAGTGTGGGAGTGTTTGTCTATTGTGGAGCAGTCTCTTGACTGTAGGACTCTTCATCGCAGTTGTCATGGTTGTGATCTATCTCTGCACCTCTACACTTCTACACACACTGTCTCTACACAGCAGACTAGTGATAGCAACTTGGACCAAGTGGAACAGTGTGGGAGTGTTTGTCTATTGTGGAGCGGTATCTTGACTGTAGGACTCTTCATCGCAGTTGTCATGGTTGTGATCTATTTCTGCACGTCTACACTTCTACACACACTGTCTCTACACAGCAGACTAGTGATAGCAACTTGGACCAAGTGGAACAGTGTAGGAGTGTTTGTCTATTGTGGAGCAGTATCTTGATTGGAGGACCCTTCATCGCAGTTGTCATGGTTGTGATCTATCTCTGCACGTCTACACTTCTACACACTGTCTCTACACAGCAGACTAGTGATAGCAACTTGGACCAAGTGGAACAGTGTGGGAGTGTTTGTCTATTGTGGAGCAGTCTCTTGACTGTAGGACTCTTCATCGCAGTTGTCATGGTTGTGATCTATCTCTGCACCTCTACACTTCTACACACACTGTCTCTACACAGCAGACTAGTGATAGCAACTTGGACCAAGTGGAACAGTGTGGGAGTGTTTGTCTATTGTGGAGCAGTATCTTGACTGTAGGACTCTTCATCGCAGTTGTCATGGTTGTGATCTATCTCTGCACCTCTACACTTCTACACACACTGCTCACTACACAGTACATTAGTGATAGCAACTTGGACCAAGTGGAACAGTGTAGGAGTGTTTGTCTATTGTGGAGCAGTATCTTGACTGTAGGACTCTTCATCGCAGTTGTCATGGTTGTGATCTATCTCTGCACCTCTACACTTCTACACACTCTGCTCACTATACAGAACATTAGTGATAGGAACTTGGACCAAGTGGAACAGTGTAGGAGTGTTTGTCTATCGTGGATCAGTCTCTTGACTGTAGGACTCTTCATCGCAGTTGTCATGGTTGTGATCTATCTCTGCACCTCTACACTTCTACACACACTGTCTCTACACAGCAGACTAGTGATAGCAACTTGGTCCAAGTGGAACAGTGTGGGAGTGTTTGTCTATTGTGGAGCAGTCTCTTGACTGTAGGACTCTTCATCGCAGTTGTCATGGTTGTGATCTATCTCTACACCTCTACACTTCTACACACACTGTCTCTACACAGCAGACTAGTGATAGCAACTTGGTCTAAGAGGAACAGTGTGGGAGTGTTTGTCTATTGTGGAGCAGTCTCTTGACTGTAGGACTCTTCATCGCAGTTGTCATGGTTGTGATCTATCTCTACACCTCTACACTTCTACACACACTGTCTCTACACAGCAGACTAGTGATAGCAACTTGGACCAAGTGGAACAGTGTAGGAGTGTTTGTCTATTGTGGAGCAGTCTCTTGACTGTAGGACTCTTCATCGCAGTTGTCATGGTTGTGATCTATCTCTACACCTCTACACTTCTACACACACTGTCTCTACACAGCAGACTAGTGATAGCAACTTGGACCAAGTGGAACAGTGTAGGAGTGTTTGTCTATTGTGGATCAGTCTCTTGACTGTAGGACTCTTCATCGCAGTTGTCATGGTTGTGATCTATCTCTACACCTCTACACTTCTACACACACTGTCTCTACACAGCAGACTAGTGATAGCAACTTGGACCAAGTGGAACAGTGTAGGAGTGTTTGTCTATTGTGGAGCAGTCTCTTGACTGTAGGACTCTTCATCGCAGTTGTCATGGTTGTGATCTATCTCTACACCTCTACACTTCTACACACACTGTCTCTACACAGCAGACTAGTGATAGCAACTTGGACCAAGTGGAACAGTGTAGGAGTGTTTGTCTATTGTGGAGCAGTCTCTTGACTGTAGGACTCTTCATCGCAGTTGTCATGGTTGTGATCTATCTCTGCACGTCTACACTTCTACACACACTGTCTCTACACAGCAGACTAGTGATAGCAACTTGGTCCAAGTGGAACAGTGTGAGGAGTGTTTGTCTATCGTGGATCAGTCTCTTGGCTGTAGGACTCTTCATCGCAGTTGTCATGGTTGTGATCTATCTCTGCACCTCTACACTTCTACACACACTGTCTCTACACAGCAGACTAGTGATAGCAACTTGGACCAAGTGGAACAGTGTAGGAGTGTTTGTCTATTGTGGAGCAGTCTCTTGCCTGTAGGACTCTTCATCGCAGTTGTCATGTTTGAGGTCTGTCTCTGCACTCCTCAATTGACAGCTTCACTCAAGTGACCCCTTCTGAATTGGAACTAATGCTGACATGATATACTGTCATATACAGATAAAAGTTATTACCGAATACTTTTTGAAAAAATATAAGGTATAGAAAGTATAACAAAAAAGGCTAGTTGCTCTTATTTATCGGTCGATTGTAGCCAAGTGTTGGAGATACTTATACTGCTATGTTATATGTATCGACCAATTTATATTTTAATTGAATTTTTCATTTTACGTAGGAAAATTATAGTTCTGTCACCCCGACACCCCTGAACAAGAGGTCTGTATAGATTTAGGAGTCTGCTGCCAGAAACCGTAAAATTACACATTGTGCAGTCACTGATTTTATCAGTATTTTATTACTGCTTTCCCTCATATGGCAACAGCCTTTCAAAAGAGGATTTAGGTTGGATCCAAAAGCTCCAAAACTCTGCTGTTCGCTTTGTTTTTTGCTTAAACCGATACGACCATATATCCCCATACCGCGAAGCGGTCAAGCTGCTGCCTGTGGAAGCTGTATGCAGCATGATGACATGTTGTATGACACACAGGGTTTTGATGACAAGCGAGCCCGACTACCTTTGCGAGAGGCTCTCCTTCCGCAACGAGGTCTCTCAACGCAGAACTCGCCATGGTGGGAGACTCCACTTCCCCAAAGTAAATCTTGAATTTGGGAGGAAAAGTTTTTCATACTTTGGCCCCCGGTTATACAATGAGCTCCACGAAAGCCTAAAAAGCTTAAGCTATGCTTATTTCAAAAGAAAAATAAAAGAATTGTTAAAAGAGCATAGTTAAGTATAACCTATTTTTTATAAATGTGTTTTGTAAATTTTTTGTGAGATTTTTCAATTGATTTGTCAAGTTGTTCTGAAAAGCTGGTGTACCAGAGAAACGCTTGTTCAATAAAGGCATTATTATTATTATTATTATTATAAAAGCAAAATGACACAAACGACACTGTTTTACGTAGGGAAATGATTATTCTGTCACCGACACCTTCGAACAGGAGTTTTCAATATCGCGGACGCAGCGGGATTGATTTCATCCCTAAACCACAAATCAACCGCAGCCGACCGCCGCGCCCCCCTCGGGGGATAATAGCACCACACCGCCCGAGCGCCGTGTATAAAACATCGACCGATACTGTAAATCATTTTATAATTGCAGTTTCGGGAGAGGGCCGATACTAATACGGTTAATACAGACGTTGAAGTTAAATAGGCGTTTTATGTTTGACGTAGAGTAAAGTTATCGACAGGTTTTGGGGAGTTTTAAAACCAAAATGGTGTAATCATTGGCCTTCTTTAGACTAGTTACTTCAATATCTGAAAAGGATAGGAAAATAAATTTCCATGTGAAAACAATATTGGTGATTAATTATTTTTTTTATAAATAAACAAGCTTTACTTCATCACTAATCGGATACTTGCAGATTACTTGCAGATAACATTCAGATTTGTCTCAACTGATTGTCATCTTAATTTTAGTAAATGTTATAACACTTATTGTTTGCGTGTCTCATCTCCTAAGGCAAACCGTTTATATCCCAAAAGATTCTGGGATACCTAGCACTATTAATTGAGTAAATTGCCTATAAAAAGCACATTTTTTTTAAGAGAAAAACTGTCGCTCTCATTTACTGGGCTCCTTACTTTAAATCAATGAACACTTTCACTCAAGGATTATTTTCAAGATTATTTCCTAATAAACGGTATTTTCTATAAAATGTCACATATATTCATATAAATTTATTTCCTAGTAAACAACACTTACCAGCAAATGCCACACATTGAATTTAATCCTCGTGAGTTGTTGCTCAGGGGCGGCCCTGGGTATGACGCGGGTCACGGCAGCGCTGTTTGCTCAGGGGCGGCCCTGGGTGTGACGCGGGTCACGGCAGCGCTGTTTGCTCCGGCTAATAGTGTTGTCCGAGCGACGCGGGAAAGACGCGAACCAGACGACATTCGAACATCAATGTTCGCCTTTGATCGACCAAGGCAACATCCTAACGTAATACTAGTCTACGGTAGCAATTTAAACCAGTTTTTCTCAACCTTTTGGTGCTCGCGTACCACCTACCACGTTAACAATATTTTGGCGTACCATCGCAAGGGCCCCCCCTCCACCACTGAGGAAACCTCTCCAACAATGTTTATATTTACCCTTTGGCGGTTTTTTCAGCTAGATTTATTTTATTTTACTTGTCAATGTACATTTTTGATCGTATTTTGAGTATAAGAACATTTTGACATATTACTTGTTCATCTCAGCTCTGCTCTGCTTAATTTTATAGTCAATTTGGCAAAAAAAAGTATGAATTTGATTATGAATTTCATCAATGTGTAAATGCCTAAGTACACGGGGAAAAATAATCGCTGTTTTTATTTGGAACTTTATAAATTTTGTATACTGTGTTGAAAAATTAACATAAACAAACATTCAAAGTCAATGTATACTGTATTTTCACCAATAATCTTATATTTGAGCATATTACACAAATTTATACAACAGAACGACATAACTAGACTGTGCGTTGAAAATATAAAATACGTTTGGTTAATAAATTGTACAACTAACAATAATTATAGTAATACGACCGATTCAACAGTGTAAAACTGGTAGTATATTTTAATGGAAAGAACATTTTACGGCAAAAATGTTCTGTAAAAGGAATTATTCTTAAAATGAAAGAGTAACAATATTTCCTGAAATATGGTACGATATTGACGTATTATGATCAAAACAGATACTGAAAAAGTTAAGGCATTCAGTGCGATTTTACTGATCGACGGGTTAGCGTTCGTAAACCTAGTATTTTATTTTGTACTGTTTCTTCAATGTCTTGCGTACCACCTGAAAAGTCATCGCGTACCACCAGTGGTGCGCGTACCACCGGTTGAGAAACCCTGATTTAAACCTTCGATAATCGTCTCTGTTCGATCTGACCACATACGAACCGATATTCGCATGTGGTCGATCCGACAACATATGAACATCGATATTCACCTGTGGTCCAAGGGTACGAGTTTCATATCTGATTTTCTAGGTTATGTTTACTGTCGATTGTTTACCTTTAATGCTTAGGTTTGATAACTGAACTTCTCAATAGGATTTAACATGGGCGAAGATCAGTTTCGTTTTCGATACTCAGTTCAGGTTTCGGTTATCCGATATCAACTATCAACCTATCGTGTATTCGTGTTTATCTCAACCGATGTACTGTTTCAACAACCGTCAGTAATGAAGAAACTTCGATAACAAAAAAATAGCGAAACCATTGTCAATTATATCTATATCATTCGATTCTCTCACGAACAAACCATACCAAACGTAGTCTAAATATAATACAACTAAATTAAATTAAATATAAAAAACTAAATTAAAACGTTACTATAATTAACTAACTAAACACAACTTACTACCTTATTTCTCATCATCCGCCATATTCTACTAAAATACTATCAATATATATATATATATATATATATATATATATATATATATATATATATATATATATATATATTCGTAGAGTAACAAAACAATCGATATGAAATACAATAGAATCGGATGTCAAGTTCTGTCCAACAAACAGTACATCGAACTTCGACTATCGGTAGATCGTTCGATATTGTTTTCTTAGAAAATCAGATGATGAATCGTCTGCTATAGGAATAAACTGCAGAAGATCAGATATAAAACTCGTACCTGGTCCAAGTATCGATACTTGCCTCTGATCAATCGGTTTCCACCGATAGATGTTCTCGCCCTTGGTCGATCTGACGATAACCAAACACCGAGAATGTGATCGAACAAGACTTCATCCAAACATTAATGCTCTTGTGATCGATCTTACCGCCCATGCATTATACAGATACCGTGTAAACTTCGGACACGTAGTCAAACTCGGATGATTGTGAGGGTACCGAAGGAAATATTTACTTGTAAAAGAGTACTACTTTTCAGTTTAGTATGTATATTCAATATAAATAAATAAATAAATAAATATATATATATATATAAATTAATTTATTTATTTGTTTATTTATATAATTTTATATATATATAAAAAAATTGGTAAGGGGTTTATGTATTCAGTAGTAAGAGGTTCATGTAAAAACAAGTAATTGGAAAAACTCATTTATACAAATAATTTATTTTTATTATCTATAAATTTATTAATTATTCATATAAATTAATTATTAATTATATAATTAATATTAATTATATTAATTATCCATATACAGCTACTTTACTTAATATTCAATGGAACTACTCACTATCGCTTATACCACCGGTCTGACACTTAAATGGAGCCAAGTGGTAAGCTTATTGGAGCGGGTTAGTTCGAAGCACTTTATTTAGATGTCGTTGTAAAAACATGGCTTTCTTCTTCTTCACTGAATCAGCCAATCAAAACCACGACAACGATCTGCTAACTTCCTATTCCGTTTCCCCTGATTTTCTGTCACGGCACGACGTGTACACAACCATAACGAGTTGGAATTAATTAGAGTGTGGGAAAATACCTAAAGTACGTTTGCAGAAAGTTGTTCTAGTGTAAGTTGTTTCGCGAAATACTGTACTGCGTGATTCATATTGTGCTTAAAGCTATTGATGGAAAATAAATACGTAGACGTTTACATAAAAGTACTTAATAAAAATCAACTAAGTTAATTTCTATTAAGTGCTTTTATGTAAACATCTACGTATTTATTTTCTATTAATCACTTTAAGCACAATAAGAATCACTCAGTACAGTATTTCGCGAAACAACTTGCACTAGCGGCAAACGTACTTGATCTAAACAAATCGGTAAAGTCATTAAACTTGAAAGTCTAGCAAACAAAACAAGGAAACGAAAATATAAACAAAGCAGACGACGAAGATCGATATGTCGCATCGACGACCATCGATATATCGCATCGATCTTTTTAGTTCGTAGCACTTTGTTCAGATAGCGCTGCTGTTCCTTTACCGCCGAGTTAACATGGAAGTTCCAACTCTTTACGAAGTTCATTATTACTCTATGCTTATATTTGTTCTCTGAGGAATTTATTCCAGAGCCGCCTAACGTTGTGCTCGAATTCATACAATTGCAGATTTTTAAATTACTTTCCCCCACCTGCATTGTTTAGACACTTTTTACTCCTAGAAGTGCGTGAGCAAAATATAGCTTGTCTCCCAGCGGGAGTAAAGTGGATATAAGTAATTTAAAAATTAGAGTGCCTTCAAATTTACACGCACACATGCAAATAAGTTGCAGCTCAACAAATGCAGGCGCTAACAGCTGATGTAGTGGCAGAAATCAAATTAGATAACATCAACGACAATCAACTGTGAGAACGTCTAAGAGTCAAGCATGTAAGAACGTTGCAACAATCAGCTGATCGCTGGTGCGTGAATGGTTGCAGGAAACAGAATGCATGCGCTAGTAGCAAAACGAAGCAAAATGGATAATGTTTGTTACTTACTAAGTTAATGAAGGATAATATTGTTTATAGATTGGGTATTTATTATTACAGATGTAGGAAACATTTTGTGTGCATTTCGAGAAGAAAGCACATTGTCTCCCTCGTGAAAATCGTCGCCTCGCAAAACTCGGGCGCCAACATTTTCCCTCGTGAGACAATAACGCACTTTACTCACTCAACATACAACTAACTATAAAACAGCTGGCTTTCTACAAAACAGTGTTCAAATTTAGACGTGACCTCATGGCTATAAAAACACCTCTACAGTAATTTATCAGCAATCTGTTTTATTGTACATGCTATAATGAGTGCAACAACTATTAAATTGTGAAGTACTACTTCAGTAGTAAGAGATTTATTAAAAAAAAGTAATTGGAAAAACGGATTTATATAAATAACTTATTTTATACAGAAAATTCGTACTTTTAAAAAAGTATATACATTTAATTTAGAATCATTATTCATAGTCTATAAACGAATGAACACGAATCGACCTATTGATTTGAAAATAATCCTAGCCCTTTTAGGAGAATGAGATACTTCAGGCATTTAGTTAAAACCGCTAACCACCGATGTAATATATAATTAACGTCTGGGATGAAAAAGATAACTTTTATTCCTGAAAATCAATCATGTATAGTGAGGGTCCGACTATTCAAAGGTGAACTGAATAGGCAAAATATTTTATCGTGCTGAAACACTCCGCCGCGTTTGGATGATTAATTGCTATCAGACGCACCCTGAGGGCCCACTGGCCAACTGATTGATCCTTATTTTCGGCTTAATTTCATAAATCATAGGGAATCGGAGGATTTACTTATGTTAAAAATATTTGGCCAAAATATACCGTAGGGAAATGATAATAAGTTATTTGTTATTTTAGTTTGTTAGGAGCATGAAACTTTTATATTGACTGGCTCAAACGACCCATAACATTTTGCTATAAATTCTAATAAAGCTTAAAATATGCTCTTGAATATATGGAATATTTTAACTTGGGTAAAAGAAGATTACTATACATATTCAGTACAAACGTTCGTAGATCAGTTTTAAACAAATTTTTTAGTTAACAGCCAAAGGATTTTAATTTATATGTTTTATAAGCTTAGTTACTAAAATTAAAATTAAAATAAATCCGTCCGGAAATATTAATTTATACTGCATTATTTATAAAATTAGCCTATAAACTAAAAAAGGATACTAATGCTTTGACCAACGTTTAAAACAAAACTGCAGAATAAAAAGTGTAAACTACGAAAAATGTAATAATAATTCGAAGACAACAACAAAAACTGTTATTTCCAGGAATAAAGTTAAACCGCAATAATTTTAATCCGATTCAGCAAGTCAAGCGCATTCTAAAAGAGATAATAAAATGAGTGAGTTCGGACGAAATAAACAGTTTATGCGGGTGAACGTGTCAAATCAGGAGATCTGCAGATAATCTGCTTCCCTTTAACCCCCCTCACAGGCCTCCCTCGGCCATTAGCGTTCCCTACCATAGTGCACACACTATCGCAACTTTTCTCACGGATAAACACAATTATAACTTCTCTCGCAGTACACTGTCATGCTGAATACTCGATCGTAACTTCTTTGTCTTCCTTTTAGTGTCATAACTTTACTATCATTATGGTTTCTTTCACAGTTATACACTATACAGGGTGTTGATAAAAAACCCTTCAGAACTTCGGGATATGGTTACTTACATCAAAACTAAGAAAAAAGTTCCTATAAACATGGGTCCTAAAATGCTCAATTATCCGTCTGTCGGTCTGTATGTGTTTTTAACATGATTTTGCATAACTTTGGGACTACTAAAGATATCAACTCCAAACTTGGTACGTACATGCTAATTATTAGGACCTATTTTGGTGCGGAGTATCACGTTTCGGATCTTTTCCGTTATACGTATACCACTATTCCAAATTTCCCCTTCAACCTTGATTTTTGACCGAGCACCATAAACTTGGTCAAATAATTTATATTATTCGTTTTAAAATTGAAATTCCTTGTAAGAATATTTTACCTGGGGTTTCGTTATCTTAATTACCGTTATGTCTGCCTAGACGCGATAAGCCAGCGTCTGGCCGTCTAGCGTTCCCACTTGCAGTTGGTTAGGTTACGTTAGGTTAGGTTAGTTTAGGTTAGGTTACCTAACCTAACCTATCCTAACCGAACTTACCAAAATCAAGCTTGGAAAACATACGCGAAACAGTGGTATACGTATAACGGAAAAGATCCTACGTTTCTACTTCGTGCCATTTCAAAATGGCGGCCATTTATATATTTTAAAACTTAATATCTTAAAAACAGTAAATTTTACAAAAATCTTACAAGGCACAATAAAGTTGCGCAATTTTATTTCCTACAAAATCATATAAAGATTATTAAGATTGAACGACAATTAACGGAGTTATTGCAATTTTGCCATCACAATTGAAGCAAATTTGCTATAACTGCCATAAACAAGCATGTATTCTGTTGAATAAATTGCAATAGCTCCGTTAATTGTTGTTCGATCTTAATAATCTTTATATGATTTTGTAGGAAATAAAATTGCGCAACTTTTTTGACTCTTGTAAGATTTTTGTAAAATCTATGGTTTTTAATATATTAAGTTTTAAAATATAAAAATGGCCGCCATTTTGAAATGGTACGAAGTAGAAACGTGATACTCTGCACCAAAATAGGTCCTAATAATTAGCATGTACGTACCAAGTTTGAAGTTGATATCTTTAGTAGTTCCAAAGTTATGCAAAATCATGTTAAAAACACATACAGACCGACAGACGGATAACCGAGCATTTTAGGACCCATGTTTACAGGAACTTTTTTCTTAGTTTTGATGTAAGTAACCATATCCCGAAGTCCTGAAGGGTTTTTTATCAACACCCTGTATAACTTCTCTCGATGTTACACACTATCATAATCTCTCTTGCAGTTGCACTCTATCATAACCTCTGTTGTAGTTACACACTATCATAACCTCTCTTGTAGTTACTATCATAACCTCTCTTGTAGTTACACACTATCATAACCCCTTTTGCAGTTACACACTATCATAACCTCTCTTGCAGTTACACACTGTCATAACCTCTCTTGTAGTTACACACTATCATAACCTCTTTTGTAGTTACACACTATCATAACCTCTCTTGCAGTTACACACTGTCATAACCTCTCTTTTAGTTACACACTATCATAACCTCTCTTGTAGTTACACTCTATCATAACCTCTCTTGTAGTTGCACACTATCATAACCTCTCTTGCAGTTACACACTATCTTAACTTCTCTTGCAGTTGCATACTATTATAACCTCTCTTGTAGTTACACACTATCATAACCTCTCTTGCAGTTGCACACTATCATAACCTCTCTTGTAGTTACACACTATCATAACCTCTCTCGCAGATGTATTTACTACCATATCTTCTCTCTGATTCATACATTATCATAACTTCTCTTGCAGATATATTCACTATCATAATTAATTGCTTTCATAGATATATACACTGTAATAACTCCTCTTGCAGACATTTATACACTATCATAACTTCTTTCGCAGATATATACATATCATAAACTTCTCTCTCAGATATATACATCATCATAACTTCTATCGCAGTCCCTATTTTTCAATTACTTGGTCACTTAATGACTTATATTTTCATTCACAGAGTTCTCTACAATTTTTTTTATATTACTATGAAAAGTAAGTTAAGGCTATAAAGATGTATCTTATAATTTTGCGGCAATAGCATTTAAGGGTAATAATAACATACTTGGAAAGTATACTTTGTATAATAAAATACACTCAAACCCATAAACATTGCATTAAAAGGAGTTTTGAGCCATTATAATTACCCTCACTTAAGAGGAAACAAACGCATTTGAAACTCGAGTTTGAAGGTTTAAGCGGGGGTGAAATTCGCCAGCAAAAACCGGATCATTAGTTACCCGACACAGGGACATTCAATCGAGTGATGTTGGCAGTATTGATTTCTGAACCACCATTTGATCATTCTATTGTAGCCACCAAAACTCACCAGGGAACCCCTGACAACAAATTATTAGACAACTCTAGTCACAACTTGTCTTTAATAAGTCCTATTAGAAGCCTCGCTAACGTCCTACGGGAGTGAGCACCCCGTTTTAAAATCATAAAATATTATGTATATTGATTTGATTATGATACAATTAGTAAAATTGTAATTAAGAGTGTTTTACTGTTTTCTGTTTTGTAGCTTTGAAAGGAATACATTTAACAGACATGGGTGATTTACAAAGTTTTTCCTCTCATTGTAAGGAATTACATGTGGATCTTCTATAATGCAGGGTTCATATATATCTCAAGATGAGTGGGTTCGAACCCACGCCACAAATAAAGTATTTCAGATGAGGTTGTTAGAGTGATTAACACTGTAAATGCCGAGTTAAAAAAAATCTAGGTGTATAATTACAAATTACGATGCATAATTCTTACATCTTATATATAACGAGGGATATAGCCTACTTGACTAAACTTTTTACGAAATATATCTTTCCACTCCTGTAAACAGTGTCGTATATGAATATCTTAGATTCTTAATGAGAGTAATTAATGGACTTGACGTTACAAGTTTATTCTGTTAAACCGGAGGAGAAATGCTCCCCTCTGTAAAGGAGGAGATTGGGACTAAAGACTAAGTAGCAGTTCCCTAAAACGCTACTTCAGTTGAATGGAAAATACCCAATCAATAATTACTTAAAAGTACACATAAGTATTGTGAGAGCTGAGAAAATAAAACTATCTCAAATATGGTAAAATAAATATTAACAAATGGAAAAACAAAAGAGCTGTTTTAAAACGGTAAGTTCAAATACATGTGGCAAAGTTTATCACCCTTTCCTGAAACGTTTCTCCGTTCATTACTTTAAAGCCGGATACAGTCGCACCCTCTACTAGCAGAACTTCATTCTCTATAGCCCCCTCGCCATCCTAAACGGTGCACTCAAACCCAAAAAAATGGGTACGAATATTAACAATTATCAACGTAAATAAAAAAATTAATAATGAAACTTCAAGTTTAAAATTTTGTATTTAAAAAAAATATATGTCTACTAAAGCATACATCTTACCTATCATCATAAGTTTGACTTTGTAAGGCGATTCTTTGCGTCAAAATATTGGGCTTCTGTCAAGTCGCAGAAAGGTGGGAGAGGGTTCAAATTAAAGGTCTCTTTTCCGTGATGGCCGGAAAAATACAGAAATTGCTTCAAATTCACCATAAATCGGGATATAGCGTAAAGTATCTATCATTTAAAAAGCATGGGGATCTAAAAACGTCTGCTTTGTTTACATAACACATGTGATGATGTTGATTCTTGATTGAAAGCCATGTGGAAGGCTAAATATTAATATAAGGCAGTTCCAGTTTGTTATGAAGGTATTTCGTACAATAATAAACAGAAATTGTTTGAATTTTCCCTCATTAGGGACTTTTATCCCCTTTAAGCCATTAGTAGGAATAAGTAGCCTAAATTCAAAATTCTGGTCAAAATACATATTATATAGGAAATGCAGCTTCGGCGTACGTTTCATAAACGAACTGTCTATAAATTGTCCATAATGACGAGGCCTTCATTTGCAACAATGCTCTTTCAATTCCGCTGCCGATTGGCCATCAGAGCGGTTCGCGTGTGTTCTTTGATTAATGAATTCTACGCAACAACGGGAACAAACTAAATGTATTTAAATAAATGGTATCAGCAAATCGACACGACATACTCTCTCCCTTAAAGCAAAAGAAATCTACAGTAAAATAAATTCACAATCATCCTACAAATGCATTAAAAATTTTGTCGAAATCGGTGTTTTAATTTGATATAAGAATAACATAGACAACGTACAGCGTTTACCACCACACATCTCCGCAACCAGTTGACATAGATAGTAATTGAAAATACTAGTTTATATTTTTTTCAAGCCAAATTTTGAAAATTTTTCAAGCCAAATGTTTGGGAGTATTTTTTTTTTAGAAGTTACATATTTTGTAAAATTTGAGAAATATGATTTTTTACATCAAAACCCTGTAACTTTTGCAGACATGCAGGTGGTGTCATTTTATTTGTTCTCTTAAACACTAAAAAAATGAAATTTTTATCGTAATCGATAGAGCCGTTTCTGAAAAATTGTGAAATTTGGTCGTTGTTATGAGTTTGTTGGGGTACATACCCTTTAAAAACAAAAATTTTTAAAATTAAAACGCCTGGAGATGACATGGTTTTATACCTACTAACCAGATTTCATGAAAATCTGGCCACTTGTGTCGTCTATAGCTTTGTTGCACACATCCACACGGACGGACAGACAGCACCACTCAGGAAACCACTTTTTTATTTAAAGAGCACTAGAAAGAATATATCCACAATCAACTCAAACTGGAAAATTTTTATAAAATAAATACTTTCTCCATATACTATGTACAGGGGGTAGAAAGTAAAACTAAACTCGTACTTTGCCTATCTTAAACAAACTAGGATGGATGACGTTATCTCGTATTGCACGGTATGATTGTTCATTCTGTATACAAAAAAAGAATTGCAGTTCACAGGATTTCGAATTCAGAAACATAGCGGAATCACACACGAACACTTACACACATATGTGTAAGTTCTAGTGGAGATACAAAGTGATGTACATGTTTGAGTTGGACGTCACATAGCCAGGAGGGAAAAACAACTATGTGCATGTTATTATTGGTGTTCATATCAGTAAAGTGTATTTTTAGATTATATAAAGTTTCAAAACGATTTTTTTGTGAATTTGTGGCATTTTAAAATGTTGACAGCAGAAGAAATGTAGGTCATACTAGTTGTGTATTGCCACTTGGAAAGAGAGTTAATTTTCTAGAAATGTCCTTTATTAGGAAATAAACGTTATATTATTTGAATATTTAATACCTTAGAAAAACTAAATACAACGTAATCAAAATTGGAGAAAAATAGGCCTATATACAAAAATATATTTTGAACGTTTTAAGTCTGCAACAATTCCTATTGAAAAGACGTTGCACCGACACTGTAGTAAGTGCAACGGGTTCCCATTTACTCAGAGATATATGGGGCTGGTTAGTCAATCGGCTATGCTATGTATTCCAAAGCGCTATATTTTTTCATCAGCTCTGAAGCGCGTCCATTAGGTTGAAACAATCGCGGCCAAATTGATGGGTGATTTATTTTTAACCGGATGAAACACGGCCTCAAATTCTGGGAAAGTAAAAGTGAAAACGGGAAAGGATTTTAAAAGCTTGGAACTGATTTGGTTTCAGTTACATTTCATTTTAATTTTTAAATACTACTGAATTGGTGCAGTGAAATGTTTAAGACGAGGATAAAGGGCATGTACAAAACATTATTCTAGGCGTGAGGTTGATATAAACTGGCGACTTGAGTTGTTGACCCTTACATCCAAACTTGGGACTGATTGTATGCCAAAAATATTCAACAATATGGGGTCGATTTACTAATGTTTAATTCTTCTCAGATAACACTCGATCGTTACTGAGCGTTGTTTTGTACCTCCAATACACAACGAAATTTTTATTAGTAACACTAGAATCAACTATCAAATATTTTATGAGAATGTGGTTAAAATATACCTAAGAAAATTACATAAAAAACGATGCAATTAAAAAAAAATGCATTTTAGTAAATTTAATTTAGCACCTGACAACCAAAATAATTATTTATTCAATTTTACACACATAGTGACGAAATGCACACTGACTGACAATAGTCTACGTCTTGTAATTGTAAATTAAAGGCAGAGTCCGCCCCTTTCGAACTGTTATGAAATGCCAATGGCTTCGTTAACAAAACCGTTACACAACAAATATGAAATCGCTTATGTTATGTTCAAAGCTTGTTAATTAATGAAATGTTCATTCGGGAGTCGAAGCTTGTTAATGAAACGTTCTTCGTGCAATCGGTGCTTAATAATGAAACTTTAATTCTGCAGTCAATGATTGATGATGAAACGCTCACCCGGGAGTCAAAACTGGTTAATGAAACTTTCACTCGGCAGTCAAAGCTGGTTGATATGTTCTCTTGGCAGTCAAAGCTTGTTATTGAAACTTTCACTTGGCAGTCAACGCCTGTTAATGAAACATTCACTCGGTAGTCTAAGCTTGTTAATGAAACGTTCTTTAGGCAGTGAAAGCTTGTTAATGAAACTTTCATTTGGCAGTCAACAATTGTTGATGAAACGTTGATTCTGCAATCAAAGCTTGTTAATGAAACGTTCTTTTGGCAGTGAAAGCTTGTTAATGAAACTTTCATTTGGCAGTCAACGATTGTTAATGAAACGTCCATTTTGCAGTCAAAGCTTGTTAATGAAACGTCCATTTTGCAATCAAAGCTTGTTAATGAAACGTTGATTCTGCAGTCAAGGCTTGTTAGGACCTCTCGACAGTTGGAGACAGGTCGGCGGACTTGACTTTCTGCTTATTTACATAGTTAATGTTGACGGGTCTACAGCAGTGGCTTGACTCCTCCATCCTTGTACGCTCTGTCGATTGAATTATACTCTAGTTAATGTTGTATTTGTTTGTGCTTTCTTGATTTCATCTGTTATTTGTTTTGTTGATTTTTCATATGTCGTATTCTTTTCATTGTTGGTTTTTTTTAATTGAGTGGTTTCCAATCAGTATCCAGTTAATTGTTAAAAGATGTTAAAACAACTCTTGAATGTTATCGCTTGTATACAAATTTTATAGATGAATGTAACTTGATCGAGTAAATTGTTTTCTTCAAGTTACAACTTAGCGTAATGGAAAAAAAGAATTTACTTAATTAGGAATTTTTTGCTTATTCCTAAGTTCCTTAGTTTAAAAAACATCTTGAATAGTTAGATCATACAGTACACAAAAATTACGGCGCGTCCGACAGAAAGATATGTATTTAACAGTTAAACAGCAGAGCATAAAACGAATGACATATCACCTTCTAAGCCTTACATTTTATGTACTCCGACATAAAATTCCCGGTCAACAGACCACCTCAATGGCTCAATGCACATTAAGAATATTGAAATGAGTTTGCTGTCGTTTGTCTGCAAAGAATAGGATTACCAACAGTGGTGAGGGGGAGGGTTTGTACGGCTCTGAGGGTGGAGGGGGAGGGGGGTTGGGGGGTGGGGGGGAGAGGGGCAATCCACCGAATCGCGTAATCGACAATAAAATCTACTCCATATTGTTCGATTCAATTGAGCTATAAAAGAAGGCTTAATGAGTAAACCAGTGTATTACAAATATTCATGTCCGTTCCTTTATTAGTACTTTGTTCGACATCCCTATTGGAATATGTGTTGTTGAAATATCAAATTTTAGTATTGTCTTCATAAATTCATAAATATAAATAACGATAATTTCTTAATTACCTTGAATATCAAGAATTGTTTTAGATCGTAAGCTTTATTTTTTTATACTAAACTATTCTAGTATTAATTGTAAAAATAATTTTTTAAATAATGAATATTTTTTAATAATAGTTAACCTACTGTTATCATAACAGACTTTTTCATATAAGTAACTATTTACGATTATTAACGTTTTTTCGAAAAGGATACTTCTATTATGTGAGTATAATAATCTCTCGTAAATGTATCTTGCAAACAAAACTGTAGTTACCTCATTTTTAATTACTTCGAGGTTTATCATTACTCTTCCTCTTTTCTCATGATTTTGTTACTCACAAAGAGTATCTTATTTTATCATTAAAATCTCAGTAAAAAAATTAAACAGGGTTTTCATTAAATTATAATAAGGCATTAAATGCTTCCAACAAAATACTTGATGGGGTTGAAAGATAAGGTTAGTTCTACTGAGTTCTAAAACTCAAATATTTTGAATTACCTAGGCCATAACATTATTGAGTCGTTATTATTAATTACAATAGTTTCCCATTTAAATTTTTCAACTTCACCATCAACCGAGAACATCACTGATTCATGTTTTTTTTTAGCCGGAATAGTGCAATAATATGATTTTGACCTATGTGAGCTAAAAGAATGATGTTTTAATCGAAATACAGAGAATATTTACGTAGATTCAGGCCTGTGCTTTCACCATAACATATAGAAAAAATCCATCCACAACTGATGTTTTTCGATTAGGTAAATTAATTACTAAGCGTAATAAGATTCTGGCTATCAAAGTTTTGTGTAATTTCTATTTAATAGGTCGCAAATTTAATGTAAATAATCCTTGGAATATCAATTAGCAGTCATACAGATTTGTTCAGTCCAGAAGTCCTGTGGGATGCGCATGCGCAGTGAAGATTTTACCGCGAGTCTCAGTACAGTCAAAATTCGAAATAACTCATCTGTCAAAACATATGATTCTTTGTTTGCAACAATATTTTTTGTTATGTTGTCATAGGTCATGTGGGATTTTAAGTTGACTGTACACAACCGATTAAGGAAAAACAGTGGTGGGGGTATTCTCCAGGGAACGGGACGACTGCTACTAATTTTTGGTCTCTCTGTCCATGGCACTACTGCTCCGATCATTAGAGCGGATTAATTAGGGTCAACTCGCTTGGTTCGAAAAGGCACTACTGCTCCAACCGCCCGGACAGGTAGTCGCGGTACATCGAGGGAAATCGGGAATTTAAATTCCCCGTCACTTCTGCTTGACTGTTATGCCTCCTATAAATTAACAATTGCTTTATGAGTTGTCAAGTTGGTAACGGAATAACAACAAAATGTAAACAAATTCAGTCACGAGTTTTATTGGAACAATGAGCAAAAACTAAACCCAGATATTTTCTGATTGAATTTATACCAATATGCGATCTCTAGTACAACATATCAGACGATTTAAGGTAAAAAAGTAATTTCAGTTCAAAGCCAAGCATAGTTCAAGGAAAATAACATTTGTCTTAAGGGACTTAAACATTATATGGCGGGTAGTACAGCAGGCTCTTCATGGCTTATTAAGTAAAGAATGAAAGCAATTTTATTATTGATTCAGGGATAAATTTATCAATATTTCCTGACTTATTTCTTCCTGAAAATTAGCTCATAATACTCATGAGAATTTTGCGTCTAAATTTGAACTACTATAGATCACTTAAAAGCATGAAATACTTTTCCGCAAGCAAAGGATTTCCAACTCCATTGTACTTAGGAACAAATTGTGGTACAGTTATTCATTAATACGAAGAACATGTGTCATCAAAGAAAGTAAACTGTTTCCAGTAAAAACGTCCAAAACCCATCAATTGCACTTACAGAGGGAGGAACGGTGCATTCCACCAGGTCCACTTAGGAATGCCGAGGCATGCCGAGGGCATTTGAAAATGTTTGTTGACCTCCCGGGAAACCCTCACACGGCAAGAAAACTGTTATGTACTTCCGCCCTTCTACGTAGAGTTCAATTACATTCTGGATTGATCATTAATACCTGAGGTTGAACTTCTTTCTCAATTCATCTGTTAAAGGTGCTGCTATACATACACGTCACGTCGCGTCCATTTTCAAAGTGAATGAAACCTGTGTAATCAAATGGAA
Organism: Flexamia atlantica; assembly: GCA_035578135.1. Classification (NCBI taxonomy): domain Eukaryota; kingdom Metazoa; phylum Arthropoda; class Insecta; order Hemiptera; family Cicadellidae; genus Flexamia; species Flexamia atlantica. The sequence continues at coordinate 4,276,777 of JAQJVK010000014.1, read as the reverse complement.
CCGGCTATACATGTGTATGCTCTGACCGACTCGAATGCTCTGATGAGCATACACGGCCGAATCGGCCGAATTGGGACGCGACGCAACGTGACGTGACGTGACGTGACGTGTATGTATAGCTTACACCAACGTCCTCTCGGCCATTTGGCTCTTAGAAACTAGAAAATGCAAATCGATGCGAATCGGTGCGAGTCGATGCGAATATGTATAGCACCCCCTTAAAAATTTCAGTTTTATTTACAATACTCTAAAAACGATACCAAAAAGCGACTTTTTTACTTGGCTTGCGTTAAATGTTTAATTAATTTGAAAAATACTTGAATAGAAGTCTTATGTCACCCGTGCAACGAACGACTTTCGTAGAATAAGACATATTCGTAGAATAATATTAGGTAATAATTTAACGAACAGCCGGCGTTATTGATTTACTAGAACTAATTTAAAAAGTCAACGGCATCAATGAACATTTACCCTGTTTATTTCAATGGTCGGTCAAAATGGATTTGAGCACAGGGGGAACGATTCCAGGGGGTTCAAATCCGGGGTAGGTTCATAAATATATAGGTGAATAAATACCGGGGGCCAAGAGTCAGTAAATACTTCATAAAGTAGTTTTTTTACATTGGAGTGAATGTGCAAATATTTAGCCGTTCCGGGACTTTTTTACACACTATATACAGGGTGTTCAAAAAATGTGGGGCAATAGTTTACGTAGTGATTCCTTGGGTCAAAATAAGCAAAAAGGTTTATATAAACATAGGTCCTAAAGTGCTTCGTTTTCTGTCTGTGTGTCAGTTTATGATGATATTTAATCATATCTCACGAAGCACTTAATGTATAAACTCCAAACTTATATGGGTAACCACTATTAAGAACTATTTTTGTAAGAAGTATCAAATTTCTACTTTGTACCATTTCAAAATGGCGACTATTTTTTGTTTTCAAAGCTAAATAACTTAAAAACCCTAAATTTTAGAAAAACTATACAAATGACAAAAAAGTTGCGAAATTTAATTAATTAACGATGATATTCAGATTATAAGAATCGGACCAGTAGTAATGGAGAAATTTTAAATTTTCCGAATAAAAACATGCAAATATGAGACATAATGTTCTAAGGAACCATGTTTTTATGCAGAAAAGTTAAAATTTCTCCGTTATTAATGGTCCGATTATCATAATCTTAATATCAGCATTAATTATATTAAATTCTGCAACCTTTTTGTCCCTTGTATAATTTTTCTAAAATTTATGGTTTTTAAGATATTTAGCTATGAAAACAAAACACAGTCGCCATTTTGAAATGGCACAAAGTAGAATGTTGATACTTTTTACAAAAATAGTTCTTAATAGTGGTTACCCATATACCAAGTTTGAAATTTATACGTTAAGTGCTTCGTGAGATATGATTAAATATGTAAAAATCATAAACAGACCCACAGACGGAAAACGAAGCACTTAAGGACCTATGTTTATGTAAACTTTTTTGCTTATTTTGACCCAAGGAATCACTACGTAAATTATTGCCCCACATTTTTTGAACACCCTGTATATAGGGTGTCCCGTAACTATCTGGTCAGATGTATATAGCGTTATAGCTTAGGTCAAGACTAACACATTTCACCATAGGAACATGGGTCTCTGGTGCCTAGTTTTCCGTCTGTCTGTCTGTATGTGTTTTTTACAAACAAATTCATAACTACCAAACTGTTTGAGCTACAGCGTTGAGATTTTGCACAAATGTTTATGTTATTAGGCCCCATCTACGTTTAAAGGTATACCAAAATATCATGAACCGTTTCAAAATGGCGGCCATTTAAATTTTTTGATGCCAAATTTCACGAAAAATGATAATTTAAACAGATAATTGCAAGATACATAAGAGTAAGTCCATTTTATCTAGTTTTCCATGATACCTTGTTTGTTGAGATTTGATGAAGAATCACTGAGAAATTAGTTTTTTCGTAATCGATGACCACTTTTCCCCATATAAACAATGTTAAAACACGGGGTGTTAAAAATCAAACTTTAACGGCTTATATCCACTTAACTAGGTTTTAATTATCGTCAATTGATTTGAAAATAGGCTTGCTTTTAACTCAGGAACATTTTATTAATAATGAACTCAGGAACACTTTTATAGTATCGAATGTCTTTCAAATATAATTGTCTTATTTTTTAATAATTAACATTTTTGATATATTATCAAGATTATGCAAAAGTATAACTATTAACTTATACTCTTCAAAATACTCGATTCGAAAAAAAAAACTCGGGAACCCATGAGTATTTTCAAAAACTTTACGACTTCACTACTCGCACACCCCTATTACAAACAAAAGGATATTCAATCCGAAATTTTTGGTTTGGGGATCGGAAAAAGACATTAATTCGAAAAAATGCAAATTTATTTAATTATTCTATTTGCTGTCCTTCAAAACAAAAACGTCCAGTTTAAACACCTTTTTATTGTAAACAGCCAAGCGCCAACATGCTCCTCAAGAGGTATAATAACTTTCCTAATTTTGTTAGATCTCCTAAGATCAAGTTCAATAAGCAGCATAGCAGAGGGTCCGCGGGGACAAAATAATTCCCGTTTTCCCGTTGTCTGGCTACCTTGCGTCGACTACCTGTCCGGGCGGTAGGAGCAGTAGTGCCATTTCGAACCAAGCAAGTTGACCCTCGTTAATCCCCTCTAATGATAGGAGCAGTCGTGCCATGGCCAGAGAGGCCAAAAATTAGTAGCAGTAGTGCCACAGCCATTCTCCATCTCTCTCGCACTTCCACCCCTACAAGACTTCCTGGCTGAATAGGTCTGTATGACAATAACGCTAATTGGTATAGTTGATACCCTTATCAAAAACAATGGATTTCAACACAACAAGTTATTTTTAATAGCTAAACCTTTATGAATAATACATTTTTTCAAGATGTCTAGTGGTTGCACCCGTCCTTCAATCAGACCGTTGCAGAGGTCAGAAAGCGTTGGTTACAGGCAAATGGATTTTGTATTTTGATCTGCAGTAAATGATCTGCAAGCAGCTGAAATGTTCTGCTCAGTTATAATCATTCACAGTTAGTTGTTCCTGAATCAATTTGTTCAATTATTTTTTTCTATAAGATCAAATATAGAATCTTTGGAAGCTCAAGGGCCAAAGCCCGAAAGGATTTAAGAAACGTGAAAAGGTCAGAAACCTTTCCAAGAATATGTTAAACAACTTTTCAAATTTCATGGCGATCAGAGACGGTTTGGTAATAAATAAAGGATAACCTTCGATTGGATTTGATAGCGTAAAGCTGAAAACAAAACTATTTGGCTGTAGAACCCAGTGGCAAGCATCCATCCTGATTTTCCATCATCACTTAGCAAATTATTGATGAATATTTTTATCCAAGCATTCAAATCCGCATACTTTACGGATACTATGAAAAAATCAACTGTTTCAATCAATTAATTTTATGATCGAAACCAAAGATTGTTTTCCTATGATCTAACAAGCTAATCAACTCAGTTTCACCCATGGCAAAACATAAACCTCCTTATATCATGATTTGTTTCATTTAATTTGTCATACTTCATGAGGCTATCACGGCAACTCCATAAGCTTTCCTGTATTTTATTGAAACTTTGAAGTAAGCCTGCCTACCTTAGGGCATAGCCCTGAGAAAATTTAGAAAATCCGTTTTTAGCGGATGCCTTCCCACCAAAGAGGAACGACCATGCAAAGTTTCAAGTTCCCAGGCCAAGTAGCTCAGGCTGTACGATGATACCCCAGTGAAATCTGCTAAATATAGTAGATTTAACTTGAAAAGGAGGAGTAAGAGCTTTCATTCTCAAACATTCAACTTTTGATCGTTGAAAATTCAAAGATCGAGGGGTGCAACTCGTTAATCGGGAACTGAACAGCAACTAACTAGTTTAATCACTGCACAATTGAGAATCAGATGAGATTGAGATTGAGGGGAGGGTTGGGGTGGGGGAGGGGAGGGGAGGGGAAAGGGCAGTTTCCCGCCACCCCGCAGCGAGTGCCTCCATCTGTTCTTACAAAAACATGTCATCTGTTTCCTGCCCCGTCTAGACCACGGCGGCATGCCTAGCCGGGGATGGCGGTAATTTTAATAATACCGGTATCGCCTTAACGCTGTCTCGGAACTGTAATATCGATAACTGTAATTTATCGGAAGAAAAAGATATATACATCCAATATATTGAATAAACTACATTTCTGGGGAAAAAGAAATGAACAAATGAAAATACTTTTTTATTGAGGAAAAAATAAGGACGATTTTAGAAATTACAGAACGATCACAAAGGGGTATAACACTACTTTTATTTTCAGAGTTGCCACCAAGGAACTCAGAGTTCCCCATAAGTTCACTAGGGAGGATTAGACGGCTTAAAAACTCAATAATATTGTGTCGTGCACATGTTTACCACTTAAAAAAAATTAGTCACAATTTCAAAACTTTTCTTATTGTTAGAATTTGAATAGTAAATAATAAGTTTTATAAAAACTGCTTTTCACTTAATCACTTAATCACTTTAATAAGACAGGTACCTTATTGAGGACGTTACCCTGAATATGAATGAAGGATGAGTGTGATGATCGTGATGATAGTGGCGCGATCTTGTAGCCTTGTTACTGACTAAGGTTGGCATGTTCCTTAGACAGGATTGTTAATTAATAGCCCAACAACCAATGGCAGCTGGCTCCAGAAACAACCCTTCAAAAAGCTACTAACTTTTCTCGGGATCGATCCGGCTACCTACAAGTTTGTAGGCGGGCACAATAACCACTACACCAACCAGCCAGTTCTTCAGATGATACATCGAGGTAAAATTAATTACGGTATACCGACCAATCGGAACTAAAATATCGATTATACTTTACCAATCTATCGGAACTAAAATATAGGTATTTTCGATATATCGATATTTTGGTGCCCTCTCAGACGAGCATATGCCAATCAATATAGTGTCTGTATTCACTGCATGTGCACAGGTACATGTGTGGCAACAGAGGTATTTCCTGAGTTCGAATCCCGTTGGTGTAACTTAATCTGGGGAGGCGCAAAAACAACGTGGCGATGAAAGAAGGCTGCACACTGTGACTAACAAGTGGGAAGGGACGAGCTATGCTTTTTACAACTTTTTAGCTATGCTCAATAGTGAATTGAGTTATTAGCGTGAGTAAATATAACAATACCTCTTATTCGGACACCTCGGGACCGAGTCCCGTCCAGATAACGAGATTTTCGGTTAAACCCACTTTCCCTAAACACGTTAAATTATGCGTGTAATGTATACTGTATAAGTCAATACTCTGATTTTAACTTATAACATTGTCTCAAATCTTTCCCACGAGAATCTCTGATACAGTACTGTCCTTTTCCTCTCGATCCTTGTCCGGTTAAGCCGATGTATTGATAAAAATCTTCCTGTGAAAAATATGGCACTTCCATGGCGTGTAGTCCGGTTAAACCGAAGTCCGTAAAAGGTGTCCGGATAAGAGGGAGTCTACTGTTCATGGGGTTTCTTTGAAAGTGTTTGGTAAACAGATTCCATAGCCATCCCTAGTAACAAGGCCGCGGCGCTAGTAAATGGCAACATCGCGCCAAAGGGTTCAGCTGATTTGTTTATCCATACTCTCTTATCGCACTGTTTTTGGTTTACTTGAAACCAAGCTGGCTCTGTTAGGGTTTTTGCAATGCAAAAAACCCTTGAGAAGCGGCGTTGCCAGGTCGAAGGTCGCGGCCTTATTATTAGATATGGTCATGTAGATTCTCATCATGTACATCTATGGTAATGTACAATGTAATGTTGGACGGGAGATGTGTGTAGTTAGATAATCCAAGAATAAACTACGGAACAATAAAGGCAAACTTACTGAATCAAAAGTTAAACTTATAGCTAAAACGTGTAAATGACGTCTTAAAGCAACCACTTCACTAAACAATGAATGTCGGTTTTAAAAATTAAAACAATTTTATTTAAATACCTGAAATCAAAATGAAAAAGGAATTAAATCTCGCATAATATTCCAAATGAAATACACTATATTCCATGTTTGCAAATCAAGGTACTCAGTATCAACTATAGAAAGCAAGACGTCCTTCGATTAACCTACTTCTGAAATTATCTTTAGCCAACGGGAAATAGTTTCCAAGGAGAGTTATTTATTTACTTAATATTCAGTCAGTTTGATTTCAAACCCATTTTAGCCGAATTAAACCTCACAGAAAATGTTCCTTACATATTCGATCCCTTAATGCTATATTACTTTTAAAATATATGTACATTAAATAATGATTTCCTTCGCTTACATCGGGACGGGTTTTAAGTAATGAGAACGTTAGTAAAGGGTTTTTATTCAGAGGTAGAATAATTTATGGCCGAAAGAAAGCAGCTATCTTGCCTTGAAAGAGATGTTTCTTTATTCCGGTCTGCTATACAGCAAACTAATTTTATAAAACCTTTTTTCGACGCTTATATTACACTTACGGACTCTAAATTATCTAGCATTTTAATGTTTTATTAAATGACAGAATTACACAATATTATTGAACAGAGACAAAATATTATTAAAATAACATAATTCCAAATTTTGTCCCGTAAAAATTTGTAAACTCCGATGTAAAATACCACAATTATTTGAAATTTCCTTGCCTTACAGTCATATATGAATTAGGAGGAATATTATAACCTCTCAAATAATTTTATGGATTCTGTTTATGTCTGAAGTTTTTGAAACAAAATTCCTACAGTATAACAATGGCCAAACCAAGTCTGCACATTAGCCATTAAGTCAATTCAATTTTATCTACTTAAACCTTGGATTCAGATGGTTATTCATATTGCATTTTTTGTACCATGCTTCTTTCTTCTATTTTCATTAATGGTAAAATAATGTATTCTAGCGTTCTCCTTTTATAATAAACAATCATCAGTTTTTTATTTATTATTAAATTATTTATAATTTCTACACGTATTGTATTAAAAAAATTATGATTCTGTGATTGTTCAGTATATTTCCTCGTGATATTTCCGCGATATTTAAAAATTATACAGGAACCTCTTTGTCCGAAACCAATTATAGTAATAAGAATTACTTAAGCCCGGAAATACATTGAAAAATTTTTAAGGCTTGAAGGGCCCCTAATTATAATACAGGAGAAAATTTGAATAAAATAATCCGTATTGACTACAGTACAAAATACCTTCATTGTAAAGTCCTAATGTTTTGAACTAATGACAATATGTTATTTGCTACACATTTGCCGTATTAATTAAATACACACCAAATACCTTATTTTTTTATTTTTAGCGAATTTCCCCTATAGGGAAGAAGCTATTACCGTAGGTCTCATGGTAGGACCTAAGCCCGAGACCATGATAACTTTTCGTTTTGGGGCCACCAGAAGCAAAAAACACCATTCGTTCGAAATTTTATATATATATATGTGTGTCTGTGAGCACGATAGCGGCCGTAAAAATGGTCCGATCTTAATAAAATTTGGTACAGACATGTAATGTGGTAATCCGTCGGACTAGTTCGTAAACCAGCCCGATCGGACTACTGGAAGGGGGGGTAAAGGGGGATAAACTCCCCAACAATGGATTTTTGAGTTTTTCATATAGAAAAATAAACTTTATCGCATTTTAATGGCACCATTGAATTCAGCTCAAAAAAACAAACAATTTAGTATTTTGAATCACTGCTTTATGTCCATTGGTTACCGAGATATTGAAAGTGGTAAACACAGTACGTTGCCCCAATGTTAACCTTATGGGAAATAAATAAAATTCTATTATCTCGGTTATTTCTCAACATATCTTGATAAAACTTGGTAAATAGCTTCTAGTTCAGATCTACTAAATATTCAATTAAAACCAACCAGGTTAAACACACCTCTAACAGCAAACCTGCACACTCTTTTCCCATGTTATTCTTATGGAGCTTACAAAAACATGTAAAATCTCGCTATGTTGGATCGAAATATGTTGTTTTGCACTTGAAATTCGCTGAGTATGCAGGTCTGCTGCAACGGGGGAATTTCTTTTGTAGAATTTCCTTGCACAGTATTTCCCATCTTAATATTAGGGGGCGATGATTACTTTAATGACTATTAATCCCTTATAAAAATTAAAAAATATATAAACCTTACTGGACTACTTCAAAGAATAACAAAGACACCTACACCTACATCATTAAAAGGAGATCTGAGATGATCATATCAGGGTATGAATGTTTAAATTGTTATTACTTTATTATGAAATATTCATTTTTGTATAAATTATCCAAAATTTTAAGCTAGTTGCAAACCAACACCCCCGCTGGTCGCAAGGTGCAAACAGTCCATCACGCAGCGGCGCAATGCACGGCTAAGCTCCTTTAATCCGCTAGTGTCAAGTTAAATACACTTCCTTCGCTATTCCGAACGCTTTCAGCCTAACAGCGTTTTCAATCAGCTAATGATACTTAAAAACATTCACTGTGCACTTTTTCAAACTTTTTTCAGTCAGAAAGAGTAGGGGAAGGAGGGCTGGAATTTCTTTATCGCTTACCTGCAGCTCTGTATATGCGATCGGTTACATTTTAATGTGGAACAAATTAAATCAACTATTTATGTTATTTAATAGTTAAGTTTTTGTTCCCCTTAATTGGTTTAATGAAACTCTGTATCAAATGAGGTACGAATTAAATTCTACCTTCCATACGGCGTACTAAAAATGCCATACGTAATTTGGTTGGTTTTTCATATTAATTTCACGTATATATTTAATAGAGAATTGTTCATTTCATCTTTCTTTTTTCATTTACATGCATTACTTGTGGATAAAACCACATAGGCTTATCAGTTAAAAGAGAGTAAATAATAGTGCGTCGTTCTTCAAATATAATCATTATGATTACTACGACGTACCCTCGACTTTCGTCATTTTATTCTGTAAAAATTCTCATTAATGAACTCCTACGAAGCCAAACCTTCTTTTTACATATGTGATTTTCTTACACCCCTGACCCATTCAAGTAACACCCACCGTCTCTGACAAACAACACACGTCCAATATAAACTTTAATTTATAACTACGATTTTCTTATTTTTTGCCCGTCATCACTCATAAACACTGACACGCATAGTTGAATTTTCAAATTGGCTGTTTACAACACATTGTTAAAACGTGTCAACGAAGTGACAGCAGCGACAAGACATGAAACACAAAACCAGTCGCGGCTGCGACATGCCAACAGCTGCGCCCCGTCGATCAGATGGGTTAATAAACAACAGCTGTCCGACCTGGCTCTCGGTCACCTGATTTATTTAACAGCTGATTCTTCTGTCAATCCCTAGCTCCCTGGCTCCCTTGTTCTCTAGCTCTCCAGTTCCCTAGCTCCCCAGTTCCCTAGCTCTCCTGTTCCCTAGCTCCCCAGTTCCCTAGCTCTCCAGTTCCCTAGCTCTCCAGTTCTCTAGCTCCCCAGCTTTCTAGCTTCTCAGATTTCCAACACCCCAGCTCCCTATATCCCTGGCTCCCCCCTTCCTAGCTCCCTAGCTCCCCAAATTTTTGGCTTCTCAGATTTCCAACTCCCAAGCACCCAGTGGCCTTGACTCCTTAGCTCCCCAGCTATCTTGTACCCAGCTTCTTTGCTCCCCAGCTGATTAGCTCCCAAGCTCCCAAGCCACCTAGCTCCCAAGCTCCTTAGCTCCCCAGCTCCCAAGCTTCCCAGATGCCAAGCACCCATAGCTCCCAAATATCCCAGCTTCCCAGCTCTCCAAATCCTTTTCTTACTAGCTTCCTAGATTTCCAGTTCTGTAGCTCCCCAGCTCCATAGCTACCTAGCACCCTAGAACCCTAGCTTCCCAGCTCTTTAGCTACCCAGCTCCCTTGCTCCCCAACCATCTTTGTCCCTAGTTCCTCTAGACCCCTAGCTCCCTAGCTCCTCTGGATCCCTAGCTCTCTAGTTTCTCTGGATCCCTAGCTCCCTAGCTCCTCTGTATCCCTAGCTCCTATGGATGTCCGTGGAATATCTCGTTCCTCAAGTATGAAGCAAGGATATAAAGTTAAATCAGTAGTTTATGGTTTATCCTGTCGACTATAAGATCGTGTCTTGAAACCGGAAGGAAGTGTGCTTTTGTAATTATTTACTTTCAAAATCTACATACCGTATGCCTTTCTTTTTCTTAAAAAAAATACCATTTAAACTTTCATGATTGAAATATCGCCGTTCAGGTTTTAATTCGACGAAAAAATATTAAGTTTTACAATGATTTATAATATTTTTTTCACACGGACTTGAATTGATAATTTTGTTTATTATTTGTTAATGTATTTTACCTAACATAAAAGTTAAATCATATGTCTGCATTTCAACTCTTCACAACAACGTGAGGGTTTATTGAAAATGTAAAAGCTTCTAACAAATTAAAGGAAAACTAAGTATATTGAACAATTAAAAAGTCCTCTAAACTCAAACACCCGTTGAACAATTCATCGCCGATGATTTAATCCTCACCTTTACACATCACCACTTCCTTCTTTTGTATTCGCTAACATTTTCAGCCAATATCAAACAGTTGATTGACCTTCTCTCATCGTTTTATTTCGATAACGTTTCTCTCAGAAACTAGTTTTGCAATTAAAAACAAAGAGTTTTGTTTTTCAAATTGTATATTGAAAATATTTATCCTTTTTTCAATAATATTTTTACTCTATATTTTTACAACGGATAACCGGTGGATATGAATGGTGTCGACGGAAAAAAATTCAAAGAGCGAAACTTGCTTTATAATTTGTTTAAGAGTGTGTTGGCACGGGGTGTAAATACGGTTTGTCCTCCCTTAAGAGGGTTCCCTACCTACCCCAAAACATGCCTAAAACACGCTCCGCGCGGTGTCATTTAGCGCCTACAGATTCAAAATCAAATTTAATTTAACATAACATTTCAAAGATAAAGAGTTGTAGAATATTAATTGCTGATCCAAAATCGCTCATTTTAACGTATTCCGAAGATACATTCCGTTGAAGTTGGCCAACTTTAACGACATGTATCTTTTTAATGAGTGAGCATATACGATTTTGGAGACACACACACACAAACACTCTGCAACTCGTTACCTTTACAATGCTTTAACCGAATAACTTTGATTTTGAGAATTGGAGACGCTAAACGACACCGCGTTTACCCCTGCACCGGCTTGCGCGGCGAAAAGCGCACAAATTTAACATCGGCTCTTATGGAGCCGCAGTTCCAAAAAGCGCCGCTAGTGTCGCAGAAAAACTAAAATTGCCGTTGGTAGGGAACCCTCTTAAGCAATGCCCGAGGTGTGGGGCATTCTAGGCCCTGGGAATTTAACGTCGATCATTGGTAACACTGCTACCTTCGGTGCTGCCAACCGTGCAGCACAAACATTCCCGTGTATCCAATTATACATACAATCGTGCTGGACCTCCTGTGTACTGAATATTAAAAATATATTTCCCCTTTTTGTTACCTTTTTTAAGTATAAAAAATGCACTCGTTTATATAAAAAAAATTATTTAGTTTTCATGTAAAATTAATTTAAATTAAAATTGCTTTTGATTATATTTAATACACAATTAATTTTGAGATTGTTGATTCCCAAAAACTACTTTATAGTAACTACAAGTTGTAATCTTGTCTCTCTCTAGTCTATCAAACACTCGTTAAAAATAAAGTGGTGAAGCCAAATAACCTTGCTCGTCTCTCAATTTTCCTTCACATCAGAAATGAGAGCTCTGAATCCAGTAAAAATATTCTTTTTTCAATAACATCTGTGCAACATTAACATTAACATTAATATAAAACATATGTTTGAACAATTATGCAGTGACTAATAATCAACCAGTGGACTTTTTTCAGAGCTGAGGAATTTAGCTTCACCTATACAGTGGTCAATTAAATTTAAAAATGTTTTGCATAATAAATCTATTTCCTACAAACCAAAATCACAGATAGTTTTTACATTGCCGTCGATTGGATATTTTTGAGGACATAAATTTTTCAAGACCAAATAACTTAAAATACCCCCGTTGCAGCAGACCTGCATACTCAGCGAATTTCAAATGCAAAACAACATATTTCAATCCAACATAGCGAGATTTGACATGTTTTGATAAGCTCCATAAGAATAACATGGGGAATGAGTATGCAGGTTTGCTGCTACAGGTATATTAAAACTGGGTGGTTTCAATTCATTATTTAGTAGATATGAACTAGAAGATGCTACTTACCAAATTTTATCAAAATATGTTGAGAAATAACCGAGATATAGAATTTTACCTATTTCCCATAAGGTTAACATTGGGACAACGTACTGTGTTTACCACTTTCAATATCTCAGTAACCAATGGACATAGAGCACTGATTCAAAATACTAAATTGTTTGTTTTTTTGAGCTGAATTCAATTTTGAGCCGATAAATTTTATTTTTCTATGTAAAAAACTCAAAAACCCCTTTTTTTGGGGGGTTTATCCCCCTTTACCCCCCCTTCCGGTGGTCCGATCGGGCTGGTTCACGAACTCGTCCGAGTGATTACCACTTTACACGTCTGTACCAAATTTCACCATTTTTACGGCCGCTATCGTGCTAACAGACAAATATATATATATATAAATTCGAACGAATGGTGTTTTTTGCTTCTGGGGACCCCAAAATGAAAAGTTAACATGGTCTCGGACTTAAGCCTTACCATGAATACTACCGTAATAGCTTATTCCTTTAAGGAAATTCGCTAAAACTAAGTAAATAAACTGGGAAGTAAATAAACCAGCAATAAAACATTCAATTATCAGTCAAGGGCCGCAAGTGTAATGGCAAATGCACCGCAGTGCAAGGTCAAACCCGAGTAAACCGGTTTGTAATGAGAGAGGGTGGGTCAAAACTGGGGAGCCCGTACTGGGCTTGACACGTTTTCAAAAATCGTCTAAAGGTTACATCGTCCTTGATTTATGTATTTTTGAACTTTATTTACTTTCCCTCTTCGAATTTGGAATCGATTACAGGCCTGTTTTATGTATATGCTTTGAAATAAATAAATAAATAAATGCGATGGAATTTCATATTTTAAATAGTGCTACTCACTGGTCTGAGAATAAATTTTCAGTTTGCAATTTATCCCTTACAAATGATTAATATTATGATGTGTTAAAGCAAAAATAATCTCGGAAAAAATTTAAAGTTAGCAATTGGTTATCTTAAGGGTGGCAGTAAGGTTTTGGTTTTCGGATGAGGTGTATCGTAGAATGAATTGAAAAACTAGAGGGGGCACCAGTGAATGACCAGTTAAGGACGGTGTCTCATGTTAGTTTTACATTACTCCTTTATTTCACATATATACATTTTACTATACAAGGCTTATTTATCCTTTAAGGATTAAAAAATATAAGTTAAATTGGTTAGTTAATGAGAATACTGATTGTAATTTTAATTAAAAGGCTACTATGTCAGTGCTTCATTAAGTGAACGGGACTGCATCAATGAATGACCGATCTTGTACCACTGAATGACCGGCCTCTTTTGGCTGAATAACAACTGTCAAAAAATTGAAAAATCAGCTGGCAACAATGAATAAGGATAAGTCAGCTGAGAGAATAGATCCTAGCTAGTAAATGACCGATCTTGTTCCTGTGAATGACCGTGAAGGTTTCCCCCGGTCATTTGTTGGTTTTTGCCCTAATTACGTTCCAATTTATGACTACCCTCAGTAATAATGAATTACAACATGTAGATCAATAAAAATGATTTAAAATTGAAGTATAGTGTGTTAACCATCATTTTATTGTAACACATTTTTGAAATGTTCATAAAATACAGAATGAATGTAAATCCATCTAAGCCTTGCAGGAATAGTCCCTATAACAGGAAACATCAAAATCGAAGATAGACTCGATATTAAATATGTTTAAAAAGTATTTTCGACTCAAACAATTTTAACCAATGAAATATTATTGTTGGATAATATTCCAAGGCTTGTTTTACGCTTATTTATGATTAGCTAGTCTAAATAAAATGCTTAATACAGGGTTTTTTGAGCAAGACGGTCATTCACTGAGGGGTGGTCATTCGCTGGTGCACCCACCCTACGTATCATAAAGCAAACTACGTATTCTGGTTCTTGTAAACTCACAGAAGTAATTAAACATTAGAACGAATTACCGGCATCGAATTAAATTGTAATCAGCGTATTCCAAAAATATTCTAGTAATAAATTATGTTATTTACGTTTCAAAAACAACGGGATATCATCAGCAAAATGTTTTATGGTTATTTTAGTCAAATACTTACTATTGATGTCTAAAAATCAGGCATTACAACTTCAAAACTGTATTGATCTGTCTGAGAAACTACTGACGATTGATATTTTGAAGAACATAATCTGAGTGATCGAAAAAAATTATTATTTCTTATGAAATCCCATAACAATACCGATCAACACTTCATTGGCCACATTAGCTTAAGTTGACTTTTCACTCTAGATTGGAAGGAAAATAAAATTACCTTCCGACTAAACTGAAACAAAATAACGGATACAAATTTATAAATGAACATGGGTGATTCTATGTAATATATATACATATATATATATATATATATATATATATATAGAATACACCTATGCACCTTGCACCTTGCATGGGTGTCGCGACCTTCTGCATCCGCTGCAATGCCGTAACGAACGCCACATAAAGCATGCACCTTGTACACGGGTGGGGATAGCGTAGGAAAGTGAAGTAAAGGTTAAAGGAATGGCCGGGGGTGAGTGGGGGGAGGGGGTGTAGTGTCGGGGGGGGGGGGGTATCGATCCACAACAGCTGATGTTTGTATAGCAACACTTCACCGCCGCCCTGCCACTACCCTTCAGACATACCTGAATCTAAGCTTTTTTAGGATTAATTCCATTATTCAAATGTCAGCCAATGCCCACATAGGGTTGAATACTACCCTTCAGACGATACCTGAATCTACACTTTTAGGATTTATTATATTCAAATGGCAGCTAATGCCCATATAGGGGTGGAAGACTACCCTTCAGACGATAGCTGAATCTAC
The DNA here is from genome assembly GCA_035578135.1 of Flexamia atlantica. Lineage (NCBI taxonomy): Eukaryota > Metazoa > Arthropoda > Insecta > Hemiptera > Cicadellidae > Flexamia > Flexamia atlantica. The sequence goes on along the minus strand of JAQJVK010000014.1, from coordinate 4,261,705 downwards.
AATATTTAGGATTTTTTTACTATTCACATGTCAGCCAATTCTCATTTAGGGGTAAAAAACTACCCTCCAGGCGTTAGCTCAATCTACACGCTTTAGGATATCTTTACTATTCAAATGTCAGCCAATGCTCATACATGTAGAACGATAGCATTCATCGTTCAGATGATAGCAGAATCTACACTTTTTTTAGGATTTTTCCAGTATTGAAATGTCAGCCAATGCCCATATAGGGGTAGAATACAACCCCTCATACGATAGCTGAATCTACACTTTCAAGATGTTTTTTATATTCAAATAGCAGCCAATACCCATATAGGGGTAGAATATTACCCTTCAGACGGTAGCTAAATATACACTATTTAGGATGTTTTTACTACTCAAATGTCAGCGAAAGCTCATGTAGAGGAGTAAGATGAACCTTTAAAAGTTGAAATTGAAAAGAACACTAGGATTAAATTTTTCATTCTAGTTGAAGAAGACGTTTCAAGTTTACATAGTTTGACTAGGTTACTACTAGAGAGTGTTCCTATATTTTTTACGAAATCCATAAACAAATAATAATCTAATGTTGACTGCTTTAATCCTCATTCATTTTAATATAATCTCTCCCCTGTGTGTAGTTAAAAAGTGAACATCCCGTGCTCTGGTTATGTCTAACTGTAACTAAGTCCTGGTCTCCTTTTCCCAACTTAAATAGATAGTATTACAATGGTTGAATACAACTTAAAAAAATAATAAAATGGAAATGGATTTTCTCCTTTAGTTTACATAATAAGTCTTTTACGTAAACAAATTGAGCAGTATTCCCAAAATAGTGATTAAATTGTTAAAACTAGGCATTTAATAAATTACTGACTTCTATAACTCGATCAATAAATTAAATAATAATAAGAAAGAACAGTTTACCATCGTAATTTTTAACGGTTCAAGGAATTCAGACGTTTATTTTAGACTTAAAATAATTATAGTACGGTATTTTACTTATATAATAAAGTGAACTGCTTTAACAAGAAATTTAAACAAGGCTAAAGCTTGGGAATTCCATACATAGCTCCTTTCTCGGAATAAGAACCACCAACTGCCTTTAGGTTACTTACGACAAAATCGTTAATCGTTGTAATAAGAAAGATAACTCCTTTTTATATTGTTAATCTATCTAAAGATTTTTTAATTCAATAAATATTGCAAAAAAACACACTTTTGAAATTGTTTCCTTCATTTGTATAAAAGCTATAATTTTATATATTTTACCACCAGTCACTGACAATACATCGAGTTAATTCTACAATATTATTAAATATTACTCTGGGTCATTAACAATACTCGCCATACAAACATTATCGGTTTAGTCAGAAGGAACTAAAATATAATGATGTGCGTTGTAAATAATACCTACTTAAGGTCCAAATTTCATTAATAGTATTGTTTTGTTATAAAAAACTTACACCTAACACCTAAACTTAAAAATTGTTCGCTTATCATTTAAAACTGTACTTAATAATGACAATGACCTACATCTAAATTTAATGTATTGTATTATTTAAAAGTGTAATTAATAACTTTGTTGAATTACATCAAAATTTAATGTATTGTATTAAAGACTTACTCGAAACCCCAAATTCATTTTTAAACACCAACCTGTAACAAAACAAACATTAACGTCACAAAGAGTGAAAAACAAATTTTATTAATCCACACTGAACTGTCTCGAACACAAAAGCTGTCATGAAACACTCCGAGTCATAATTGAAAAAAACCGGTATTGTTCACAACATTAATTAAAAACATAAAGTAGAAACAAGCCGCGAGTGTCATTCTCTGAATGAATTAAATCGTGTATTTTATAAAGTAGTTAATTACGTTATTGTGACCACCGCACAACTGGGCATTAGCCATATTGCTGGTATAATTTCCTCGTATGAAAACATTTATTAAAACCGTTTACGCGCAGTTAAATGTAATTTAGTACTGAAGGACCCCTTTACATTTTCCTAATGTCTTTTACAGCCTGCATTGCAGTTCTATTTGTTGTGGTGATTTTTGCGATTCTTTTCAATACCGTAAATCATATAGAAAGGATAATACATAGTGTAAAACTAAAAAGGTCTAATTAAGACATTTTGGAGTGGAGGTGCACTTTTTAGTACCCACCACCTTAACCATAGAGCGTTTGACTTGAATGCATTTCATAATATTGAGTCCTATGCTATGAAGCACCATTGCAAAAGCGAATGGACACCACGATTTTTTTGTCTTGAGACGAGGCCAAGGGTCGTATGTTATATAGCTTCAATAATGCAAACTCATAAAGTGGTAAGTTGTAAATGCATTATTAGTCTCGGATTAAGACATGGATCTTAGTTAAGTTCTTATAGACGAAAGACAACAGAATAGAACATAATTCCAGTAATATCCATAAACTTGTATGTTAAATGTAGAATGCATGGACAATGAATAATGGATAATTTACAGCTAGGTGTTTTCTCTTTTGTCGCGTAATTGGATTAACTCATAAACAATCTTCTGTCAGCATCATCTGTCTTAATGTTAGCACTAAGAAAAATATGCTTTCAGTCAGAATTAAATCAAGGATTACAAATAAAGTGTATTTTAAAATATAAATTAAATTACTGATGAAATTTGTAGCAAAAATACTATCTGAAATAGGTTCAACAAATTTTGCTTTATTTTAGGATTTTCAATGGATTTGAAAAATCAGCAGTACAACTCGCTGGTCCACGGAGATGAGTACAGGACACAACCTAACATACAACTCGCTCATTCAAGGAGATAGGTTACAACGTTACATAGCGGAATTCTGACAAAAGCTACCCCGCTGCGGCGCGGAATGTTAGTCCATTGTTGTGAGGATTCGCATCTCTGCCTGATAATGTTCGGATGTTTAACACAATCGCTAGCATTAATATACGTGAATCTACGCTCCTGCTGCGGGATTTGGATTGTGCACGAGGTCAGCAATGGCGTACTCATACTTATGATTATTTTTTTGTGAATGTAGGATTTAACTTAATGTAAGGAGTGTCTATGTAAGGACTATTTGGTTATACAGACCAACAATACAGGCTGGCATTTTTTATGGTTTTTCGTCATTAAGGACCGTCCGAGGAATATGTTAAAATTATTTTCCATGTAAATCTCAACACGGTCAAAGTTAGATAAGTAAGAAATAAACTTTTAAAAAATTTAAATTTAAATAGAATACATTTTTAAAAGTATGCTTTGATTGTTTACAAAAAACTTACAAACGAAGATGCCATTGGTCATAATATTTTACTTTTAATTCGCTTCTATTACTTTAGAAACTGATTTGAAAAAGTGTCGTCGACTATAACTCGCAACACTAAATGCTTTGTTTTAAAACTCTACAAAGCATATTTTTTTAATATTTAAAATTTTTAAATGGAGTTCGGTTTTTAGTTAAAATTGAAATTATACTCCTACAGTCCCGTTTAAAAAACATTTGTTACATGAAATTAGCGTGCCTGTGCAGAAATTGGGAGTTGCTCGACTGGTTTTGATTGATTCCATTGATACTCTTAAGGGCTTATACTTTGTCTCCTACCGGGAGACAAAGTACTACACTTCCACTGGGAAACCAAAGTACCTATTACTTTACTCACGCATTACAAAGAGAAAATACCCCCGTTGCAGCAGACCTGCATACTCAGCGAATTTCAAATGCAAAACAACATATTTCAATCCAACATAGCGAGATCCAACATGTTTTTGTAAGCTCCATAAGAATAACATGGTGAATGAGTATGCAGGTTTGCTGCTACGGGTATATTAAAACTGGGTGGTTTTAATTCAATATTTAGTAGATCTTATCTAGAAGAAGCCATTTACCAAGTTTTATCAAGATATGATTAGAAATAATGAGGATATGGAATTTTTTTAATGCCTATAAGGATAACTTGGGAATGAGTATGCAGGTTTGCTGCCACAAAAATGAAAATTTACGTGATTTTCGACTAAAATACATTAAATCTCATCTAGATGAAGCCACAAACCAAGTTTTATTAAGATGTGTTGAAAAATAAAGCGAGATATAAAATTTTACTTATTTCCCATAAGGTTAACATTGGGACAACGTACTGTGTTTACCACTTTCAAAATCTCGGTAACCAATAGACATAGAGAAATGATACAAAATACTAAATTGTTTGTTTTTTTGAGCTGAATTCAGTAGTGCTTACCAAAATTTGATTTTTTGATTTTTCTATGTGAAAACCCCAAAAACCCCATTTTGAGGGGGGTTTATTCCGCTTTACCCCCCCCCCCCCCTTCCAGTGGTCTGATCGGACTGGTTTTCGAACTCATCTGAATAATTACTACTTTACTCCTACAGTACTACTGATAAAAAATCATGGTTTTATACCTACATGCCAAATTTCATGAAAATCTTACCATTGGTGTCGTCTTTAGCTCTGTTTACATACATACACAGATCCACACGGTCAGACAGACACCATGCACCCCGAAAACCACTTTTTTGGATTGAGATAGCGTACTAAAACTATGCCAAATTTAATTCCGATCGGACCATTTTTGCGAGCGCTATCGTGCTTACAGACACACATATATATAGAAATTTGAACGAATGGTGTTTTTTTGCTTCTGGGGGCTCCAAAATGAAAAGTTATCATGGTCTTGGGCTTAAGTCTTACCATGAGACCTACGGTAATAGCTTCTTCCCTATAGGGGAAATTCGCTAAAACTGTCAGAACATCGCAGGTGGGGGAAAATTAATTGATTCGCTCATTACAATGAGTATGAATAGTCTAAACATAGCAGGTGCTGAGGGAAAAACTATATTCCACCGCGAGGTTACAGTGTTAATCTATGGTTGCATAAAACGTGTTATTATCGTGGGGGGAGAGGGCCTTGTCAATACTATGGACCGACTGTCACTCGGGGGGGGGGGGGGGGGGGGGGGAGCTCGTAGATTGGCAACGGCATGGACAACTACAGGATTATGGGGCTTTCACTGTATCACGGGGTACTAAAGGCAATGCCTATCAACAACTTGTGGGTTAATTCCAGTTGTGTCGAATTTCAACACGTTAATTGTCAATTTTTACATGTTGTTGAGTAGTGTTACGATATCGTGTGTTTCACATTGTGTTGATGAAAGAATAACATCTTTTTTGGTTCTGAAAATATATGATTTCATATTGAAGGCAATTAATCTGTTAATACCGTTAACTTACATTTAAATCACAAATAGAATTGTTTAATATGAAAGTATTTTACTAATACAAAGAAGAGTAGTCGTTTTCCTTATCGACTGACTCTGTAATGCTAATAAAAAAAATTTGAGACTTTCATTCAAAAGACTTTTTAGTAAAGACACTACTGTATTAGGAGTTCGTAAACCTTATTAGTTTTTTTTTTTTGCTGCCTAGGCTTTTGTCGTTTTTATGGGGTAAAAACATTAAATATTTACAATAATAAAATTTAAAAAATCGCCTGGAGAAATCATGGTTTTATACCTACATGCCAAATTTCATGAAAATCTTACCATTGGTGTCGTCTTTAGCTCTGTTTACATACATACACACAGCCACACGGTCAGACAGACACCATGCACCCCGAAAACCACTTTTTTGGATTGAGATAGCGTACTAAAACAAATATATCTACTAACAACTCAAATTTGAAAATGTTGACGTAAACAATACTTACGTCCCCCTTACTTTCTCCCCTCTACAATATGCATAGAGGGGAGAAAGTAAAATAGAAAAAAAGTCTACAGTGTTCGACTGCGCCACATTAAAGAAATGCTACCGCTCGATCAATTAGTTGCGCGTCTCCCCACACGGCGGCGCTGTTCGCTGTTCGATAGCGCTTATTTATAATTAAAAGAGTCATTTGACGGAAGACTGGTGGGAGGTGACATTTAAAGGGCAAGCCTCAAATCAATGGAGGCTTTGAGACGTACACGCGTGCGATAAAAATAACAGACTTAACTATTGTTACAGGGGCATTACTGTCTCGTTGGGTATATAAACGTTAAGATGTTTCATTATAAATGCATGCTATATAGATTCTAGGGGTGTGCTAGTAGTGATTCTTTAAGTCGTGTGGAGTCGAGTCGAGTTTTAAAAATACTCGAAAATTCTCAAGTTTTCTTTCGAGTGGAGTATTTTGAATAGTAAAACAGGAGTTAATAGTTATCATACTTATTATTAACCACATAAAATTTAATTTTTTTTGTCATCAAACGGGGAAGTGTTCCTATGAGTTAAAAGAAAACCTTTATGATATAAAATAATAATTCAGGCCATTTTTAAAATAACTTTATTTTGTTACTCAATATTTTTTTAAACTTTCAGCCTGAGGAGGTAAAAACCAAGCTACATCTGCACGTTTGCTTTAAAGAAATTTGTTCTATGTGTTTATAGGTTTATAGCTTTAAAAAGTAAAGTTAAATCAGTCTCATTTAGCATAAGTAAAAAAATATCTCAAATTGTAGAAAGGAAAAAAGATTAAATTAAATTTATTGATATTAATAACTCAAAAACCAGTTTAAATCAAGTAAAATAACAAAAGTTTTATGGTTGTTGTTCATGGCTGTGTGAAAACGGCCGTAAAATGCGATCGCACGTACCAATTTGGGGTTAGCGGCGGGAGTAACTACTCGACTCGAACTTCCGAGTATTTTTAAAACCTTCGAGTCGAGTCGACTAGTGGAAACTCGACTAGAAAAAAGCTCGTTAATCAAGTATTCGCACACCTTTAGTAGATTCCGTTGACAAAATAAGTAACACTTATTAACAGGTATATGTTGCGTTTTTGGTAATTAAATCCTATTCAAATAACGATAAATAGGAACAATAAATAGTCTATTAATTTACATAAAAGCCGGTGGGAAGTTGTAAAATATCGCTGAGGAGTTCCTCGTGTATAGCGAGCGAGCACAAAGCCAGGTTTTCTAGAAAGTCGCGTTAGGGTACGCCCCAATGGGCTTCATATAGTGGTTCATGTAGGTCTAGGTTTTTTTCAGTCGAGGTGATATGTAACTGATGAAAACACATTGTCTATTCTAATTTTGAAAGAGTTACAAGATTTACCATAAAATGTAACAAAGTGAAAAAAGGAATTCATCCAAAAAATTTACCTACACTTTAAAAATGTTACCAAATAGGTATCTATCAATTAAGCTATAATAAAAGAATGAATGTAAATATATAAACTGAGTTCCCCATCACTGATAATGTATACAGTGTGTAAATTAAGTATGGAAACAAATCTGTATTTTTTCATCCGAAGGAGATAGAGATATTTTGTTTGTGGCGTTGGTTGCTAGTCCAGGTTCCGGATTTTTTGACATCGAAAATTTTTTTTCATCCCCCTCACAGGTTGGGGGGTAAGGGGTAACTTAATTTTTTCAAATAGCAACCCCTATTGAGTGACCCCTCATCTTAAAGGGTTTCTCAAAATAAATCAAATGGCGCCAACCCGAAGTCAATACCTCAACCCTAACCCAAATGGCAGCCATTTTAAATTCTGAGATGAACACACGAGATTAACTGTGGAGACCTAAATTTACCTTTTAAGCGGTTTACATCGGGCAAGTTAAACTCTGGATACCATTGTTAGATGGAAAAGTGGATGTTTTCGCCTTATTCCTGATTTCCCCCAGCCTCCAAAATAGGGTGTTTTGGGGGTAGCCCCAAAATTTCAAATGCAAACCCCTACTGAGTGACCCCTCATTTTGAAGGGTTTGTTAAGACATAATCAGTGGTGCAAACTTAAAGTCGATATATCACACCTAGCCAAAATGACAGTCATTCAAAGATTTTATTGGGTGAAAAAACACCCATTTCACCTTTCAAAATATTTAATGCCTGCTATAGCAGCCATATTGAGTCATCCCTCATTTTATAGCCCTTAACAAACTTAAAACCATGATTTAAATTAATATCCGTCGATCCTAAAAAGACATCCAAAATTTTGAATAAAAGAAGTAGGTGCTTTTTACCCAATCACATTTTTTTAATACCTGCCACATTGGCTAGGGATGACATATTACCATAAGGTTTGCACTATTGCTTATGTTTTTACAAACCCTTCAAAATGAGGGGTCACTCAGCAGGGGTTTGCATTAACATTTAGGGGGTTGCCCCCAAAACACCCTATTTTGGGGGATGAGGCAAAATCAGGAATGAGACAAAAATGTCCACTTTTCCATCTAATAATGGTATCCAGAGTTTAACTTGCCCATTGTAACCCGTTTAAAAGGTAAATTTAGGTATCCATAGTTAATCTCGTGTGTTCATCTCAAAATTTAAAATGGCTGCCATTTGGGTTTGGGTTGAGGTATTGACCTCGGGTTTGCGCCATTTTATTTATTTTGACAAACCCTTTAAAATGAGGAGTCACTCAATAGGGGTTGCTATTTGAAAAAATTAAGTTACCCCTTACCCCCCACCCTGTGAGGGGGATGAAAAAAAATTTTCGATGTCAAAAAATCCGGAACCTGGACTAACAACCAACGCCACAAACAAAATATCTCTATCTCCTTCGGATGAAAAAATACAGATTTGTTTCCATACTTAATTTACACACTGTATTTACTCTAACCTTGATTAATGTTTACGTTTGCTGCCTGCGACGTTTTGTATAACCACAATACACTAAAAAGGGAAATACAGACAATTTTATAGCCGTGAAAAGATTTCAGATTAGTTATACCTATGTCAGGTTGCCTTTTCCTAATGCCTTGCTAGCAACTTCTGTTTTCAAAAGACCCTGAGGTTACACTTTGATTAAACCATCATGTTTCGTTTTACAAATACAAAGAGATTCTTCATGAGAAAAAACTTGGCTTGCCTCTACGCAATCAGGTATTCTAAATGTCAAGTTTAGTTTTTATTCTCTCCCAAAATAACATTTGTAACCTTTTCTTATGTTACATAACTCTCAAGTTGACGTGAACAACATGTTTCATATATCGTTACAAAACTCTGAGTGAAAAGCACACACATTCCAACATGTGTCCTAATATCCTATATTCCTCTTGTTATGCACTAGGCTTCCGTCAGATTGCACATATACCACAACTATGAAGGTTAATAATAAACCAACCGAATTTCCTGTATCGTGCTGGTAAAAGTTTTATTCTTGAAACTATTACAAGGATAAAGACTCTTTATCCTTATAGACTATAGCATTACTGGTCATTATGGGGAAAATGAAAAGATTTAAAACTTGTCATTTTGGGTTGGTTGATCACTGCTTCGTTTCGAAGTTTATTAACAATAAACTTGCTTGGATAAATAAGAATGAAAGATGTGCTTCCAAAGTAAACTCGATAAAAGGCATACCAAACCGCAATTTTGAAAACTCAGCCATGGCTTCAGTGGTATAAACAGTCTACAAGAATAATTCTCAAGCAGTTGCATTGTTTCAGTTTCGGAGTTTCTCAGTTACTTCCGACAGTCCGTGGTCCAGTGTCCCCCCGAGATAACCTCACTATCTCTGGGTTGGTGGTTCAATACCAGTTCCATAACGGATGCAATTTTGCAACTCTCGCCTGTGCTACAACACTGTTTAAAGAAATGCTACTTGATAGTTAGTAACAAATTATAACTTGTAAGGAGTTCTTGGAAGAAAACAGTGTTAAATACATAGTCTGGATACAGTTTTTATTCAATTATGAAAGCAGTTTTGTATACTTCTGTCGTTGTCATTAATTTATGTCTAACGTTCGCAAACACTTTACAACTTATCCCTGATTATTTTATTAATTTTTCTCCAAGCGTACGTTATAGGCAACAAAATTTATATAACTACGCTTTTTGAAACCTATTTTTTCAAACTAAAGGGATTTCCAGTTTAAAGACTTGTTGGGTTGGCACAGAGTTTTCGAGTAATCCTAAGCTTCCTATCTTTCTTTTATGGAGTTGAATCCAACGTGGAGATACTGTTTGTACTAAGCTTAACAAGTAATAGTAATAAACGCAATAAAACGAGAGCTTGATAAAAATCCTACAACCGTTCCTACTGCATGCATAAACTAGATCAGATATGTGTTTTAGCGAATTTCCCCTATAGGGAAGAAGCTATTACTGTAGGACTCATGATAAGACCTAAGCCCGAGACCATGATAACTTTTCGTTTTGGGGCCACCAGAAGCAAAAAACACAATCCGTTCGAATTTATATATATATATCTATATATATATATATATATATATATATATGTGTGTGTGTGTGTGTGTGTCTGTAAGCACGAAAGCGGCCGTAAATATGATCCGATCTTAATGAAATTCGGTACAGACATGTAAAGTGGTAATCAATTGGACAAGTTCGTAAACCAGCCCGATCGGACCATCGGAAGGGGGGGTAAAGGGGAATAAACCCTCCCAAAAATGGGTTTTTTGATTTTTTTACATAGAAAAATAAAATTTATCGAATTTTTGTGGGCACCATTGAATTCAGCTCAAAAAAACAGACATTTTAGTATTTTGAATCATTGCTCTATGTCCATTGGTTACCGAGATATTGAAAGTGGTAAACGCAGTACGTTGTCCTAATGTTAACCTTATGAGGAATAAGTAAAATTCTATATCTCGCTTATTTCTCAACATATCTTAATAAAACTTGGTTTGAGGCTTCACCTAGATGAGATCTAATGTATATTAGTCTAAAATACCCGAAATTTCCATTTTTTGTGGCAGCAAACCTGCATACTCATTCCCCATGTTATTCTTATGGAGATTACAAAACCATGTTAAATTTCGCTATGTTGGAATTAATTATGCTCTTTTGCATTAGAAATTCGCTGAGTATGCAGGTCTGCTGCAACGGGGGTATTTTAGGAATGTAGTATGAATATTATGGTGATATTCGTTTCTTAAAACGTCAACTGTTTAAGACTTGTTTCGAAGGTGGATCTCTTCAAGATATAATCTAGTGATGTTTTTACATCTCCCCACCTACACCAAGCATGTCCACCATCAGCAACTAGACACTGGCTCAGAGAAGAATCAAACAGAGGTCGCTTTTAAATGGGTCTTCTGTTGCGCCCAAGTACTAGTTACAGTTAAATCCAGTCACAGTTAAGTTACCAGTTACTAGTTACATCTAGTTACCAGCTAAAGTTAAGTTAAATTAGGAGAGGGCAGCGACAGTGCTGCTCTTTCGCAGCGTTAATGGTGAACGAAGTCTTCGACACCCACTAGCCAGCGCTCGACACCCGCTGAGCGCAACAGAAGATACCTCGCGACACTGGTCTAATCTGTGAGTTCATTTTGATATTAGGTTACGTCTCAAAGATTCGCCAACGATTAAGTCCTGCAGCTGTGCGATAATCCAACCCACCTGTCCAAGGCTGAAGAGGGAAAATCCCTAAAACAGCCTCAGTGTGCTGACTCGGCCACTGGAACCTCACGATCACGTCACGTCAACGATTGAGAGAGTGATGCATTTCTTATTGGTGAAGGTAAACCCTGTCTTTAACTTTCGTAGGTACGAGAACAAAATAATTTACGTTTAAGTCATTATTTTTTTTAAACATAATTAAATTTATCAGTGCACCATTGAATATTCGCGATTTTTTATTTCGTGTTTGCTTCGTGTACGAGTATAACCCATATTACTTTCTGAATATAGCAATTTATGGAAGAAATATGTAAAATTACTTAAATAGGTGAGACGAGAAAGGAATATTAATACTTGACTAACGGCCTTATTACTGTTTCAAGAGCCCTCAAATAGACAAGAACCAGGTAAATCCTCTTTGCCGGATTTTTAATAATGCTCTTTAGATTTATTTCTACGTTTGTGTAAATATTAAATTTATTACTTGAACGTCAATTGAGAACTAAAAATGTATTTCAGTAACTAAACTTAGCACGGTAGCACGGAAGTTATTTATTACTTATAATTTATTAACTACAATACCAGTGTCTCATCATTGACATTAACTTAAACTACAACTACAACTTACAACACATTAATTAAAATAGGAAAATTTCACGAAATAATATTTTAAAATAAGATATGCTTATTTTAAGGTATGCTTAATATGCTTAAATAAGGTATGCTTGTTTTAACAATGAATTATATGTAATTTTGGTAGAGGTAAGTTAGTACGTCACGTACAGTCTTCAGTAACGTCTAAATTTAATAAAAATAACAGCTTAATAAAAACAAAAACAAAACACATAAAAAACTAAAACACTTAATAAACTTAAGTGAATTAACTTAAGTGAATAACTAATCAAAAGTGAAGAATATAAAAGGAAGAGTTCATAGCAAGGGGAGTTTCAGCTTACGCTTGATGAAATTGACGAAGAATCTATCAATTAATTTTGTGTCCTATTGAAACTGCAAGCACACAAATAAAAAACTATTAAACCTATGTGAAAGCAGGGTTTTAGCATTTATTAGTCCCATTGCAATAAGCTCACATTCAAGTTAAAAAAAATAAAAGTGGAAGACAAAAATAATATAACGAATAAAGCATGGACCCTCGGTCCATTGCAAAATTATGGGACATACAAACTAATAAAATAATATAATAAAAAAATGCAAGCGTTTTCCAGCAAAGATGTTTTACAGACCGACTCAAGTCATTCAAACTAACCTAATTTAATAATATAAGTAAAATTGTTTTTCACGCTCTAGTAATTTAAAGTTTTAAAATTGTTAAAATATTAAGTAAATTAGCTTTTTTTGAAGAATTAAATTAATATTTTTAATAGCTCTTTGCTTTACTCTTTAATGCCTCAGTAATACCTACGTTAATACTTTTAATACCTCGTTAAAAGTTCAAACTTAAACGACAGTTACTTGATTTTTAAATGAATAATGCATAATTAAACCAAATACTGCATAATTAAACCATAATGGATCCAAAAATATTCCAAGGACGTTTCACCTTCGCTTTATAAACGAAATTAAAAATTATTTTGTTATTTTAAATAATAAAACAAAATTAATACATTCATCAAAATTAATAAACAAATAAAAGAAAGGAATCGCTCCTAAAACTTTAAAAATATAATGTTAATAATATTTTTACTTTTAAAATATATGAATCACGATATACTGTATATTTGAGATTTTCATAGCTACACTTTACATCAAAATATATATTATAAAGATATCAAAGAAGTTGTTATAAAGATAAAGATATCAAAGAAGTTGTTATAAAATATCAAAGAAGATATTAAAGAATATATTAAGAGATAACACAAAAGTGAGAAATGCAAGTGACTGGCTGCACCGACTGCAGTGCCGGCTGCCTGCTTCCGCTGTACCAATATCCGCCGCGAGCTGCTGTGATTGCATTTCACTCTCTACAACAATCCGGTAATTAATACAAGGTGATTTCCGATGTTAATGTAATAATCGGTCGCGGCCAGTTGGCTTACAGATGTGAATTACACAACGTACAGCTGTTTGGGTTAATGGCCGTGACGAAGAAAACGCGAGCCGAGGTGGTAGTAATTTATTTATTTATTTATTTATTTATTTATTTATTTATTTATTTATTTATTTATTTATTTATTTATTTATTTATTTATTTATTTATTTATTTATTTATTTATTTATTTATTTATTTATTTATTTATTTATTTATTTATTTATTTATTTATTTATTTATTTATTTGACATACGGAATTACATCATTTTGTAATACACATCTGAGTAACAATAGTAATACATTTTCAATATGGCAGTAACATGAAAAATAATTTAAAACGAGAAAAAACAACATATATAAGGTGTAACTAAGTTGGATACTAAAGTAAAAAGAGACTAAAAAGTATATAAGTAAAGAGGATTAAACATGCCAACATGAAACGCACGCAATAAGTTGATAGTGACAAAGCAATAACAATAATTGGGTATCGACAAGATAAGAGTAACAAACAAAAAAGAATCTAACAACAAGAACAATATTTAGAATGTAATGGGTAATTATTATTTAATTTGTTGGACTTTTCCTATCGCCTCTAGTGTTTAAACTACACTACGTTTCGAGAGGTATTGAAACTCCTCTCGTTTTCAAGTGACCCTACTTAAAGTTACATTAACCTACTGTAAGGATAAGTCTGTAAGTGCGATAGGAAAAGTCCAACAAATTAAATAATAATTACAAATCCTTCGCTATTATGAATTTTAAAAATACAGTAATGGGTAATGTTTGAGGACTGAGGACATTTTAAACTGAAACAAATGAATTTCAATAGGAATAGTTGGGTTAATGGCCGTGACGAAGAAAACACGAGCCGAAGTGGTGGTAATTTTTTTTTATTTGACATACGGAATTGCGCCATTTTTCAATACACATCTGAGTAACAATAGTAATACATTTTCAAGATGGCAATAACATGAAAAACAATTGAAAACGAGAAAAAACAACAAATATAAGGTGTAACTAAGTTGGATACTAAACTAAAAAGAGACAAAAAAGTATATATGAGTAAAGAGGGTTAAACGTGCCAAAATTAAACGCACGCAATAAGTTGATAGTGACAATGCAATAACAATAATTGGGTATCGACAAGATAAGAGTAACAAACAAAAAAGAATCTAACAACAAGAACAATATTTAGAATGTAATGGGTAATGTTTGAGGACTGAGGACATTTTAAACTGAAACAAATGAATTTCAATAGGAATAGTTGGGTTAATGGCCGTGACGAAGAAAACACGAGCCGAAGTGGTGGTAATTTTTTTTTATTTGACATACGGAATTGCGCCATTTTTCAATACACATCTGAGTAACAATAGTAATACATTTTCAAGATGGCAATAACATGAAAAACAATTGAAAACGAGAAAAACAACAAATATAAGGTGTAACTAAGTTGGATACTAAACTAAAAAGAGACTAAAAAGTATATATGAGTAAAGAGGATTAAACATGCCAGCACGCAATAAGTTGATAGTGACAATGCAATAACAATAATTGGGTATCGACAAGATAAGAGTAACAAGCAAAAAAGAATCTAACAACAAGAACAATATTTAGAATATAATGGGTAATGTTTGAGGACTGAGGACATTTTAAACTGAAACAAATGAATTTAAATAGGATTTGTGGTTAATTTTTATCATCGCCTTGGTCAAAGTTGTTCTGGCTTATCTTATGTGTATGTACGGTTTGTCAGCCTGAAAGTGGTTAACGATTTCACCCATTTTTTCAAATCCCGATCTTAGTCTTTATAAGACTATATTAGGGTCTACTCATTTATATACCATCGATGGCTTATTTAACTTACGGGAATTGAAATAAAAATAAAACAGTTTGAGAAAGTATTTTGAAACACAGGGATATTTTTAATAAAAATAGTTGAGCTATGTTATAGTTATGTCAAATAAAAATTTTAACTGATAGATGGCAAATAAGTAATTAATATAGTCCTATAATCAATTTAACTAACCTATAGGGGATGTGGTTGGATAGATAAACGCAGTTAAATGGATATATTTCAAATTTATTTTATATTAATAAATAAATGTCAGACATGTTAAAGTTAAACCGTGTAATACGCTAAGCTCAGTATTTTAGGAATTCAACTGTACTCGTCATATTTTATTCAAACCCGACTTATACTGTATATTGTTGTGGACAAAGAAAAATAAAATTTTTGAAAATATAACGAGCTTTTATAGTATAACTTTACAAGGCTAAAAATAATTATTGTCAAGATTATATCAGATTACTAAGATTTCCAAAACTATTTATTGGAATGGCATTTCAAGTGTCGTTGCCATAATCGGTGTAAGTAAAAAATAATCGTTTGAACAGCTTAAAGCCTGCATATAAAACTTCGGAGATGATCGAACTAAATCATAAATGCAAAAACCAAATTATTCATGTCAACGTGGTTCGATCATCTAACGAGGTTGTAATTACAAAAGTAAATGTAATCCAGACAAAACTTTGCAAAATGAAGACAAAGTAAAATATTTTGTAATATTGTCAGTTTCAATGTGGATGAACTTTATATCACAATTAAAACGCACGCAGCCAATCAGTTTCTTAATTAGTGCCTTGAAGGAAGTGCAGTTCTCGCAACTTCAACTCAGAGTTGCAGCACATCACATCATCTCTGGTTCCTCAGAGACTTAGGCTTAATTTAACCGACCTAAAAACATTTCCTGGGGTTAGATATGTGTTGGGATGGATAGCGAAAACCACTTTCTAACAAAAGTTTAAAGAACAAATTTTTTTTATTATTTCTTTTAAAACCACCTAAAATCAGTGAAATCCCTTAATTCCACATGACATTCTTCTTCTCATTAAGTTAACATCTGTATGACGAATCCTAAATAGCGTTCCTCTTTGTGACGTCAATGGAAGCCAAGTAAAGTGAATGGGACATTAAGACATTCACCATACGTTATTTATTTTTATTCCGTTTCCATTTAGACTTTAAAACTAACTAAAACTGAACTAACACAACCTGTACACTACTTTGGCCCCAGTCATAAAATGGGTGCTCGGTGGCCTAAAAAGCTTAAGCTTCCAAACTTTAGTTAAAAGAAATTTTAATAGAACACATAAGTATAAGCGTTTTTCAAGTATATTTTGTTAAATCTTTTATAACATCTATTGGTGATAGTTGTTCCGAAAAAATCTGTGTACCGAAGAAACGCTTAATTCAATTAAGACAATTTCATTTAGTTAAATTAGTTGATTTGTTAAAGTTATATTTTCTCCTTGAATTTTGATTTATTTACTATATGACAAATACCGTATATATTTAAAACGTCCGGCCTTTTATAGTTATCACTTAATATATATGATTTATCAAATATATTGTTTGTTTTTATTCATGTTTATTTTTATTCAAACCAACGTTCAACTCTACCAATTTGTTGAAAACAATATTCTAAAATGACTTACACAGACTGAAATTTTTTCAGAACGTAATGTTTTAAAAGAAGATCTCCTCTTAGCGAACAGCTTAGGTTGTAAAAATAAATTACATCACAAAATTTAACATGACTTACACGGACTGAAAACTTTTGAGAACTTAATATTTTAAAGGGAGGTCTCCTCGTAGCAACCAGCCCGGGTGAAGTCTGACCAAGTAGTTCCATCCCGGTTATTTCAGTCGCTCCACTCCAATCCAGTTGCAACAATGTAGGCCGTAAACCTCACGCTCCGTTCCCTCCAGGTTTGATTTACAACTCTTGGGTCCAGGAATAAACAATGCGTCAAGTAAACACAACAGGTGCGACGCCGCTCGCTCAAAGTCGCACTCCCCCTCCTACAACAGCCTGAGCTGAATTTTAGCACGTCTTTTTTCTAAACTAAGAATATTTCAAACGTAATTTTCGATAACTTATACAAGAATTTTTTAACTTTTTAGAGAATTTCATAGAATAGTGAGCTATTGGCATCGTCCGCGCGGTGGCTCTGAGGCTTGGGACCATGATAACTTTCCATTTTGGGACCACTAAGGCAAAAAACATCATCCGTTAAAAACTTAATATAATCCCTTTAACCCGGTTTTTGGGGATAAATACACCAAACTTAGGATTTTAGGCCAAAAGAGGGTAATGTTTTCCCCAAACGTAAATTTAATGACTACTTTATTAAATAAATACAAACATTTTAGACGCTCTCCCAAAGTTAAAGCACAAAAAACTGATTTATGAACGAAAACAAGAATTAACGTAGTTTGTTGTGTTAAAAGGATTTTCCATTCTAGTGGCCACAATTTTCGTCCGAATTTCTTTAAATTTTGGATAATTATTGTTTGCTATGATCTGATTGGCCGGAAATAAATCGGAAGTCCATATAAAATCCATTTTTGGGGGGCATAAAACCCATTTTTTGTGGTTTTGTACTAAAATAGACAACTTAAACCCTAAAACTGAACTCGCTGCGTCATGTGATCGTGCTGCATAGGTACTCGTTTACAAAATGGACTTAACTTAAAAGGGCGTTCAGCTCTGTTCAACCAAAACAGCCAAGAAGGCCAAAGCTGCTTCTTTTACATAGGGCGAATATTATGTTCAAATTCTGTCCAAAGCCTCAAGAGTTTGTTATAAATATTTAAAACCTCCTACAATCCAGTAATTTAAATTTAAATACAATAATTTGACTAAATTCCAGAAAATTTAGCATATTATATTGAATTTTGTATCCGAAATTTGCAGTAATAAGCTGAGTTTAAGCAATTAATACAGAAAACACTTAGGTTCACTCGCAAGCCAAGACGCTATATAGTTATAGTAGTATGTTCAAATTAACATTCCAAGTGATGAATTTATAATGACAATTAGTAAGTCAAATCCACTTCCCGCACCTAATAACCCAAACTACTTTCCTCATTGCTCGTATTACAATTACAACCCAAATTTTTACAGACTTCTTTTAACAATTTTCTCTCTCAGGTCAAAACCAAAAGTCAATATGTACAGACATATGTGGAGTAGTAATCAAAGGATGTTATACTCGTCATACCTGTAATACGATGGGGAGGGTGGGGGTGGGAGAAGGGGAGGGGGGAGGGAGGAGGGGGGGTTTAGGATGAGTTCCGGCAAGAGTTAGTAATTACAACTCTACTCGTTGATCAAAGTGCTCCAAATCTTCACTCAAAATCCCACTCTTTCAGTCCCCTGCACTCCCTGTATCAACTCTTGTTCCGTTTACATTTTGCTTAATAAAAAGTCATTGTTATTACTATTACAATAACTTTTTTATCTGAATACTTCTAATTTTTGTCTCTCCAAACATTTAATCACGAATCTAAGTATTTTGTTGATGAATGCCCCAGTCTTTTAGTTTCTAAATTTCATGATTAAATACAAATTCTAAAAATACTAGTAAACCTGTTGCTCGAAATCGAGCAATTGTTATGTATTGATTTCAAAATAAAAATAATTATGGTTCAGTATTCTAGAACTATTCTATTAATTATATGGTTGAACTTCCTATACTAAAACTTTTTACAAAAGCATTTTTAAAATAAATTTTTTGTGGATACTCAGTCATCTTTAAGGGGATGTCCATGTTTCGCGGTTTCGCGGCCCTAAGTAGTGTATGACCCGTCTTAATCTCAAACCGAACTAAAATGGTTCAACAAATCTACTTATAATCAATGTTATGTCTGTTTCTTTTTTCTTTTATTTAAATTTATATTTATAGAATTTATACACAAGAATTCATTTCTCCTTTTAGTATTTTTCTTTGGAATATAAACATATGTAAATATTAAGATCTTCACACATGTGATTCAAAATAAATGTTTTTAAAACTGAATTCTGACCTTAAGTATGTATTAGGATAATAGTTTATTTATTTACATCTTCCATCAACTGAAATACCCCCAGCTCTACATGCAATGGTTTCAATTCCATTAACAACATATGGATTTGCTGAAAAACTTTGTTTGCTCCAATCAGCTGCTTTATTTGAAATTTCTATTCCCATGTTAAATCTTATGGACTAATACGAAACTTTAAGGGCGTCTAGGGCTCTTCCCTTTGGTCAAACCTTTTTAAATTTTATTTCCTGCAAAACTTCACGCCAAGCTCTTTCCAATGACACCAAAAACATGAAAATCGGTTCGGTGGTTTAGGAGGAGTCTTTGTAACAAAAAGACTACATCGCGTATTAAATAAGTATAGATGTCTCTAATCGAAAATGCGCAGCAAATTAAGTGGTATAAAATTGTCTTTCTGAACAATGCGTAGTAGCAATTTAGCTTAAAACCCCATTGCAAATGTTAAAATACCCCCGTTGCAGCAGACCTGCATACTCAGCGAATTTCAAGTGCAAAACAACATATTTCGATCAAACATAGCGAGATTTGACATGTTTTTGTAAGCTCCATAAGAATAACATGGGGAATGAGTATGCAGGTTTGCTGCTACAGGTATATTAAAACTGGGTGGTTTTAATTCAATATTTAGTATATCTGAACTAGAAGAAGCCATTTACCAAGTTTTATCAAGATATGTTGAGAAATAAGCGAGATATAGAATTTTACTTATTTCCCATAAGGTTAACATTGGGACAAGGTACTGCGTTTACCACTTTCAATATCTCGGTAACCAATGGACATAGAGCTATGATTCAAAAGACTAAATTGTTTGTTTTTTTGGGCTGAATTCAATGGTGCCAATAAAAATTCGAAAAATTTTATTTTTCTATGTAAAAATTTCAAAAAACCCATTTTTGGGGGGGTTTACCCCCCTTAACCCCCCCTTCCGGTGGTCCGATCGGGCTGGTTTACGAACTCGTCCGAATAATTACTACTTTACACGTCTATGCCAAATTTCATTCCGATTGGACCATTTTTGCGCAAGTTATCGTGCTTAAAGACACACACATATATATATATATATATATATATTTATGAAAGTGAACGAATGGTGTTTTTGGCATCTGAGGACCTCAAAAAGAAAAGTTATGATGGTTTTAGGCTTAGGTCTTAGCATGAGACCTACGGTAACAGCTTCTTCCCTATAGGGGAAATTCGCTAATAAATATCTTTCAACGGTAATGTATTTGGTTTATTAAAACATAATTGGGATACTTAGGTCCATCTATTAACGTTTTTTTTTTTTTAAGTGAGGAATGAAAAACATTATAGCAAACAACACTTTATAAAGACAATTAAATGTAATTTGTGGTTCTGCGTGATCTTTCTAGGTCAACATTGCAAGGAATATTGGGTCTGATGACAAAGTTCAGTGGCAATTTTCCTCATACTTTCAAACCAAGGAGCAAGTTGGTAAAGCTATCCCACTTCTTAACGATACTAGGTTAATTAAGTTATAAAGTGCAAGGCTGCGACCACTCCCTTATAAAATGAGAGTTTAAGATAAAAATCAACTGTTGTATTAACTAATTTGTAACGGGTCAAATTTGTAGGGGGGTGTAAATTTGCCGGTTATGAACTAAGAGAAGGTGATTTATCAAGGCTAGATGCCTTAGGCCTAGTTAACTAGGTAGACAGGTTACCTGGTGTAAGTGAAACCGGGTTGAGCCCTAGTTTAGGCCTATACTTGTTATAGGCCTAAACCCTGATCCTTTTATTGGTTGACCCTGGGTAGCTTTAAATATTGGTTTTGCAGTGATACATAACCTAATCAACACTGGGTGCCACTGTTAACCAGGCTAAGTCCCTAAACCAATAAAGGCTAACCTTCTTGCCGGCAGTACAGACCATAGTGAGTGCATAATGTGGCTATTGTGTAACTTCGCTTGAAACACTTGTGTTATTGAATAGACACTTGTAGTTGTATACAATTGCCACCACACTTGGTTATTAATCGCTAAAAACCCCTTTTAGACGCTAGGAACCCTCATCGACTTTTGTTTACAAACAACGATCGACATAACCTCAATCGCTCTTGAGGTGACGGTCGAAGGTCGATGTCGGCTGAGCTGATAGCCTTGACCGTGGTGAGGCTGACGTCACGCAGCTTGGGATGTCAACCATGGTCGAACAGCTGATCTACCCCTCTCGGCTCCTTCCCCTGGAGGGGAAGGCTGGAGGTATATAAACCTGGAGTTCAGTGGCGGAAGGCCTTATCTGCCCAGTTCTCTGCTGTGAAAGGTAACCTAGTGATTTCTAGTGTCTAGCGATCGTTTTGGACCCTTTTCTTCAGTTCGACAGGTTAGTCGTATTTTTCTGTTCAAGTTTTCTAACGAGCTTCTATAAGTTAGGAAACTTTTATTCTAACGTGCCGTTTCGCACTCACTGTACGAACTCCCGTCCCTATTAGGTACGGGGTGATTTCATTCTACAAAAATTGTTTTGAATAATATCTTTGCCTATTTTATGAAAGTTCTTTTAAAATTCATATAAACCCCTGTTCCACTCCGGCACGGGGTGTGTAGATCAGGTTTTACCTTGTTTCGTTTGTAGTTTGCCGGGTCGCAAACTATTCAAGTAAAACCCCTGTCACCATTTGGTACGGGGTGACCAAAGTAGACCTAGACTTAAAGTAATTATTTTTATTCTAAATTATAGGTAAGTTGATTGTTGAACCATTTTTGGTTCAAATAAACTTATCATTTCCAATTGGCTTTACCTGCAGGTGTGAGCAATGATGAGGGTGCAGTGAACGTGTTGTTGAGTTCTATTTGCGGGCCTGAGTTCACACCTGACTTATTTTAATTAATTTCTTTGTGTAGAAATCTGCACCTGTCCAAAATTCATATTGAGAACCCTGGAATAAACCCAGCTGCCAGACTTGAGCGATTCCGCTGGCATAAGTCTGAGACGATTTCTCGGGTTGTAGGAAAATTCATTTTATTCCTTTTATGAGAAATTCGTCACAATAACATGGCGCCCGAACAAATCGACCTTGTTTTTTGAATTTATTGGCAGATTTAATAGTTTTTTTTGTAAACGATTGAATTTATTTTAAATTCAGTTGTGATTTGTGGTTAGCCTATCCTAACAAATTAACCGTAAAGCGTCTGGTACGTAGGTGGGTTAGGAGAGTTAATAAAATAATTGATTGGCCTTTCTAAATTATTTCAGTAAACGATTGAATTTTTTTTTAATAAATTCAGTTGTGACAAATCGCAATCCTGACTATTTAACCATAAAGCGCCGTTTAGCGTAGGTGAGTTAGGAGTGACAGTTGTTTTTTAATCTATTTTCAAAATTTAATTTTTTAACCTACTCTGGTCATGAGGGGTGTTTGAAAAATTCTTTTTTGCATTTTGTTGTGATTGGTTTTTTTTTACAACCCATACCTTTAGGTTGGGGTGGTGAATTTGCTTGGAAGTATTCTAGGCCTACTTACTGTATTAAGAGTTGTAGTACTAAACCTTAATATAGGGTAGTGATTTATTGTTTGCTGTATTCTGATAATTGTTTCAACTTGAACCTGCCTTTAGTAAAAAGAGGTGACTGATAAATTTCTTTAATTCATTTTACTATAGGCCCTATTCTGATTATTGATTTGATTTCAAACCCGCTTTTAATAAACGGGGGTGACAGACTAGGCCTATTTTATTGAAATTTATTATATTGGGATTGTTAATTTAGTCCCAACCTACCTTTGGTCAAAGGAGGTGACTGACTGTATTATTTAAATTTATTTTACAGTACTCTGATTGGTAATTTGATTTCAACCTGCCTTTACTTAAAGGGGGTGTCTGATCATAAATCCAGGGTGATATTTATTAACATTT
This sequence comes from Flexamia atlantica, assembly GCA_035578135.1. NCBI lineage: Eukaryota > Metazoa > Arthropoda > Insecta > Hemiptera > Cicadellidae > Flexamia > Flexamia atlantica. Next base: position 4,238,548 of record JAQJVK010000014.1, on the reverse strand, counting down.
TGTTTTGCTTATTGGTTTTATTTCAACCTGCCTTTATTTAAAGGGAGTGACTGATTGTTGATTCTTTTGAACGTGTTCGTGGTGTGTCAGGATTTTGTCGTTATTTTGATAAAAATGCCTATAACCACTGAACCTTCGACAACGGGTGATAACGCCCCGGTCTCTACACCCGCAGTGGTGACGACGAGTGCGGCTCAGTTTACAGTTTCGACTCGTCCAACTGACTTCGGCCTAGCTCAAACCCTCACCACTGCAGTGGCCCCTGCCTTCCCTAACCCGACTTGGGCTTCGGCACATACACCCAGATCACCTTATGATGATCCGCGAGTTGGGTGGATACATGAGTTACGGAAGGAGGAATTGATAGGGGAAATGGCAAAATTCAACCTCGACACCTCGGGTAACGTCGAGGAACTGAGAAGGAGATTTTGTCAGTTTTGGAAAGACCCCTTGCATTGGCCCCAGCTTACAGGTGCGGCATCAATGCCGATACGCCAACCTGACGAGGCCCCTCTAGCGACTCCTACCTCAACGGAAGTAGCGTTTCCAAGGGATAACCTCTCACAGTTGGGTCGAGACAAGGCGTTCGATGATCGAGAGGTGGGGCTTTCTGACTTAGTGAGGGAGTTGGACCGTATCCGAGAGGTGTTGAACCTGCCACCCAATACTGACATCCGATCGGTCAGTGATGTGGTAGCCGAGATGGTGACAAACTCTCGACGGCCAATGGTACCAGCAACCAAACCTCGCTATGAACCAGATAGCCCGAGGGATTTCACCAGTACCCATGTGACTTTCAGTGATAGTTTTCGTAAACCAATTCCGACGGAACACTTTGAACCTCTGCCGACCCTACCCCGAGCGAATCCAGATTTTATAGACTGGGGCTCAGGAGTTGGTAGGGGTGAGGTATACCCTCAGGTGAGCAACTCATTCGCTCGACCCCATCACGGGGGCCTAGGTAGCGAGAAGCGAGGTGTGCGGGTGAACGTTGAAGAAAACCCGTGGCATCCAGTGAGGGATGCAGGTTATCAGCCTACTCATACTATGTCTGTCTCGCGCATGACCCACTCCCTCGCTCCGGCCCACTATGGGGGCCTAGGTAACCCACCACATGATGTGCGGGTGAGCCTGGGTGACAACCCGGGCTTGGAGAGTGGGGTTAGGTACAGACAACCCTCCGTCGCGGTGACTTCACACGCGGCCAATGACTCTGGCTGGCAACCGGGTGGGATCTCTAACCCAGGTTGGCCAATTAGAGTTAGTGAGACCGGTCGTGTGGGGCCAAACCTAAACCCACCAGGGGATTGGGTGCCTACCTCCCGCTACCGAACGGCTGAAGGGTGGTACCCAGGGACTGCAAGGTCGGTGTGGAACCAAACGCAGGACCCTGGAAGAGTGATGAGTAGAGGTTCAGGCCGCGACTTTGCATCGGTATGCACTGCGGTTCGGAAGTGGAACCTGAGGTTCGATGGAAGGAAAGACGCCGTCTCTTTCCTCGAACGGTTCTCTGAACTCATTGAAACCTATTCTTTGTCCGATGAAGATATCTTAAGAGCCCTACCCGAACTCCTACAAGGTGAAGCCATATTGTGGTATAGAAACCTGAAGGGTTCCTGGCGGGACTTTGCGGACTTCCGGGTGGATTTTGAAACCCAGTTTTTTCCGGCAGGTTATAAGCGGAACCTGGACGAAGAGATCAGGAAGCGGACCCAAGGTGAACGTGAACCTTTCCGCAGTTATTTAACCGCTGTCTCCACTCTAATCAGGAGAAGCGGTGAATTTTCGCCACAAAAGACGTTGGACCTCGTCTATAAAAATATGAGGCCGGAGTATAAACTCATGGTGCGACGCAGCGAGTTCGCTACGATCGCTGAGTTGATGCGGTTGGCCGAGGAGTATGAGGCCTACCTACGGGACCGACAAAGCTTTCGGCCCCCGCCTCCTCCTGCACAGGCCTTGGTCCCCGAGACCGCTTATGACGGTAAGCGGGGACAAGATCGTGCCATAGACCATGCGGCTGTAGAACCACTTCAGGGGCAAAACAAGGGATCAGCCGGTGTCAAACCCAGTGCCGTAAGTCCCCATGCGCAGCCCGGGAGGGAACAGCGTATGAACCACCGGTCGTCGAAGGGTGACAACACTCCTCGACCCCGGCGGCGGGCAGGGGTGAGTCCTGAACAGGCCCGAGCTCCGGAAAATCACTCTCCAGGGCCTCGGGCACGGACAAATAACCCTGAGCGGGGGCGCATGATTTGTTGGAACTGCGATAGACGCGGTCACGGTTACCGGCAGTGCCCTGAACCCCGAAGGACGAGGTGTTTGGTCTGCAAGAGAGAGGGCGTAACCACGGCCCAGTGCGGTTGCCGTGCGGGAAACGGCAGTCGGGTTCGGAGTCCGGGAGGTCAACCGAACCCGCTGCCGCAGCACGACGAGAGACCTCCGACGAGTGGCCCCGCTGGCTCGAGCGGGTAAAGAACTTTACCGGAGCGGTGTCGGGAGCCCAGGGGGGTGATATAAGACCCTACGTGGAGGTGAACCTGTATGACAGAACCTTCAGGGCTCTCGCAGACACCGGGGCCAGTACAAATTTATTGGGCCCCGGAGTGTACAAACTCCTGACTGACCAAGGTGTCGAACCCGAGCGCGTCAGGGTGACAATGCGGATGGCGGATGGTTCCACTCAGGAATCGATGGCGCTGTTCCGTCTTTCGGGTGAAGTGGGTGGTACAACTCACTTCTGGGAGGCTTTTTACGTACCAAATCTGTCGTATGACCTGATTCTCGGTATGCGCTCTTTAGAGGAAATGAACCTGGTCCGATTCGACCCTAGGGTGATTTTGCCTCCGGATCCCACCAGGCAGCCTGGACCCGAAGTAAATTCCGTAGATGCCCTCACGCCCGAGGAGGACCGGGAGTTGTCTGAGTTCCTGGAGCGGGAACTCCCGAAGTTCGACGCTGTTGCTGGCAAAACTACGTTGATTGAGCATCGTATAAGGCTCAAGGAAAACGTTGAGCCCGTAAAACAGCGATATTACCCTAGGAATCCTGCAATGCAGTCGATCATTGACCAAGAGGTTGATGCGATGTTGCAGCAGGGGGTGATAGAACCCTCCACCAGTCCTTGGAGTTCCCCTGTGGTGTTGATAAAGAAACCTACTGGGAAGTACCGCTTTTGTATTGACATGAGGTGTGTCAACGACTCGTCAATTAAGGATGCTTATCCATTACCACGCATAAATGGTATCCTGGAAAAGCTCCGAAAGGCGAAATACATAAGCACCCTAGACCTTAAGAGTGGATACTGGCAAGTGCCGCTGGAAACTGAGAGCAGGCCCATTACTGCGTTTACAGTACCTGGCCGAGGGCTCTATCAGTTCACGGTAATGCCTTTCGGCCTCCACTCGGCTGGTGCGACCTTCCAGAGGCTGCTCGATAGGGTTATTGGGGTGGAACTCGAACCCCAGGTGTTCGCCTATCTGGACGATCTGGTGGTGGTGTCGACGACTTTTGAGGAACATCTCAAGCTTCTCGAGCTTGTCTTTTGCCGACTCCATGAGGCAGGCCTGAAGCTCAACCCTGAGAAGTGCCACTTCTGCCGACGGCAGTTAAAGTACCTCGGACATGTGGTGAGTTATGAGGGCATAACCACTGACCCTGATAAGGTACAGTCCATTAGGGACTTTCCCACGCCCACGACGGTGAAGAAGCTGCGTAGCTTCTTGGGTCTGGCGTCGTGGTACCGGCGGTTCATTGAGCGTTTCGCCCTTGTATCCGCGCCGCTGCGGAACCTGTTGAAGAAGAACGCTAGGTGGCACTGGGGTGAGGAACAGGAGGCAGCATTCCAGAAGCTTAAGGACCTTCTGAGTTCAGCTCCGGTGTTGGCTTGCCCGGATTTCACAAAAACCTTCACTCTGCAGGTCGATGCCTCGAACATCGGCCTGGGGGCGGCCCTCACCCAGGAGGTGGAGGGGAAGGAGGTGGTGATCGCTTATGCAAGCCGACTGTTAACGGACCAGGAAGCTAAGTATTCCACCACCGAGAAGGAACTGCTTGCCCTCGTGTGGGCAGTTCGCAAGTTTAGGCCCTACTTGGAGGGGTATCACTTTGTGGCGATCACTGATCATATCGCGTTGAGCTGGCTTATGAAGCTACGGGAACCGAGCGGGAGATTGGCTCGGTGGATCATGGAAATCCAGCAACACGATTTTGAGATCAAATATCGCAAAGGGACCTTAAACCGGGTGGCGGACGCCTTAAGTAGGTTCCCGGTGGGAGTAAACCCGGACGATACGGGTGATGACGAGGACGAAGGGCCTCCTGAGGTGGCCGCCTTAGAAGGCGGCGATCAGAGTCGCCAGGGGGTGCCTGAGAACCCTCCTAGTGAGGCGCTGCCGACAATAACCCCGGCGGACGGTGACTCGAACCCCGCGGTTCCGGTCCCTGAAGGGGGCCACGTAGCTGAGGAGAAGGGGTGGTATAACCGCATGTTTGGTTTGGTGTCAAACCACCCGCAGCGATACAGAAATTACTGTATCCGCGCCGGCCTATTGTATCGGTCCTTTGGAGCGCCCGGGCGGGTAAACCCAGAGTGGAAGATGTGTGTCTCCCCTGAGCAGAGGCAAGCGGTGTTGAATGAGAACCATGACTTGCCTACTGCCGGACACCTGGGTGTAAAGAAAACGACTAGCCGTATAGCAGTTCGTTACTTCTGGCCCGGTTGGAGGAGGGACGTTAAACTCTATGTCCGGAGTTGCCCTCAGTGCCAATCCTATAAGGTGGCACAGTTAAAACCGGCCGGGAAGATGTATTTTCGCCGCCCTAAAGGCCCGTGGACTACAATATCAGTAGATCTACTAGGCCCGCTCCCGAGGACCCGATTCAACCACAAATTTTTGGTCGTGATTCAGGACACGTTCAGCAAATGGACGGAGCTGGCTCCTATCGGAGCGGCTACAGCTCCGAACGTCTCATCCAAGCTGAAGTCTGTCCTGTTGCGGTTTGGAGCCCCCGAAGTCATGATTTGTGACAACGGGACGCAGTTCGTCTCTAGGGTAGTCAAAGCCTTGGCGGCAGAATGGTGCATCCAGTTGCAAACCACTGCCCCCTATAGCCCGCAAGCTAATCCCGTCGAACGGGCAAATCGGGTTGTTAAAACCATGATTGCTCAGTATGTGCGGGATAACCACAAAGCTTGGGACCGCTACCTGGAGGAACTGCAGTTCGCTGTAAACACGGCGACTCATGACTCGACCGGATTTTCGCCAGCCATGCTCTGTCTGGGGCGAGAGCTCAAACCCCCAAGAGCGATTTGTGGCTCAACTCTGGTAACCTCTGAGGACGAAGCAGATCCTACGGTAGGTGAGGTCCACGCAAACCGGACGAGTCAGTTTAAAGACCTTTACGAGCGGGCCCAGAGTAACCTCAAAGCCGCCTATGTCCGCCAGTCCAAATATTATAACCTGAGACGGCGAGAGGTGAGGTATGAGGTGGGCGACCGTGTCATGCGTCGGTTGCATGTGCTATCCTCGGCGGCTGACGCCATTGTGGGTAAATTGGCCCCGAAGTTTCACGGCCCCTGCCGAGTAACCGGAAAGAGGGGTGTGAGCCTCTACGAGGTGGAGGACCCTGACACGAAAGCTACGAGCGTAGTTCATGTCAAGGACTTAAAACCTTTTGTAGAGCGAAACATATAAAACGTTGACAGATAATTTTAGCAAACCCTAGTTAGGTATGTAGTGGGGCGTGATGACTGTCTAATGTTGGCATGTTTTGTTGCAGGTGCTGTAGTTTGCTTTAGTTGCTTGCCTGGCTTGTGGTTGTTTGCTGCTTTGCTTGTATTGCACGCTGCTTATTCACTGTTGTACTAGACCTAACAGTCATAATGCCGGCAACGGAAAACCTGCGCCCCTTGGTGAGCCTGGACGCCGAGGACTTCACGGCATTGGAGGGGGAAAACCTGGTGAACGGCCGGGTGGTACATGCGTTCTTCCGCCTCATTGAAAGGAGGAGCGCCTTCTACCCCACCTTACCCCGAGTGATCTGCATGGACACGGAGTTCCTCTCTGCGTGGGAGAGAGGCCGTTATCAGGCTACCCGTCGACGAGCAGTAGGGCTTGAGATCTTCGCCCACGAGATGATTTTCTTTCCCCTGCACTTACAGCAGGTTAAACCCCAAGGGCATTGGTCCTTGGTGGTGGCTCGCCCGGAGACAAAGGAGATCCAGGCCTATGACTCCGTGGGTCTGCGGCGGGATGCGGAGATGAAGGTGGTTCAAACCTTCCTCGAAGCGGTGGCCGACGACGAGGGACTGACCAGTTACCAGGCGGGGTGGCGCATCCTGGAAACCCCGCTGCGGTGCCCAAAACAGAGGGACGGAGTGTCCTGTGGTATCTTCACTTGTGTTTTCGGTGACAAGCTGGCCCGAAACTCCCGCCTCTTGGGGACCAATGTCGAGGTTGCAAGGGCTCGCCGGACGATCGCCGGGGTGTTGCGGAAGGGCAGGTTCGACTGGGAAGCCTTTCCGGAGGAGGACTCGTCTCGACGAGAACGCCTCCGTTCCTTGGGGTGTTCTGTCGAGGTGGTCAACCTTGACTCGCCCCTGTCGGATCCCTTAGTCGACGCCCTGGACCAGGAGATTGGGGACAGAGATGGCAGACCGGTAGAGGGTGAGGAAACCCTGGCGGGGAGTCCATCCAGTCCATCCAGTTTGTCCTCAGGAACCTCGGATTGTCCAGAGGTGGAGATGGAGGAGCCAACCCCCGAGGGTGAGGAGCCAACCACCGAGGGTGAGGAGCCAACCCCCGAGGGAGTGGAGTCAACCCCGGGAGGTGAGGAGCCAACCCCGGGGGGTGAGGAGCCGACCTCGGAGGGTGAAGATCTAACCCCCGAGGGTGTGGAGAAGTCAACCCCGGAAGGTGTAGCATCGACCCCTGGAGGTGCCGGGTTGTCGATAGCGGCTCATTCGAGTCACGGAGCCGCGTCCCCTTACCTGAACATGGATGTTTCAGATATGGAAGGTGTGGAAGATATATTGGTGGCGGGGGCCGGAGTCGCACCACCCGTCGAGGGTGAGACAAACCCTGCAATCCAGGATGTGGTGCCAGTGGCCTCCGTTGAGGTTCCAACTCCTTCCACGGGGAAACAGCCCCCCAAAAACCCTCGTGAGCGGACCCAGTCACGGCCCAGTAGGGGCGTAAATCGACGCCACTCTCAACAGGCGAATCCGAGGTCCGTGAGCCAGGGTGAAGGGGCAGGGAGAACCAGACCTTCTGGTAGACGGGAGACGGAGAGGAGAGGCGAGCCGTATTCTCAACGCCGTCCGAACCAGCGCCCTGAACACCGGCGCAGGGTCGACCGGCACAACCAGGGGCGCCGTCCGGTAGAGGTATCTACTCAGCGACCGCCGAGGACCAGGCAGCCTGTGCTGTCCCGAGAGCGGCCGAGGGTGGTAAACCCTGCCCCTGTGGTTTCTGCACAAGGTTCCAGGAACGTGGGTGGGTCAAACCCTCGAGGGCGCCACGGTGGGCGAGATAGACGCCGGGGCCCCACGGACCGGAGACCCGGGAGCGGTACTGTCGAGAGGGTGAGACGCCGCCCCCAAACCCCTCGGCAGGTGCAGGAGCTACAGTCACGCCTCATCGTGACGATACATCGCAATGGTCCCAGGAGGAGGTTGGTGACGCCCTACCAGCCTGGGGTGGCCGGACCTCAACCCTGGATCCCGGACCAAATTTTAGAAAGACTGGCCGCTGAACCCACCACACAGACCTCCCGGCAGCGCCGGAATAGGAAGTGGCGGGTGTACTTGAGTGACGGGACCAGGGTGCGGGTGCGCCCTGCCATGCTACGTCGTAACCTGGGGTGGGAGTGAACCTCAGGGGAATCTGTGGAGGCGGCCATGACTTTTTTTTAGATTGCTATTTTGTTTGTTTGCAGGGTAGTTTGCAAATTTTTTTTTAAGCATGTGTTTGCTGTGTTTTTATTTGGTTTGCTGGCATGTGATTGCAACTTTAGTTTAGTTTGCTTGCTTGCACGCATATTACTATCTTTATTTGTTTTTTTTATTGTTTTATTGGCACAAGTAAAGTAGATTATGCTTTTATTGTTTTGGTTCAATTTAAACCCCCTAGTGTTGATTTTTTTTTTTTTTTTGCTCGTTTTTTTTTGTTACCCGGAGTGAGGAGGGGGTGTAACGGGTCAAATTTGTAGGGGGGTGTAAATTTGCCGGTTATGAACTAAGAGAAGGTGATTTATCAAGGCTAGATGCCTTAGGCCTAGTTAACTAGGTAGACAGGTTACCTGGTGTAAGTGAAACCGGGTTGAGCCCTAGTTTAGGCCTATACTTGTTATAGGCCTAAACCCTGATCCTTTTATTGGTTGACCCTGGGTAGCTTTAAATATTGGTTTTGCAGTGATACATAACCTAATCAACACTGGGTGCCACTGTTAACCAGGCTAAGTCCCTAAACCAATAAAGGCTAACCTTCTTGCCGGCAGTACAGACCATAGTGAGTGCATAATGTGGCTATTGTGTAACTTCGCTTGAAACACTTGTGTTATTGAATAGACACTTGTAGTTGTATACAATTGCCACCACACTTGGTTATTAATCGCTAAAAACCCCTTTTAGACGCTAGGAACCCTCATCGACTTTTGTTTACAAACAACGATCGACATAACCTCAATCGCTCTTGAGGTGACGGTCGAAGGTCGATGTCGGCTGAGCTGATAGCCTTGACCGTGGTGAGGCTGACGTCACGCAGCTTGGGATGTCAACCATGGTCGAACAGCTGATCTACCCCTCTCGGCTCCTTCCCCTGGAGGGGAAGGCTGGAGGTATATAAACCTGGAGTTCAGTGGCGGAAGGCCTTATCTGCCCAGTTCTCTGCTGTGAAAGGTAACCTAGTGATTTCTAGTGTCTAGCGATCGTTTTGGACCCTTTTCTTCAGTTCGACAGGTTAGTCGTATTTTTCTGTTCAAGTTTTCTAACGAGCTTCTATAAGTTAGGAAACTTTTATTCTAACGTGCCGTTTCGCACTCACTGTACGAACTCCCGTCCCTATTAGGTACGGGGTGATTTCATTCTACAAAAATTGTTTTGAATAATATCTTTGCCTATTTTATGAAAGTTCTTTTAAAATTCATATAAACCCCTGTTCCACTCCGGCACGGGGTGTGTAGATCAGGTTTTACCTTGTTTCGTTTGTAGTTTGCCGGGTCGCAAACTATTCAAGTAAAACCCCTGTCACCATTTGGTACGGGGTGACCAAAGTAGACCTAGACTTAAAGTAATTATTTTTATTCTAAATTATAGGTAAGTTGATTGTTGAACCATTTTTGGTTCAAATAAACTTATCATTTCCAATTGGCTTTACCTGCAGGTGTGAGCAATGATGAGGGTGCAGTGAACGTGTTGTTGAGTTCTATTTGCGGGCCTGAGTTCACACCTGACTTATTTTAATTAATTTCTTTGTGTAGAAATCTGCACCTGTCCAAAATTCATATTGAGAACCCTGGAATAAACCCAGCTGCCAGACTTGAGCGATTCCGCTGGCATAAGTCTGAGACGATTTCTCGGGTTGTAGGAAAATTCATTTTATTCCTTTTATGAGAAATTCGTCACAAATTCCGTAATACAAAACAGATTAATTCACATTTCTAAGAGCCAGATACATAGTAGTGGTCATTCTTCAATAAGTACACCAAGCAGTAATGTTAAAAATTATCGAACACATAAAATACCCCCGTTGCAGCAGACCTGCATACTCAGCGAATTTCAAGTGCAAAACAACATATTTCGATCCAACATAGCGAGATTTGACATGTTTTTGTAAGCTCCATAAGAATAACATGGGGAATGAGTATGCAGGTTTGCTGCTACAGGTATATTAAAACTGGGTGGTTTTAATTCAATATTTAGTAGATCTGAACTAGAAGAAGCCATTTACCAAGTTTTATCAAGATATATTGAGAAATAAGCGAGATATAGAATTTTATTTATTTCCCATAAGGTTAACATTGGGACAACGTACTGCGTTTACCACTTTCAATATCTCGGCAACCAATGGACATAGAGCCATGATTCAAAATACTAAATTGTTTGTTTTTTTGGGCTGAATTCAATGGTGCCAATAAAAATTTGAAAAATTTTATTTTTCTATGTAAAAATCTCAAAAAACCCATTTTTGGGGGGTTTACCCCCCTTTACCCCCCCCTTCCGGTGGTCCGATCGGGCTGGTTTACGAACTCGTCCGAATAATTACTACTTTACACGTCTATGCCAAATTTCATTCCAATTGGACCATTTTTGCGCAAGTTATCGTGCTTAAAGACACATATATATATATAGATATATATATAGATATATAGATATATAGATATATATATATATATATATATTTATGAAAGTGAACGAATAGTGTTTTTGGCATCTGAGGACCTCAAAAAGAAAAGTTATGATGGTTTTAGGCTTAGGTCTTACCATGAGACCTACGGTAACAGCTTCTTCCCTATAGGGGAAATTCGCTAAAAGTATACCTACGAAGAACTGTAATCAGTTGCGACTGTAAAACTCAAATTTAGAAAAAGCCTTTTAATTTTAACCATGATTTTAAGCTTCCATTAAATAAACAAACCGTTTTCGTCTTCCCATGTTATATAAATGTTTAACCGACCTTCAAAATGTTGTTAGTACTTTACTTTCACCATGCACGTAACTAATTAACTACAGCAAATGCAAGGAAGACGCAATGATTTATTATAAATATTTTTCGGTACATTTTGTGACTTTAAGTTTCAAAGAAAGTGCCACGAGCATATATAAACGAAAATTTAAATATTAATCTAAATGACTGTAGATAAATAATATATTACAGATAGTAGATGAATAATGTAAACATTAATAGAGAAATTTCAAAAACTCCTCAATTAGGTTCAGAGTAGTTACCCGGGAAAGCGCAGGGCAGAGGCGCCTCTTTAATCACGATTTTCAATTTTATTTGTAACATGTTCCTCCCCCCCCCTACCGTTGACATCGGCCGAGACAATCTCCCCTGCATCGATTATGAGGAGATAAATACATCAGGCAGCCTAGATGACAAGATTACCATCTAACATTTTAAGCTATCCTAATCTAACTTACCTATCATAGCCTTACCTAGTAGACCAAGAGCTAGGACACATTTTATTTACCCGAGTTTACCATGATCTTTGTTATGTTCTTAAGTAAACCCATAATCTTGAGACTCCAAAAAGGCAATTCTTAAGGTTGGTGAGTGGTGGGTGTCCGAGTAATGACGTCATCAATATGGCTGCCGCGCAAAAGTGTAACACTTTACTAAAACGAACGTAACGTTGCAACAGAGTAACGTAGAGCAATGATCTTTTTTTAATTGTTGGTAATAAAATTGCCTTTATTTTATGTCATGTCAATATATATCGTAAGTCTAACGGTTTTCCTAATATTTAACCTAAACTTTACTCTTTGTGAATTTTTAGTATAAAAGTAAATGTTTAAGGCTCAATAACTCCTTAACTGTGACGAAATAGACAAAATATATAAGAATAAAAAAAGGTAGATTATGTTATAAGGGTTTTGAAAATACCATTTATGTGGGCTTTTGATGGTGGCTTGTACGATAAATGTGTTAATGTTTAACATTCAACAAATTTATTTTGCCCTGCAACTTCTGTATACATTGTGCAGTAAAATTAAGTGATTAAATAGGTAGAGGTAAATAATTGAAACAAAAATTATTCTTGTTGTAAATGGTAGGTAATATGCTCCTAATCGGCATACATCCGTAATGTCGCGGGAAACCCCTCAAAATCACGTTTAAAAATGGCGGCTTTCCCCGCCATAAAAAAATCTTGAAAATAGTCTGTCGACTGCATTTTTTGTCAATTTTTTTCAAGATATTGACTTTGGACTTCCACCAACTATTGTTGGGTGATTGGTTCTTAATTTTGACAGGGTTATCATTTTTGGCCGCCATCTTGGATCCGCCATATTGGATATAAATTATTTTTTCTCATCTAAAGATGGTGTTGTGACACATCATTATAGACTAGATTTTTACCCTGAACTCAATGCTGAAATCCGTTTTAAAAAATCTCGATTCGTTAAAAAGGTGTGCTCAAAAAACGGCACATAATATACAACCCTATTTAAAAAAATCAGCCCTATGCATTTCTTATGGACATTTCGTGCTTTGAATATTTTTTTTTGATTATTTATCTCATATCTCCAGTTCTAAATAATATATGCCGCATGTATTAGTCTTAAAATACTCAGTGATTTGATGGCTTTCATGTGAGTTATTGATCAATAAAATCGGACAAGTGTTGGACGAGCTATATTAATGCTTAAAGCAACTAGACAATTAATATTTTCAAAATTGGTTTTTTGTTGAAGATTTTTAGTGCAGGTTCTAAATGGGTCACAACATTCGTCCTGGTCTCAAATTACTCAGTAAATTATAGGCTTTCATATAAGATATCACTCATCAAAATCGGACTTACTTAATTTGAGTTATGAACCTTCATTCCTAATAAAATCTGTTTACTTTCTTAAACTGAAAATAATTAATGACTCATACATAGAAATCTAACAGAGACTCATGAAGGTTTTAGGTCTTAATTAACTCAGTATATTATTGGCTTTCATTTAAGCTTTTATTTATTTAAATCGGTTTAGATTGACGTAAGGTCCAATTAATCTAAAAGTTCAATTTTCAAAAATTTCATAATTATTTAAAGATTTATATCCCCAGCCCCAACCATGGACCTGCAGGTTAGAATGGTTTTAAGACAACTGGTGAAATATCAGCTTTCATTTAAGCTATAAATAATGAAAATCAGATAAAATTAGGATAAAGTATAAATCTTAAACCAAAAGTAAATTTTGAAAAAAAATCATTTTCAAGCTGATTTTTGCCTTATAGCTCAACCAACATTCGTCCAATTTTAATGATCAGTACCTCACATAAAAGCTGTTAAATCACTGAGTATTTTAAGACCAAAACATGCAGCATATATTATTTAGAACTGGAGATATGAGATAAATAATCAAAAATAATATTCAAAGCACGGAATGTCCATAAGAAATGTATAGGGCTGATTTTTTTTTGAATAGGGTTGTATATGTATATTATGTGCCGTTTTTCGAGCACACCTTTTTAACGAATCAAGATTAATTAAACAGATATCAGCATTGAGTTCAGGGTAAAAATCTAGTCTATAATGATGTGTCACAACACCATCTTTAGATGAGAAAAAATAATTTATATCCAATATGGCGGATCCAAGATGGCGGCCAAAAATGATAACCCTGTCAAAATTAAGAACCAATCACCCAACAATAGTTGGTGGAAGTCCAAAGTCAATATCTTGAAAAAAATTGACAAAAAATGCAGTCGACAGACTATTTTCAAGATTTTTTTATGGCGGGAAATGCCGCCATTTTTAAACGTGATTTTGAGGGGTTTCCCGCGACATTACGGATGTATGCCGATTAGGAGCATATTACCTACCATTTACAACAAGAATAATTTTTGTTTCAAATATTTCTACCTCCACCTACTTTATCACTTAATTTTACTGCACAATGTATACAGAAGTTGCAGGGCAAAATAAATTTGTTGAATGTTAAACATTAACACATTTATCATACAAGCCACCATCAAAAGCCCACATAAATGGTATTTTCAATACCCTTATAACATAATCTACCTTTTTTATTCTTATATATTTTGTCTATTTCTTCACAGTTAAGGAGTGTTTGAGCCTTAAACATTTACTTTTATACTAAAAATTCACAAAAAGTAAAGTTTAGGTTAAATATCAGGAAAACCGTTAGACTTACGATATATATTGACGTGACATAAAATAAAGGCAGTTTTATTACCAACAATTTAAAAAAAGACCATTGCTCTACGTTACTCTGTTGCAAAGTTACGTTCGTTTTTGTAAAGTGTTACACTTTTGCGCGGCAGCCATATTGATGACGTCATTACTCGGACACCCACCACTCACCAACCTTAAGAATTGCAATTCTGAAGACTATATGTTACGACTAACCCTAAATTAACAACAAATTTGATGGTAAATTTGGGGTAAATAAAAGTGGTCTATCTCTTGGTCTATAGCCTTTATTAACCTAACCTAACCTAAACTATTCCAACTGAATTCCAAGGCATTTATAAGGAATCTAAATTACATTTTTTCTTGCAAAAATAAAAGGAAAATACTTAAATGATTCATAATCAAAAGTTTTGCAAATTACTATTTTTTCATCCAAATTTTATATATGTACTTTATTTAAGAGAGTCAACCAATAATTTCACCTTTAACGTATGAACGAAGAAACACTTTAACACCACCTGGACTTTGTCGAGACACTGTGAAAACGGAAGAACAACGAAAGCCTGATTGAAAAACTCTTACAAGAGTAGATAAATAGTTGATTAGGTTAGGAGGAAGGTGGAATTGTGTGAAATAGAGAAGTATCGCCTTCTACAATTGCACGGGGCGGATATAGAACTTTATCTCGCTAAGAAGGTTGAGTGTTTGATTGGCTAAAATATTTGATATTTTGACTCATAGTTTTATATTTTATTCAGATTAAGATAAAGTTGTTGGCGTAATGGTCTTTAGGTAGTCTAAGATTAAAAAGAGAATATTCTGGAGTAAATCTGAGGTGCATCGGATTTTTTAAGTCAATGGATATTTAGTATATTTGCATCATTGCCTATGTTTTACTTATTGAAGATTTTCTGCTAAAATTTGATTTGATTGGTTTATTTTTTTAATTTCATAAAGACCTCCAATATGTATTGTCACGTTTTTCGAAATTAAAATCAATATAGGACTAAATGGTTTACTAAAAGTCATATTACTATTAAGGTCCTAAGAACAGATATAGCCTATACTACTTTAATATCACAATATGGGTAGCAAAACAGCCCAACAAACTTCAAACCGCTAAAAAAAACAAACAGAACGAAACATGCATTGGGTTGTCAATCCGTAAGATAGGACTAATACAACTTCATCCTAGTGGGGGTAGTACTAAAATAAATATTACTGTAATTACTTCAGACCTTGAACATCTACACAGTTCCAGTAAAGTATATGTTTTATGTGATCAGTTTATTTGCAGTTTTAATATTCTTGGATTGGTTGTAGTTAATTATGAGTTTCTAATTAATACGAAGTGTCCTTTTTTCCTCTCATGTTTACTTTTATTTTTTTCAAGATTAATTCACTTCAGCTACAATTAGAAATCGTTTTACGGCAGTATATGGGACTGCGTGATAGAAAATAAAGGAATGAGTCATTCCTTTAATTTCTTTATACTGATATAAATTAACTTTTTTCTATTCACCACTCCTAATCAAACAACTTTATAGCTTTTCCATATTTACATAACTATTCCAAGTTTGATCAAAAGGTTCTGAACTGTCTTAAGTAGTCTATTTCCTCAATCTTTGATTTACAACTGTATTTGTATGCAATATGTTTAGTTTCAATCTGCTTTGTAGTTATTAAACCACCGTATATAAAAATGTTGACATTTAATGTAATATTGAAATTTACTCGCAGTTTTAAAATGAAGTTTTAGTGTTTAGTTTCATTCATTCACGTATTTGATATTTTATGTATTTCAGAATATTTCAGTCTCATTAGAGATAACCGATGCGAAGGTCAGTTTCGTGGATTCCATTAATAAGAAGCTTTTGTCCCGAAATAATGTTTATGAGTTTGGCAACGCATCAAAGGCTATAAAAAGCCGGCGTGAGTGAGCGCGTTGTGTTTATAAAGAGTGAAATGTTTTTACAATCTGACACTCTGAGGCTGTCCAACCGGCCACCAGGTCTGCGCATCGCGACAGCAAGGCGAGCATGGGCCTCTGCGCATCGCGACAGCATGGCAAACATGGGCCTCTGTGCATCACGACAGCAAGGCGAGCATGGGACTTTGCGCATCTCGAAAGGCGAGCATTGGCCTCTGCGCATTACGACAGCATGGCAAGCATGGGCCTCTGCGCATTACGACAGCAAAGAAGAAATGAACCTCTGCACGTTACAACAGCATTGAAAGCATGGGACTCTGTTCATCACGATAGAACGGCAAGCATGGGCCTCCGCGCGTCACGACAGTATGATAAGGATGAGCTTCTGCGCATCACGACAGCATGACGAGCATGGGCCTCCGTGCATCGCGAAATCATTGAAAGCATGGGCCTCCAAGCATCACGACAATATTGAAAGCATGGACCTCTGTGCATCACGGCAGCATGGCAAGCATGGATCTCTGTTCATCACAACAGCCTGATAAACATGGGTCTCGGCGCACCGCAACAGCATTGCAAGCATTTGTACCTGTGCATCTGCACAGCATGGCTAGCGTGGGTTTCTCCGCATCTGCACGTCATGAAAAGCATGGGCCACTGATCATCAGATTAGATTGGAGAGCACGGGCCACTCACAACAGCTTGGAAAGCATGGGTCTCCGCTCAACACAATAGCCTGGAAGACATGGGTCTCTAAGTATCACAAGCTTAGAAATCATGGGCATCCGCGCATTAAAACAGCCTGACAAGCCTGAATCTGCACACCACGACAGCATGGCAAGCATGGACCACTGCGCTTCACAGCGGCATTACAAGCATGGGTCCCTACGCAACACAAAAGTATGGCAAGGGAGGGCCTCTGCGCATCAAAACATCAAGGAAAGCATGACGACGAGCATGTGTATCTACACACCACAAAAGCTTGGGATACAGGAAGAAGCATGGAAATGATGATAAGCAAGGGTCTCTGCTCATCAAATAGCATAGGACACCTGAACAAGCACACATTATGACAAGCATGGGTCTCTATGAATCAAAGCAACATGAAACATAGGAGAAGCATGACCATCAGCATGGGCCTTTTGCATCATAATTGCATGGGACAAAGGAACAAGCATGGTGAGCGCGAGTTTCTCGCATCACAACAGCTTTGGAAACAGGAACAATCATAGGGTGTTCACTTAAACTTACTTAAAACTACAAATAAAAAGAAAAAATGTTTAATTTAACGTACATTTTACATTCATTCACATGAACTTGAACCCAAATAACGCCTTCTTCGAGTCGAAATCAATACAACAAAGTAACTCAAATTTTGGATTTAAACAGTAAAAGGGTAGCCTATAGCCTAAGAAAACAATTTAATTCGCATATTTTATGTTTTGCTTTCAGCTTGATTCTCTTTAAAATAAAGCCAGTCAAGGAATCGGCGCTTTACAGCAGTGCGTTGTAATTAATGACACAACGAAAGGTTCTGCGAACGGCGTTCAGTGGCGACAGTTAATTAATCGTATTTGTGATATTTACCCTCTAACTGCAAACAATGAGATTTGTCCAATTTGCGGACGGAAAATGTTACGAGGCAAAAAGCAGAAATATCGATGACGAGGCGAAATCAGCATTCAACTCGAACGCACGATTTTGTTAAATTGAATTTTTCTCCAGCATAATATTTTCTGTATTATGAATAACTTAGATAAAGTATAGTCGGGTATTACATTGGAAAGGATTTAACATGTTAACATGTAATGTGAAGCATTATTTTCTTGACTAATGCAACTACTAATGTTAATGTAATTCATTATACTGTACTGCTTAGTTTTCGAATATAAAGTCGATTCATACAAGAAACACATTTTTTTATAAAAAAGAACGTAATTAATTTCTTCATAATTTGCGTCCTGAATTGATACAATCAATGAAAAAAGGTACATGCCTTAAATAACTGTCTTCAATTCATGCAGTGATCTATGTGCATGAATAAAAGCCTTTTATGAATAAAAGATTTTCCATCTAAATTGTCTCTGATTAATATTTCTATTTTAGGATTGATTGATACAACTTTCACTAACATAAATGCAAAAGAAAACTCCGGAAAAGTTCGACCACTGTAATTTTTATCGTATAATAAAGATTGCCATAATAGAGATTGCCTACTGGTCGAAATTCAACCAGAAAATATTTGGGTTTAGTTTTTACTCATTGCCCCTATAAAACATGTCCCTGCATTTTTTTAATTTTTTTGTTATATCATTACCAAGATGACAACTCATAAAGGCGAAGTTAATTTTTTTATAATTTCAAATTCATTTTGCTACAATTCTCAAAATCTATAATAAATAATAACGAGATTAAACGCACCTATAGGAAAATACAATTCTATCGGTGTGCTAGGACTTTTTCACCACACTACGACGAAATCACCTGTTTTACAAATGTCAAACGCGGACCGAAACACACTGTTTGCCGCCACAGGACCGAAAACGTTTGGGGCCCTAGGGCCGAAAGTCAGCTGATCGTTTATTTGCTTGAAACAACGTCAGAACATCACGTAATTAACTATGCTGCATTCAATAGTAACCACAGACGGGATAGTTGCGATCATATGATTTTCATAGCTGTGAATGTTTGAATCATAATAAAGAAGTTGTATCGTCGCTCATATATTTTAAAGTTTTGTTTTCAAGTGAGTCAAATAATAATCAGTTTTTTTTTATTTATGGTATATTTAATTGTGTAGTGTGGTGAAAAATAGCGTTCGCAACTCGGCCGAAAGGGTTTTGCAGCTCTCGATCGTTTCAAATCCTCGACTTCGTCTCGAATTTGAAACTCGATCTCGAGCCTGCAAAACCTCATTTTCGGCCCTTGTTGCAAAATATACTATTCTTACGGCGCCCACAGGCTGAGAAAATCGACCACAAAAATCATGCTTGCCTATTTTATGTAGGCGTATACTTTGATGTTTCTCGAATACCATAATATTTAGCTTCCCACTTGAAAGGAACACTAGCTAGATGTGACTCTAAGGAGGATTATAATGAGAGACTTGTGGTGTTAACGTGGTTGTTTCCCAGCTTGAGCCTTAAACAGACCCAATTGTCCGACCGAGTCCAGTCGAGTTGGGTCGGCGCCAAATTTTTATGTTTATTTCCAGATATCACTAATGGGGATGAGCCCAATGATGTTTTTACCTTGAACCGCCGGTAGAGCGTGCCAAAACTGTAGATAATGCACTCTGAAACTACATACATTAAACCAGTTTTATGACTGGTTTTCTAACAATATAAAGGTTTTGTACTGAGTGCGCCAAAAACTTAACGGTATGTTTGAAATAAAATGTTATGTCACAGTAAATTTAGTAAGTTATGAATGACCTAGAAATCGTTTTTAAATACCTGATCATCCAAAAAAGTTTTAATGACTTGATCTTTTTTTAAATCATTGTTGTAATCATTTTTAGTCCTCTGATAAAAAAACTAGGATTTCAAATCAAACTAGGAGCTAGGATTTCAACTGAAGATTTCAAATTAACCCAGGAAATAATCTTTGAAAACGTTTGAAGTGACGCTCGATAACATCAGTGACCTTCAGACTGGAAGCGATCACTACAGTTCTTACCAAGCTAACTGCCCGTAAACACCCTAAAAATCTATATTTTAGGTATCTCTCTTGTCATGAATATTTTCTGATATTAATATTGGAAGGTTGTTACCTATTATAAATTAAAATAATGAAATAACATAATTCAATTCATAACTTCAAAAAACACTCTGAAAAACGGTCGCATACTTGAATGCAATCATCTCTAGTTACTGCAAGTGCATAAATTTGTCTTACAGTCGCATACTTGAGTGCAATGATCTTTGATTTTTGCTTTTACAATAAATATTCTCTTCTACTGTCTTCAGGTTGAATACTTAAATTTAATTACCTCTGATTACGACACATACAATGAATTCTCACTTCTTTCGTTTTGCGGTCGCATGCTTAAATGTAATCATCTCAGAAATTGGATATACACTAATTTCCTTCTACTTCTTCCTTGGGGTCGTACGTGAAAAATCACCTCTATTTATTACATCTATATTGTTAATTAATACGCAAGGGTTTTTTTCACAATCAAGACTCCTCATAAAGGTCTGGTTAAATTATTAAAGGTCTAATATATTTTACAATTTAAATAAATGTCGTTGGAAAGAGGCTTTGCAGGAAAACCCCTAGACGCCCTAAGCTTCTGTATTTGTCCTAAAGATTTTACCTGGAAATATACTTTTCAAGTAAACAGCTATAAGAGTAAACACTGTTTTTCAACAATGGCAAATGAAATTACTAGAATTATGAGTGTCATTCCAAGCAAAGCTGCACCGGTAATTTAGTGTTTATTTCTTCTTCTGCCTTGCAATCACACTTGAATGTAATGATCTATGGTTATTACATATAGTTCCTCTTTTATTCTGTCTTCAACTAAACATTCATGCGATACAAGGTTTTAACAACCAGCCGACTCAGCAATAACTGTTCGCACTTACATTCGAAGGTTAGACTAAAGAAACGAACCCTAGATAATGAAAACTTTCCCAGTAAAATTCGAAGAATTAATCTTTCTTTAATCTCTTGATATATTTATCTTTAAAAAGCGACTAATTATTTTTTATCGATTGAGAATGAACTTTCGTTGGTGAATCATGCCATGAAGTCAATCTGTGTAGCTAAAGAAGTGTATAGTTATCAGTCGAAGTTGGAACAAATTATCGAAACATGCACGCCCTTTGCCCATTGCTGAAACCATTCAGTAAAGAAATCAATGAGTTACTTCTGATAGCTCAAAATAAAAATTATAACACAGTAATTCGATAACTGCTACTTAATCGTCAATCAATTTACATTTAAATGTATACATATAATTGTGGCAGATTTGAAATCATATAGTTAGTTTTCGTATGTGGAGGATTTGTTTATATTCTAGCGTATTAGTTATTACGCTAGGTTTTTATTTGAATAGGTTTTTTATTATATTTTTGGAATATTTTTATTTTTTTACGTCATGGAATGGGTTTAGTTAAAAATAGCACCTACTTATTAATAATAACGTGAATATGTGTTATATTATTCTAAATAAACATTGATTCTATTCAATTCCATTAAACTAACGAACCAGCCCTTACAGTCCTACCAATTAATACTCTCACAACACAGAGTTGTTTTTTTATCTTTATCATCTTGAAAATATGCATCCATTTCAATATGGGATAGTTATTTTCACGATGAATGCGTAAAATATCTTTCTGTTATAGACAAATGATTTATTTTAATATTTATGGTAAAATTATTTTAACGTAGGAAACAAAAGTGCAAGTTTTCCGGGACAAAACACATTATTTCGCAGTCTCTAACTGAGTATACCATAAAGCATAATACATTAAGAAACTGGAGTCGCTCAGTTTGCAATTATCGTGTAGAATATGTAAATGCCCCCGTTGCAGCAGACCTGCATACTCAGCGAATTTCAAATACAAAACAACATATTTCAATCCAACATAGCGAGATTTGACATGTTTTGGTAAGCTCCATAAGAATAACATGGGGAATGAGTATGCAGGTTTGCTGCTACAGGTATATTAAAACTGGGTGGATTTAATCCAATATTCAGTAGATCTGAACTAGAAGAAGCTATTTACCAAGTTTTATCAAGATATGTTGAGAAATAAGCGAGATATAGAATTTTACTTATTTCCCTTAAGGTTAACATTGAGACAACGTACTGTGTTTATCTCTTTCAATATCTCGGTAACCAGTGGACATAGAGCATTGATTCAAGATATTAAATTGTTTGTTTTTTTAAGCTGAATTCAATGGTGCTAACAAAAATTCGATAAATTATATTTTCCTATGTAAAAAACTCAAAAAACCCATTTTTGGGGAAGTTTATCCCCCTTTATCCCCCTTCCGGTGGTTCGATCGGGCTGGCTTACGAACTCGTCCGAGAGATTACCACTTTACATGTCTGTACCAAATTTAATTAAGATCGGACCATTTTTACGGCCGCTATCGTGCTTACAGACACACACACACACATATATATATACAAATTCGAACGAATTGTGTTTTCTGCTTCTGGTGGCCCCAAAACGAAAAGTTATCATGGTCTCGGGCTTAGGTCTTACCATGAGACCTACGGTAATACCTTCTTCCCTAAAGGGGAAATTCGCTAAAAAGGAAAATTTCAGATACAGTAGTAATTAGATACAGCGGATCGTCCCCTCTTGTTCACTAACACTCGCGTAGAATCCATTGTCAGTAATAATTTCTGTTTTCGCAATCCCATAAAACAGTTTAAAAGTTATTAAAAAACCAGCCCTTCAGTACTCGAAGTGAATCTAATAATGCCTTAAAATATCATAAGAATTAGAGCAAAACTTAATCAGAAAATCGCCATTATTCTATACTAATTTTTTATACCCGTTCTCTAAATTCTCTTAAAACGTGTTCCAAATGTGTATAAACATCATGATAAATTGTGAAGCACATATTATTCCATCTAGACCTAAAAAGACAAAGTACTCGAACTACTCGAACTCATATGCACTAAAAACTAATTTATCACCATATTAATAGGCAAGCATGATTTTTGTGATTCTTTTTTCTCAGCCTGTAGGCAACAGAGGAGAAACCTGAGCACACCATTAGAAAAGTCCTGTCCTGTATATGTGCACAATCCTAATATATTTTACCATATTTTTTTAGAATTTAAAAAAAATGGATATTAAACTAACTCAAAATCAAAATGGGCTTTCCGAGTTTCCAAGTTGGTTATATAAGATAATGTAAACAATTGAAGTCACATGTTTTATCGGAGCAATGAAAACAAACCCAAATATTTTCTGTTTGAATTTCGACCAGTAGGCAATCTCTGGTAATAAATTAATGCATCATAGCACTGTTTTAATATCATTTAATTTCGACCAATAGGCGATCTCTAGAAATAAATGAATGCATCATAGCACTGTTTAAATTTTTTTACCTAACCGTAATCCCTACACATTTAGAAGGTACTATTCTTACAAATTAAGTATTTTTTAAAGATGGTGCTCTACAACGTAGCCAACATGGTCCAGGGGCGAGCTCCCTGGTGGGTTCAGGGCTGATTGTTATTATTTTCGATTGCGGGTCGCCCGGTTTGAAGCCCCATGCAGTCGCCCAATTGGCCACTTAGCGCCCCCCCGCCGCCGTGGACTCCAGCCAAAATACATTTCTTCCGCATTTACTTGTATTTTCTTTTATACTCGGTTCATGTTTGTGTCACGTTCTGTTTTGGTATTTGCAAATTGGTGAGTTACTGACGTTGTTTACAGAAGGTAAGTTCTTGTTAAGGAAGTAACTTATGTTTATAACATACTAGCTCTACCCTCTATTGGCATGGTTCAACTGGAAAATAACTAAGTTCACGTGGAAACCAGAATAAGAAATAACAAAATCGAAAAACTTTTGTACATAATATTATGAATAAAATAGCCTTCGAGGCAAAACCCTAGTAAGGTTTTAAGAGAGTTTCCTGCCAAGGCTAAAATATACCTAACAGCCATTTAGCGCCTACAGTTTTCAAAATATGATATAATTTAGTATACCATTTGAGGGATAAAGAGTCATAGAATGTTATTGCAATTCCAAAACCATTTTAACTTATTCTAAAGGTACATCCTGCTGGAGTTGACCAATTTCAACGTCATTTATTTTTTAAATCAGCGAGCATAAACGATATTAGAGAGGCAATAAACACTATTATAATCTTATCTTTACAATGGTAAATGCAAATAAATTTTATTTAAAGAATTGGAATGAAAACTGCGGTTGGTAGGGAATTTCCTAAGGAAGTTAGTTTACTTATTTTTGCAACGGTTCAATTCTACTTTTTTTGTAATTTCAGCACAGTCGATTCAGAAGTTTTTGCGTTTCTGTTTACCCCGCACAACAAACAAGCATACGGAAATTACTTCGTCCTAATAACATTATAGATAGATTTTAATGAGGGAACGAATACTGGCTTATATAAATTAACTTAGGCCTAGTTTTCCACA
Source organism: Flexamia atlantica (assembly GCA_035578135.1). Lineage (NCBI taxonomy): Eukaryota > Metazoa > Arthropoda > Insecta > Hemiptera > Cicadellidae > Flexamia > Flexamia atlantica. The sequence continues at coordinate 4,214,620 of JAQJVK010000014.1, read as the reverse complement.
AATGTACATAAAACTTTATTGAGGTTTGCCTCAAAACCTTATCTAGAACCAAAAATACGATCACTGATTTTATCGTTCATTAAAATTAAGTTAAGAATTTTTAGGAGAGGTAGCTTTGTACTGTTTTATAAAAAATATATCTCTTTTAAATATTTCAAACCTTATTCATATCTCAGGTTCTCCTGAGAAGTATTTTTAATAGCATATATATAAGTTATGTGTTATATTGGCCCATGGCGACGGGCAGTTGAGGTTAAGAAAAAAAATAAAAATAAAAATTTATAGTATAGTGTCTAATTTTACAACTTCATTTTCAGTTTCCTCCTTTACTCATAATACGAGCTTGGGTTGCTTATCTCTTTCTAAATCGATTACTGAAACGGAAACAGCACCGAAACACACGGAGATCACAGTTAAGATAAATTAAGTATTACTAAACGAGTCCAAACGGAAAGGGAAGATACGAGGTCTATGGAGGGGGCAATTTACGTCACTAAAAATAATCACCTCTCTCAAAGGGACTTTGATAAGAATCAGTCTTCCATCAGCCGCTGCGTGTGTGACCGACACAGTCCGTCGCATCTGGCTTGTTGTGAAATTATACTAGCTGATAACCCCGGCTTTGCCCGGGATATTCTTTTCCTCTCGTTGGTTCAGGAAGTGCTGCATTCTGTCAGTAATCATTAGAATTATTTCAAACTATGTCCATATGTTTTGAAATAAAAAAGTTTTACCTAGAGAATTTCGAAAGAACTATGACATAGGTCACTTCAAAACGGTCCTATGTCCGATTAACTCTAAAGGTTAATCGAAGTCCAACCATCATAGTACACATCATGAAATTCCAACCTTTAATTTGACACAAAGACCAAGGGTCTATGACATATAGTTTTGGTTGGCACATACCGACATACTGCCCTCTTTTTATATATAATTGGAATTCGTTTTCTTCAACGAATGGATCCATTTCATATTTTGAGCATAATTAATTTATTACAAATAACTTTTTAAGCAATTAACTTCAACTAAACATGTTACAGCCAGACGAAACTATAAATTGTCAAGAACGGGAAATAACTTAAGTTATATTTACAAGTATATTCTTTTGTGCATATAGATCCATGACCAAATATTCATTAATATATATGGTTTATTAAAGAATTAATAGTAGGGCCTATGAGTAATGTAGGCTATGTTAGCATTGTCTATAAAAATATTATTTATCATTAAACACCGAAATAAAATATTTTTCACTAAATTTGATTTGATTTTTTTATTGAATTTTTTCTAGCATAAGTTTTAAATTGAAATAAATGGTATGTTACTGTTCTTCGTTACTTAACAACTCAATTTTATTAGTAATATATTTAACATTATTATATCAGTTTTTTTACTAGCTGCAAAATTCTTACCTTATTTTTTTTTAATTTATAAATTATACGGGCATCTATACTGAAAATTATTGTGCAGAGAGATTTTCCTTTGTAATGTACAAATAATCATTTAAAAGAAAGTGAAATTTATTCCATTTAGAATACTGTACTTCCAATTGTCACATTCCCCATTCAAATCAAATCAAATCAAATCAAATTTATTTATTGTCAAAAAACACAATAATGTGCATAACAATCGTCAGTACATAATACATATAAAATGCAGCACAACATATCAAAAATCAAGTAAAATATTCATTCAAGGTATAATACTCCTTAAGAACCAGAAAGTCTTTTAACATTTTTTTAAATTCATTTGTGTTCGTTTGACTCTTAAGGGACATTGGCAGATGGTTGTAAATCTTTATTGAAGTGCAGTAGGTTTGGTTTTCAAAAAAGGATGTTTTGTGTTTTGGGATAGGCAGGCTGTGAGATGTTCGGAGATTAAATTTGGAGGGAGGTTGTTTGGGAAAAAGACTAAAGTTGTTCCTAATAAAAACTAAGCAGTTGTATATATAAATTGACGGGAATGTTAACATATTATTGTCCTTAAATACGCCTCTACATGAAGATGCTTTTCGTAGTCCAAATATAATTCGCACAGCTTTCTTTTGGGCTTTGAAGATCGATTTGATTTTGGAATTATCATGACCCCAGATAGCAACTCCATAAGCAAGGATAGGAAAAAAACATCCATAATAAGCCGTGAGGAGGATTTCACGATTTGAGAAGTATGTGAGCCTGCGCAGAAGGAAGAGAATACGACTTAACCTTTTTGATACACTGTCAATGTGCTCATGGAAATTGAGATTTGAATCTATGATTATCCCCAGAAAGTTTGTGCTGGAAGATGAAGTCACTTCAAAATCACCCAACATTATTTGGGTCATCTCTGAACCTTCCCTTTTCCTCAAGAAAAAATTTACAACCTTTGTCTTGGAAGCATTTACACCTAGACCATTTTCAGACAACCACTGCAAAATTGAGTTTGCTTCAATAAACATTTCGACCTCTAGTTTCTCTCGACATTTGTTTGAAAGAGAAAGAGAAGTATCGTCAGCGAACAAACAAAGATTCCCTTTAGAAACACTTTTAGCTATGTCATTAATGAAGATAAGGAATAAAACAGGGCCTAATACAGACCCTTGCGGTACTCCAGACCGCACTTTCAAACTTTCTGAATCTCCTAACTTGAGAAAACCTCGATCATCAATGAATGGAACCGAAACAACTTGTGATCTGTCCTGTAAATATGAAGACATCCAGGCATATGCCTTACCTCTGAAGCCCAGTTTTTCCAACTTCTTAAGCAAAGCCACTCTAACTTCAGCTATAAGGACAACAGTTGCATACGTAGTCCTGTCTCAAAACATCAAGTCGGTTTGGACCATCGACCACATAGCACAAATAGACAGAGCATCCCTATCTTAATAGCATTGCAGCAAATGAAGCAGGGGCCGCCATATTCTTTCGGTATAGAAACTCAAAACGACGCCTAAAACCGCGTAATCTGACTGTGCTTATGTTTCAAATAACTCGTAGTTTATACTATTTAGCATTGAGGCTTAAGGTTGAAATTTTGCATGTGAAGAGTCCTTTAGATTTGAACAGTAATAGTATCAATAACATTACCGAAATAATTTTTGTTCTATTTTAAAAAATGATAATATGTCATAAGTTTTTATTCAACTTTAAAACATGACATGAAACAAGTAGCCGGCTACTCCTTTTTTTATTTTTTGGTCAGGAAAAATAAAAAACGGTGGAAATTGTTGCTAAGGATTTGAATTTTTCAAATCATATTTTTTTGAAAAAAATAGCTGACGTAGTTTGGTCAATAACTTAATTATTGTGGGAGAGTTTATCCGTGCGGGCCTGCATAAAAACAAAATCAATCCTAAACTGTTATTTACAAAAATATAGTCGACTAAAAAAATACAAATTTGGTATCAAATTAAAGGTTTGAATCTCACAATTACTATGGTACCAATTATAAATGGTTTAGAAGCAGTTTACGCATCATAGGAACGTTTCAGGTGCATTCCGCGGCGGCAGCTTCTCTTAAAAATGTCAGGACAAGCTTCTAGGTTATCAGTGTTTACGATGTGTAAACTACCTGTAAGCCATTTATATTTGGTACTATAGTGATTCTGAGATTCAGATGTATAATTTGATACCATATTTGTAATTTTTTACGTACTTTGTTTTTTCCATGCATAGGGTCTAGAAGCAAATTTAGACTTCACTTCGCGGTTTCTTGTGCTCCGTCTATTGTACTATGTGGTCGATGGTTTTGGACTGAGAGGCGTCATTCGCCATCGCTTCGTCACTGTCTCCAATCATAAGTCTCCCACAAGCCACGTGACAACTAACGCTTATTTGTTTTGTTAGGATCCCCAAGAACAAATGCGATCACTTCGTCACTGTTTGAGGCTAGTGATTGTTGCACCACCGTCTGTCAATCCATTATTACACGCATTCGCCTAGTTTCATTGGTTGGATAGAGACACGACTAGCGCACGCCACGGTCGGGTTGTAGTCACTTTGTAGTATGCGAAAAGACTAACGTTAGCCGTGTGGTGAGACTTACGTTAGCCTCGCAGAAAGATGGGGTTAGGCGCGTGGTAAGACTAACGTTAGCCCAGTGGTAAGACTGATGTTAACACGCGGTAAGGCAACGATATCCGTGTGGCAAGACTAACGTTAGCCCAGTAACACGATCTACTTCAGCCAGAAGTTAACCACGTTAACCACGCGGCAAGACAAACTATATGCTCGAAGCAAACCAACGCTTGCAACAAGGTAAGACCAACCTTAGCCACGCGGTAAGACTAAAGGTGACCATTCACGTACGTGCCCCGCACGCCGTGCATTGCACGCCATGAAACGTCTCAACATTGATCTTATGAGACGTGCCGCGCACGCCGAAGTTCACAAACGTACGGCACGGCGCCAATGTTGTACCAATGTTGTAGAATTGCATGACGAGGAATGCCCGGCGTGCAAAGCGCGTACATGAATGGTCACCTTAACCTTAGCCACGCGGTAAGACTAACGTAGTCACAAGGCAAGAATAACATCAGTCACAAGGCGAGACCACGGCTAACGTTAGCCGTGTGGTAGGACTACCGTTAGCCTCGCGGTAACGGTTAGGCACGTGGTAAGACTAACGTTAACCCAGCAGTAAGACTAGATACATTAGATACATTGCTTGAAATGGCGACCTACCTAGGTAGGTATTTTAAGCAAAGTATGAACGACAGATGAGTGAAGGATGATTGTGGCGCGATCTTGTAGTCTTGTAACTGACTAAGGCCGACATGTTCCTTAGCCAGGACTGTTAATTAATAGCCCATCAGCCAATGACAACTAAGGGACCTACATTTTAACGGAGGATCCGAACCACAATTTCGTCTGGTTTACAATTTACGAACTGGTCTAATTAAGAAGACGGTCTTATGAACGTAGTATTCAACAGTGCGGACGTTAATCCCCACTAGGGAACACCGCGACCACAAGCCATCGCTCATAACTATCCACAATTCGTGACCTCCAAGTAGGTGGATCTGGATCATAGGACACACCACCGACCCAGTCTGACGTTAGCCTTGGGTAAGACAAACTATATCCACGTAACAAGACTAACGTTAGCCACAAGACAATCCTAACGTTATCTACTCACCCAGTCTAACTTTAGCCAGGCGGTAAGACTAACGTTATCCACAAGGCCAGATTAACGTTACCCATGAGTCGCGACCAACGTTTATTTCTGCCTACCCGCAGGTCTCAGACGCCTGGTTTATGTGTTTTTAATTCGAGGCGAGGAATTCCGCGCGAGGCTGAGAGCTGAGGAGCATCTTGCCTTGTGAGACACAGCTGGCTTACAGTGCGAGGCAAACGATTCGATCTGGTCCGCCCATAAGACTAATGTTAATTTTAGCATTGGCCACGTTCTTTGGCTCGGACTAACCACTAACCACCCGTCCCCTACACCTACACTCTAAATGTAGGCTGTGATAAATAAGTGCTTTGTATACAATGTTAATTGGGAGTTATTTTGCTCTTTGTTGCTATTTTTAATATTGAAAAGAAAAAAAGTTTTAACTTACAGTACAGGCCAATTTACGTCATCCTCTATGAAATGAAAGGAAGAACGTACCTGAAAATCATAAATAATATGTTAGCCTAGAATTCAATATAAATAAAGGACAAAATAAAGGATTGAAAACAATTTAGTACACACTTTTTTCATCGTGCATTAACACTGGTTAAAGATACACAACAGTCATGGCAGTGTCGTGCGCTCGTGTCAGTCGTGTCGGTGTCGTGTCGGTGTAGTGTCAGTCGTGTCGGAGTCGTGGCAGTGACGTGCAGTCGTGGAGACGTGGCAGTGTCGTGCAGTCGTGCAGTCGTGGAGACGTGGCAGTGTCGTGCAGTCGTGCAGTCGTGGAGACGTGGCAGTGTCGTGCAGTCGTGCAGTCGTGGCAGTGTCGTGCAGTCGTGGAGACGTAGCAGTGTCGTACAGTCGTGGAGACTTGGCAGTGTCGTGCAGTCGTGGAGACGTGGCAGTGTCGTGCAATCGTGGCAGTGTCGCGTCAGTCGTGGCAGTGTCGCGTCAGTCGGGGCAGTGTCGCGTCAGTCGTGGCAGTGTCGTGTCAGTCGTGTCAGTGTCGCGTCAGTCGGGGCAGGCGCAGTGTCGGCGGAAGGTGTAGGGTTACACCGGATGAGAGGATCATATTATGCCTTGAGTGTATTTCAGCCGGACACTTTGCAAGGCCACGCTCTACACTACTATCTACATTCGGTACTACAATCTACAAGCAGAACACAGCAAGATTTTTACAGCAGTTATGTACACAGAGTGTCTAATTTTATGTGATAATTTTTTTTAGGTTACCATAAACCACAGATACTGAAGTAGAGTTTTCCTATTGGTCCAACTGTACTAGTCCTGTTCAAAATAAGATTGTGTATTAATGTACGTCACCTACAGATTTTCCTGCTAAAAACTATTTTTCTATTTATTTTAAATATGCATCCTAAATGCTAATGATGGTTATCTAATATGACTTCTTGACATTACAATATCTACCTTGTATCATCTCTTCTTCAAAGCATGAATAATGATTGTCAGCCAAATAGTTTGTTCGTTGTATGTATCAAAACTACAAGTCGTAGACATTTGATTTTGGTGTCAAATTAAAGCTTGGAATCTCATAATTTTCACTATGATAGTTGGGTTTCGATATCGTTTAGGGCTTAGGCTCAGGATCGTCCTAAAGGGACCTATGTAAAGGATTTTTGAGAGAGTTTTGGGTTTTATTTGTTTATATCATAACACATGGTTTAATTTGAAAGGTTTTAATGGTTTGACATTTCCTAATAGTTTGAATGGCTATCAACACAATGCAGCACCTACAATTATTTTTATAATACAGGTGATTATAGTCTTATATAGCTAATTTTTCTTGCCAAACATTTTTATTTATTTACATTTTTACTTCTATTGTGTATGATATGTTATTTAGTAGATACACACAACGTCTCCTTTTCACACAAAGACACGCTCACTTATGGTAAATCTACCTCTGCATATATTTTCGGTAATTTAACTTAATTAACAACATAGTTTACAAAGTAAACAATGTACATTTTGTGAGAGCAAAGATTCAGTTCAAATTCAAATTCAAACAAGATTCAGTTTTAAAATATGACATACTTTTGATGTATTTATAATTCACAACATATAATAATCATATACTGTTGTAAATTATATTTCTGTCACGTGATTCTTTCAATAATCTGCGTCTCTATACATATAAAATCATAAATAAGTGTACGATTAAGTACAAAAGCACTCTGACATACATGCAGCAGCTGGGATTTAACTCTGATATAAGAACGTGATGACAAAATTACGTGAAGGATCGGGTGTGGGGGGAGGCTGCGGGTTGAAAGGGGGGGGGAGCGGGTAAAAAATACATAAATATTGCTGCTTCATTGACGCGGGATGCGACTGGTCACGTGATGCCGGTCAGCTGATGCCACCAGCTCCCGTCAAACTGTCGCGTCGGTACAATCGCAGAGAAAGAAATTACTTTCTGTGGTTTTACGCAGCAGCATACGTCACGATAACATTTAGTAAAATAAAACAATAAATCACCTAAAGAGGGGCAAATTATTATAAAAATTAAAGGTGTTTTTGAATTAGGTGTGAAATGATTTATCAATACGAGTTTAATTTATGAGGATTGATCTAAAAGTATAAATCAGCAAATATATAAATTTAAGTAAATCAGAAGTAGTTTAACCTGATCCGTACAGAGTTATAAATATAGATTTTTACACACGAGTGAAGTGTTAAAGGAATATATATTCTGTACACGGAATATTTCAAACCATTAATAATAAATAGCAACTGAATTTTTGTTAGTGCTCTGACTACATTGGTTGTGCAGTACCTTCAACTTTCTGAAAGTGGGACTGATTTGATCCTGATATTGTAGCCCTTCACCCTCGATTTTGATTCTTCCACTGATGTAACGACCCAATAACAGTAAATGGTAAAAACTGGATCGTTATAATCTTCTTTAATGCTGCCGCTTCATGGCAATTTATAATGTATAACATTTTATAACATCAATAAACCTGTACTAATTGTGAATTCCTCATAACCATAAAATTATACATATTTCTTTTTCATCCACACCATTACAGTACTTCTGGTATAATCTCGTTATATTCGAGGTTCTTTTCCACCTGAAGACGGGATCAAACTCTAGATTCCGAAACGTCCTACAACTTCTTTTTACTAATCAGCGACGGCAAATGTCTAGAGCAAGAGCCCACGAACGTCAGACCTTCGTTATTTTATAAAAGCTGAAAGTTCCTCTAAGCAATGTTTTGAATACAAGTAACAAGAATCAGCAATTATGAATTTTGTCGAGTCGTTGCTTTGGCTGATATTCACAGATTCATATCATTGCAAGCCTAGAAATTATTTAAACAGCTGGTAACTTCCATTTAAAATACAGGGAAGTGAACAGCTGAAGCAAGCTGATTTCAAGCTTCAACATTACTAAAACACGTGTTTACTTCCTTTTAGCGAATTTCCCCTATAGGGAAGAAGCTATTACCGTAGGTCTCATGGTAAGACCTAAGCCCCAGACCATGATAACTTTTCGTTTTGCTACCCCAGAAGCAAAAAAAACGCCATTCGTTCGAATTTATATATATATATGTGTGTGTGTGTGTGTGTGTGTGTGTGTGTGTGTGTGTGTGTGTGTGTGTGCGTCTGTTAGCACGATAGTGGCCGTAAAAATGGTCCGATCTTGATGAAATTTGGTACAGACATGTAAAGTGGTAATCGATTGGACGAGTTCGTGAACCAGCCCGATTGGACCATCGGAAGGAGGGGTAAAGGGGGATAAACCCCCTCAAAAATGCGGTTTTTTGAGCTTTTTACATAGAAAAATAAAATTAATCAAATTTTAGTGTGCACCATTGAATTCAGCTCAAAAAAACAAACAATTTTGTATCTTGAATCACTGCTCTATGTCCATTGGTTACCGAGATATTGAAAGTGGTAAACACAGTAGGTTGTCCTAATGTTAACCTTATGGGAAATAAGTAAAATTCTATATCTCGTTTATTTCTCAACATATCTTGATAAAACTTGGTAAATGGCTTCTTCTAGTTCAGATCTACTAAATATTGAATTAAAACCAGCCAGTTAAACATACCTGTAGCAGCAAACCTGCATACTCATTCCCCATGTTAATCTTATGGAGCTTACAAAAACATGTCAAATCTTGCTATGTTAGATTAAAATATGTTGTTTTGAATTTGAAATTCGCTGAGTATGCAGGTCTGCTGCAACGGGGGTATTAATTTAAATGGGAGTTACCAGTTGTTTAAGTAATTTTGAAGCTTGCAATGATATCAATCTGCGAATATCAGCCAAAGCAACCACTAGTCAAACTTCATAGTTGCTGATCCTTGTTACCTGTCCTCGGGACATTTCTCAGAGAAACTGTCAGCTTTTACAAAATAACAAAGGTCTGGCGGTGGTGGGCTCTTAGGCTAGTCCAAAAAAAAATCGAAATCAAAACATTACATGTAGCTCTCACTGTTACAGCGTGTGTATCCAGGTGATCCAGGAGAGACAGCGATAAACGAATGTAAAGCTCGACTACGCAGCTGCCACTTATTTATACCCCGCTCTCGCACTCACACGCGCACACGCTCACACGCTCACACGCTCACTCTCGCTCGCACGCGCTAACGCTCGTGCCGTGCTTTATATGCTTTTAATTCGACTCGTGGAATGTGTCACCCACCACGCGGTGGCGGCTAGAGCCTGTAACTCTCAACATCCATGATAGAAATTTGGAATAAAATGGGAGGTTCTTCATAAAAATTGGTAATAAAGTGGGAGGTCCCTCTATAAAAATTGGTAATGAAGTGGGAGGTCTTTCTATAAAAATTGTTGAGGAAATATGAGGTATTTTCTTACAAATTGTTAAGGAAATGAGAGGTTCTTTCATACAAACCGGGTAGAAAATGGGAGGTTCATTCTTACAGATTGTAAGGAAATGGGAGTTTTTTCCACACAGTTGGTAAGAAAATAAAGTGTTCTACCATAAAAATTGGAAATAAAATGGGAGGTTCTTCCATGAAAATTGGTAATAAAGTGGGAGGTTCTTCCTTACAAATTGGTAATAAAGAGCGAGGTCTTTCTATAAAAATTGGTAAGGAAATATCAGGTATTTTCTTACAAATTGTTATGGAAATGAGAGGTTCTTCATTCAAACTGGTAAGAAAATTGGAGGTTATTTCTTACAGATTGGTAAGAAAATGGGAGGTTTTCCCACACAGTTGGTAAGAAAATAAAGTGTTCTACCATAAAAATAGGAAATAAAATGGGAGGTTCTTCCATGAAAATTGGTAATAAAGTGGGAGGTTCTTCCATACAAATTGGTAAGGAAATGGGAGGTCCTTCCATAAAAATTGGTAGGAAAATAGGAGATACTTTCTTGCAAATATTTACGAAAATGACAGGTTCTTCCATACAAACCGGTAAGAAAATGGAAGGTTCTTACAAATAATTTTTTTTTAAAGAACAAGGGAGGGTTCTTCCATACAAATTGATAATAAGATAAGCTTTCATATGAATTGGTAAGGAATTGATTTTCCATACAAGTTGGAAAGAAAATGGGAGGTTCTTGCTTACAAATTTGTGAAAAAATTAGAAGTTCGACTATTCATGCTTTACCCACGTGTTTTATTGTAGTCCTTGTTGATTTTTGTGTCTGAGAGATTTTTCAGAAGCTACAGAAAGGAGCTATACTTTCAAGCATTTCAAATAAACAACTCAAATATTTGATTGGTTGAATTTGATTAGGTTTTACATAGTTTAAGGTTCACTTTTGTTGGTTATGGTGATTAGGTTCATTAAAAGGGTAAGAACAAGAATCAAATAAACATCCTACTCTCAGAGTATGTTAAAGATCGATCTAAGTTTTATTACTGGTTGAATTCTTGCTCATGTAAAGCAATATTTCATGGAATATTGGAAAACAGTTAATTTTTTATTATTCTTCGGCTTATTATCAATTCACACCAATCATTCTCTATTTTAAATCAAACTTTTCTCAGGTCTTCACTTCAAAATCGGATATACAGATCGAGTTAAATAAATGTGGCCCTGTCCGCCGAAGACTAATGTTAGTTTTAGCATTGTGTTTACGGACATTGGGCCGAGTTGCTTGAATCTACCTGTAAACACGCACCTTCGGGCGGCTCGTAATTCGTTTCTTGTCCGTTCGACCTCGCCCGGTCCGCCGCCATCCGGCTGAGGACGAGACCACAGAAGCGCACAAGCGAGGTTATTACCTCTCGGTAATTTCTTTTATTACCCGGTTTTGTGTACGATCCACCGGCGATCCACTGCAGTGTTTCTCAACCTTTTGGTGCTTGCGTACCGCCTACCACATTTACAATATTTTGGCGTACCATCGCAAGGAACCCATCCCTCCCCCCACTGAGGGATCCCCTGCAACAATACTTATGGTTACCCTTTCGCGGTTTTTTTGCCTGCTAAATTTATTTTATTTTACTTGTCAATTTACATTTTTAGATCTTGTTTTGATTTTAAGGACATTTTGGTAAATTATATTTGTTCACGTCAGCTCTGCTCATTAATGTTTTAGTAAGTTTGGCGAAAAACAGTATGGATTTGAATATAAATTTTGTTAATGTAAAATAATGCCTAGGTACACGGGGAAAAATAATCTATGCCTCTTATTTGGAACTTTACATGTTTCTTATGCTTTATATTAAAAAAATAACGTGAATAATCATTCAAAGTCCTTCTAAATGTAATGTATTTCCACCAATGATCTTACATTAAACTATTACAACAATTTATTCAGCGGTTGGACATAACTAAACTGTTTGTTCAAAATGAAAAATACGTTTGGTGAGTGAATTGTACAACAATATAATAGTAACACTATAAAATTAACACTATAAAACTGGTAGTATTTTTTTAATAGAAAGAATATTTTTAAGGCCAAAATGTTTTGTAAAAAGAATTACTCTTAAATTGAAAGAGTAACAATATTTTGTGAAATATGGTACGAAATTGACATATTATGGCCAAAACAAATTCAGTACTGAAAAAGTTAAGGCATCAAGTGCGACTTTACTGTCGACGGGATAGCGTTCGTTCGTAAACCTAGTATTTTATTTTGTACTACTCCTTCAATCTTTGGCGTACCACCTGAAATGCCATCACGTACCACCAGTGGTACGCGTACCACCGGTTGAGAAACACTGCACGGCTACCGCTCTGGGCCCTATCTTCAAAAATTCGCCTTCAACTGAGGCCATATTAAAAACTATACAAACTGGTAAGAAAATAAGATGTTCTTTTTAAAAAATTGTTAAGAAAATGGGAGATTCTTCCATACAAATTGGTAAAACCATGGGAGATTCTTCTTTAAAAATTGGTAAGTAAATGGGAGGTATTTCCTTACAAATTAGTAAAAAAGTTAAAGGTTCTTCCCTACACACAAACATTCTGGTTTTACATTTTATTACTTAAATCCAAATATTTATTGTTTAATTATGATTTCTATCATCATCAATAAAATACACGATGATGATGATCGATTAATCGATCATCGGTGATGATGATGATTCATGATTGTTTTTTCATTTGTTTGTTGGTTTCTATGATGATAATGTTTTATTTTGAAAGTAATTGATGAGCAGCACAGCTGTAGGTCCTGAGCCAAACTCTGAGCTGGTCTACTAGTTTGACGTCATAAAATCTGCAGCACGGTCTGTTTTTTTTTCTTTTTTTTAGTTTGTCCTTGCTTCAACGTCCATGCATAGTTTGCTTTTTCTAGATGGAAGCAGGTGGCTTTATCAACTCGGACTGATGGCTTAAACGGAAGGGAAAATATGATCGAAAGACTTAGTTATAACTAGCTGATGGTGTCCCGCTTCGTTGGGAAAATTAACTAAATAATTGTAAATAAAAATAAATAAATAAGCTTTATTTTTGTATTTTTGTATCAGCTCTTCTCTTTATATTTGTGCGCTTAGGAAAAAAATACATTAAAGAACTATTTTTTTCTTAGGATTTTATCACCGACGCCTTTCATTCAAGTAAAGGGTTGACCGGGGGTTAGACTTATGGTTGCTTCAAAAGTTACGAGTAGTTTGGGCTTTATATACAGATATATCTTAATAAAATCTTCAATATAATCACTTTGAAAACAGGAACTGTTTCATTAGACTTACATTACGGACGCAATTGCAAGAGAACATAAAGTTTGGATCCAACAAACTACTAAAACGAGATCTGCTTTTCTGTAACATTGCAATTTACTTGCCTTGGCTGTTATCTTAGCTTCACGTAATGAACCACTAAGTCAGGCTGTTGCAAGGAAATCTACGCCGTATTTTTTGTACGAATGTTAAAAAACATAGGATGGTTTTAGTTAAAAACATACCACATAAACCTGATGATGACTGTACATTTATTCAAAATGATTTGCAGAATGGATCTATTTGCGAACAGAAATCTTTTATATTGTGTTACTCAAATCTTCATCCCAAACCTAGCCTCAAACTTTATTTAGTTTTTCACTCTAGGTTGAATTCTTTAAATTAAAAACAAAAAATAATGTTTGTTCAATGTACCAAATGTTATTAATCATTAACAATTTATTGATATCTTAAAACTATTAAAGAAATATTTCGCTATTTATTATTTATTTTGTTTTTTTTTGTTACTTGCATTAATTGTGATAATTATGTTCGTTGAACTGGACTGGACTGAAATATTGTGGACTTTATGATTACTGCATGTCTTCTTCTGCAACATGCACAATGTAATTGGGTTTATAACCTGTATTGTTACATGTAAAATAAATAAATAAATAAATTTCGGATTATTAATAAAATATTGGTATTGAGCATGATTTGTTCCAAATAATTTTTTATCTGGTTAGACATACTTTTCAATTTCTTTCAACATAACTGATTTGCGAAAAACAATAAATATCCAATATTACAATTTAGAAAACTGTTCATAATAGTATGTTTATAAATTCATAATAATATGAACCTTATTGACAATATATGATCTCTTTCTCAACTTGAAAACCATAACTTAAGAAATATTTTTTTTAACATGTCTTAATAAACATTACATGAAACTCGAAGATGATAAAGCACACAAAAAACATAAAAAGAAGTACCTTAACGTTTTAAAACCTACAAAAGTAGTTAATTACTTCATCTGACGTTAAGCAAAGAACAGTAGCAAATACAATACCCTTCCTCAACTTAAGCAGTCTGGAAACCCCTGTTTATCGTACAAACCACAATGTGTCCTGTTCAATTTATTTTCGCAAATCAATAAGCCAATATCTTCTCGGGTAGACTACATGGGGCCTCTAAGTAGCAATTTGGGAGCGGCAGCACCGCTGGCCGGTCTCCAAGTTCCAACTGTCTATATTCAGTCGAATTATGGTAAAATAACTCAGCAGACGAGGTCACTTTCGATGGTGTTGCTTTCGTACACCCATCTCCATTTCAGAAGTTTATAAAACTATTTACAGCCTTAAATGTGGTGTAGAAAAACAGGTTGAGGCATTATTTAAAACGATTGCTTGTTTATGTGTAAACAGACGGAAATACGAATTCAAACGTCTTTTTTGGCCTAATTGAGCAATTAATGCTGATAAAACACTTTCTACTTTGTTGATGATTAATTATTGATCATTTTACATATTACGCATGGATTTGATTTTAATTTTTATATATTTTGTCAACATCATAACGAATATATTAACGAATAATATATTAACGGAAATTCTTAACGAATTTAATTACAAAAATATCAATTGCGATTGATATTTTGCCCGGATAATATTTAAATCAAAGGTTAAGAGAAAAACACAATCCGAGCGATTGCATGGCCCTAAATTGCAATAATTCAAACACTTTAACCAATTATTGTTTTTGATAACACTTTAACAATATTATATTGTTTTTAAGCTTGATTCGTGTGCCAAAATAAAATTTTAAGTCAGAAATTAACCAGATTCTCTAGCCCCCCGTATTCAAACCCCTCTGATATTTAGCCCAATGGACCATTAACCCCCCCCCCCTTTTAATGTGTATTTCCATCAAAAATATTTGTTAAAAAGCAATAGTCTGCCGTTTTCCATGAACGAGATGAAGCTAGTAAAGAAAGAACCTAGCTAGTGTTATCGTGCGCGAAGCCACGGCGGGGCTGATAATTTTTAACACCTGATAACGTTAGGCACGTTGTCCTTCCCACGAGCTAGAGAATTTTTCTGAAAGTTTTTGTTTCAAACTTCAACATTAACGTAACTGCTCGATTAAAATTTAACTTAATAAAAAATACCCCCGTTGCAGCAGACCTGCATACTCAGCGAATTTCAATTGCAAAGTACAAGTTTCAATCCAATATAGCAAGATTTGACACGTTTTTTAAGCTCCATAAGAATAAA
Source organism: Flexamia atlantica (assembly GCA_035578135.1). Lineage (NCBI taxonomy): Eukaryota > Metazoa > Arthropoda > Insecta > Hemiptera > Cicadellidae > Flexamia > Flexamia atlantica. The sequence goes on along the minus strand of JAQJVK010000014.1, from coordinate 4,199,133 downwards.
ATGGGGAATGAGTATGCAGGTTTGCTGCAACAGGTATTTTAAAACAGGGTGGTTTTAATTCAATATTTAGTAGATCTGAACTAGAGGAAGCCATACACCAAGTTTTATCAAGATATGTTAAGAAATAAGGACGATATTGCATTTGTTTATTTCCCATAAGGATAACATGGGGAATGAGTATGCAGGTTTGCTGCCATAAAAACTGTAATATCCGGGATTTTATACTAAAATACATTATATCTCATCTATATGAAGCCACAAACCAAGTTTCATTAAGATATGTTGAGAAATAAGCGAGATATAGAATTTTACTTATTCCCCTTAAAGTTAACACTGGGACAAAGTACTGTGTTTACCACTTTCAGTACCTCGGTAACCAATGGACATAGAGCAATGATTCAAGATACTAAATTGTTTGTTTTGTCGAGCTGAATTCAATGGTGCTAACCAAAATTCGATAAATTTTATTTTTCTATATAAAAACTCAAAAAACCCATTTTTGGGGGGGTTTACCCCGCTTTACGACAAACAATTACGCTTTACCCCGATCGGGCTGGTTCACGAAGTCGTCCGAATAATTACTACTTTACACGCCTATGCCAAATTTCATTCCGATCGGACCATTTTTGCGAGCGCTATCGTGCTTACAGACACATATATAGATATATATATATATATATATATATATATAAATTTGAACGAATGGTGTTTTTTGCTTCTGGGAACCCAAAAATGAATAGTTAACATGGTCTCGGACTTAGGTCTTACCATGAGCACTACCGTAATAGCTTATTCCTTTAAGGAAATTCGCTAAAACTAGATCACTTGACTCAACTTGGTACAATATTGTTTCACGGTAAAAATTATGGAGACACTCGTTCAAACCTCCTTACATCAATTGATCCAATCACAATAAATCACAAGCTTATTCGGAATGCAACAAGAACAACAAGCCGGCCACAAATCCTATTAAACAATTTACAACCAATCAAACCCTTCCATTCATGTTTGCAGCACAATTTGAAACGGTGAATGGAATTGTCATGAGATGATAAAGACGGCGGAACAATGGTCGGCTATTTGGTTATGTATGCGGCCAAATTATATACAATTACCGCATACCGCAGGGTGTAAATATTCATACTCTGTGTCAGTCGCAACTGAGGGTCACGTGACCTGGCGGCAGTGATGCCAACTACTGCCGAATAAATCACTGCTGACAAAAATGTGTTATTACTTGACTTTTACGATTAGGCTTTGACTATAAACAATTAGAACTCCTATTCTGTTGGCTCAGCTGTAGCTACTTTTGGGTGACACAGAATTGAAATTTGACTTTGTTTTATTAATTATTAACTGAAGGTGCTTCTCGTCCCATTATTTTAGATATTTACTTTAAAATCGAGTATTCAACATGTCATTAATCAACGATTTAATTTTAATCAATAATTTTATTGACTATTGTTTCTTTCTTTCTTTTTTTTTTAAAATAAGAGGGTGGCGGCCTCTTTTTTACCTTGCCTTTGCCCCGCCCACATAGATTATTGATCTGTGCGTGGACGTTATCAAGCAAAGCCAAGGAGTGAGCCGGTACAGTACAAGGGGTGAACAGTACTGATAAAAGTAAGCGACACGCCCGAGTCTCGAACCTGCGACGCTTCGTGGCCACAGTTCCGAGGCCGAGTGCGCTACCAACTGCGCCACCGGCTCACTAAAACACATTTTTAGTATCACATTTTTATTATCACATTTTTATTATCACATTTTTATTATTTTAGTTTGTATTTTGCGCCACTAAATGATATGCTACCCCCACCTGTAGCTCAAATTAAAGGTAAAATCGGTACACTCTGTTGCTCATTCACTGTAAGTAGGAGTTCTTTTAATCCTGGGTCACTCAAAACCTGGTATATATTTAATAATGCCGATGGTAGGGTTGCTTCAGATTCAAACTCAGTGGTTTAAGGTTCTTTCATTCCCTAACGGTGTGCAATAAGAAGAAAAAACGTAACTAGATTAATTGTTTAAATGTATATAAATTATATTTGCATTTTTGTATATGGTTGGCACTCAAATAATATTACGGATCATAAAAAATTCATATTTGTGTTCGGCTAATCCACTATAAAGTATATCAAACAGTTTGCTTTAGCAAGAATGCAAGTTAGTAAATATTTTCTCAGAACCGTTTCCAGTTACCGCAGGTTGTTCAATTAAAGGTTTTATAAAGTGTATTGAACGAAACTTGAATACCATAATAAAAGGCTTTCAGAAAAATCCTCTACAATCCAATTTATATACCTAACCGAACGTATTGGCACTGAGGATTGCATGATTTTAATCATATTGAAGCGTTACTTTATTTTTATATGCACGGGTGATATATAACTCAACAGATAGGAAATAAAACATAATATCGCTGACATTTCCACCCAAGCTTGAATTTACAAAAAAACTTGTTCTAGTTTCATAATAATTTCAATTTCAGAGCACAACACACTTGCCCCTTCCTAGTACAGGATGTAGTTTTTTTGTAAACGCAACCCATGTTTAAGATTGAATAATGCGCATACATTAATAAAATAAATATTGTTTTGTTAATTGGTATTTACATTTAATGCAACCTATTATTTTAGTCTGATCACATTTAGCTGACATTAAGTGTTTAAACACTCCGCCATGGATATCTACTTACTTGAATACTTGAGTGTTCCGTCCGAAGTCCTGAAGGAGGAGTTGGACAGGTCAAAGGGTTAGTCCAATATGGAATATGGAGTCTATAGAAAGTTCTGTTCTCTCAATCATATTCCTGAACACGACTCGTAAAGTACCCATTTCAAATTCTTGTATTAAATTTGTTATGTTTATTTTCAGCTGCTGAATATTCTGTGGGTTGATTTCATAGGCCTTACTTTTTACAACCCCCGAAAAAAAATGTGGGGTCAAATCCGGGGGTCAAATCCTTTTACAGACAAAATACAATTTGGGTAGCGTTTAAAAAAAGCACCCTGTATAAGTCGTGTACAATGACAAGGCCTTTTAATACTAAAGCTAATCTTAGCATTCAGCTTACAGAACACCTGGGCCATGTTACTCGGCTCGACCTACACACGTGCGTGCGGCGTCTTCAGAAGTGGTTCGGTTTGTGTCTGTTGTCTGGCCAATAATTGGTCATAAACCCTCTCGCCGGTGCGGCCTGCGTTGCAGCGTCTCGGAGCAGCTGCGAGTAGGTTCATAAAATTTTATTCATGTTGAATTGTTGTTTTTTACGAATTTTCTGTGGAATAGTGAGCTATCGGCATCAACCGCAAGTTGGCTCTGAGGCATGGGACCATGAGAACTTTCCGTTTTGGGACCCTTAATGGAAAAAACACAATTCGAAAAGAACTTTCTTTATACATGAGGTGAATGGGTATCGGAGCATATCTATATTATTAATTCTGTAAGCGATTTTTTTCAATCAAAATTGTGAGAGTTCGACAGCTCGCAGGTTGATGGGAGATGGCTCAAATGAAAGGTCTCGGTCCCAGGGGGTCGGGAAAAATATCAGATTATGTCCAAATATACCAGAAAATGAGAAATAACGAAAAATATCTTCCATTTTAAATGCATTGGGATTGGGTCTGCTTTGTTTACATTTCACATGTGGTGCTAATGCTTGATTCAAAGCCATATGGTAGATGTTGACATGTGGGATTTTTTTCAAAATGCAGCTAACCATGCACGTTCAATGTACTATAACAAAAAATATTTTAAATTTAAGAAAATATTTTAAATTTAAGATTTTCTGATTTTATTATAAATAAGGGTTAGAGTTTTTCATAATTTAAAATTATAAAAAGTTAAGTACGTTTGTTTAGTTTATGTTATAACGATGCAGATTTTTGTTATAAGGGAAATTTTTGCGCCGAAATTATGGGCGTTTGGAAGGTCGCAGAATAATGGGAGGGGGCTGAAATTGAAGGTCTCCATCCCAGGGACTCGGGGAAAATACTGAAATTGCTTTACGCTTACTATAAAATGAGAAATAACGTAAAATAGCTGTCATTAAAAAACCATTGGGATGTTAAAAGGTATGCTTTGTTTACTTAAAACCAAATTCTAGATATAATGATAATTTTGTGGATCCAAAAGCCTATTTTCTAAGAAGGTATTTTGTACTGTAGTAAAGATGGATTATGCTTAGGGGCTATTAGCCCCTTCAGGCCTCTAGTTTAACCCAAATTTTGAGAATAAATGCTTCAAATTTGGGGTTTTTGGGCCTAAAAATGGTTTTTTAACCCTAAATGTAAATGTTATCTTCATTATATTAAAGAAAAATATCAAAAATGATAAGCCCTCCCCAAAAGTGATAGCACAAAAAATAACCGATTTATGAAATAATTATAAATTTACTAAACGCAGTACGTTGTTTTAAGGGGATTTTGCACTCTGGGGTCGTAGTTAGTACCCGATTTACGTAAATTTTGTGGAGATACTGTTTGTTATGATCTGAACGGCTGAAAAGAAAACGAAAGCCCCTATCAAAATGCTAGAGGAGCTCAGAGCTAAAATTTGGGGTGTTTGGGGCTAAAATAGGCAATTTAAGACCTGGAATTGAAATCCGCTCCGTTAAGTCAGCGTGTTACGTGAGCACTTGTTCATATCGAAGTGTTACTTTTCTTAAATATGCTCTAGTGGTACAGTAATTCAAGTAGGCAGACCAAGCCATGTTCGATATTATATCATGTTTACAATCCAATGTTTATAAAACATTTCACTGACATAATATTTATAAATACACTTACTTGGTAGGCCTACTCTATACAATCCTCCCCCAACTCTGTTTTTTTCCTAATTGGCTGTAGTTCACAAACAGCTATTATGATTATTATTTTCGTTGTTTGTTTCATTGCTATCAAGGTGACCCGTATGGCCCAATATTAAATGAGTTTTACTTTAAAAATCATTTCATAATCCGATTTTTTTAGGCTAAGGCCTGATTTCACTAACCTTTAAACCACCGTTAAGGCTCGGTAGTTTAATTTTATCAGCTGTTTAATACTATTTTCCTATCTTTAACGAACGGTTTATTGGTAATATTAACGAAGCCACGATCATCTTACACTCATCCTTCACTCATATTCCGGTTAAAATACGCAGCCAGTGCTACGTACCGGTCTTAAGAGGTATGAAAGGTATATTAATTGTTAAATTAATTAAGTATTAAAGGTATTAACCGACCCTTAATTGATGTTTGGTGAAATAAAACCTAATTAACTTGCATAATATACGCTTTTTAGTAATAAAAAAAGGTATTTTTAACTCATAAACGGCTTTGGAGCAAGATGATTGTGCAGCCAAGCAATAAATCAAACAAACAACGCTCGTACAAGAGTATAGGATGGAATCAAAATAAAACATACCATTTCTGATATTTCTATCAACATTTGAATATCATCATGAACGACAAAGCTGAAGCACGTCTTACGGTAAACTGCACCTTGCTTTTTATGAATCAGTTTTACATACCCTACCCTTAAAGAGCCGTGTGAATACACTACTAGTGTTTACCAGGATCTTCATTCATGTTTTGTCTTAAAACACGATATTTTGTTTACAGATAAAAGGGTTCCACTTTCTACTTGCGAATATTCATAATTCATATCTCGCAAAAAAAGGAAGAGAAGGTTAAAAGTCAAATAAGCTTAGACCTAGTCCTCAAGAACTTCTCGATTAGCTCTGTGTTTTTTATTACCGTATTTTGTGCTTTTAATTTACAGGATGGAAATACGAGTGTCCTTTACACTCAAATATATTTACACAATTAGACCTCTGTGTATACAAATACGATGGAAAAAAGCAAAGGATGGATTATCGGATGAGTTAAGATCAGTCACCTGGTTATCGTAGAACCATTAGCTTCTGGAGATTTACTACAAAGCTGGATCTAGTCTTTAAAAATATTATTGTTCGTTTTTTATAACTAAAATGTAATAGTATATTTCACTACTAGTCACGAAAGTAGCCCATTTCGGGGCAAGATAGTGTTTTACCTCCATGAGGTACCTGTCTTATTAAAGTGATTAACTGTCAAACTGTTTATAACTGATTAACTGATTAACTGTTTATAAAGTGATTAACTGTTTATAAAGTCAGCTGGTTGAACTGTCAAATTAAGGAGTCCGTTTGTTTGGGTACGGCAAAACTTTGTTTTGGTACGGAAATGGTTTGTTTGGGTACGGGAATGAAATGTTTGGGTACCGAAAAAGCAGCTGATCATTACTTGTTTTGACGTAAGGAAATCGAGAGTTTTCGTAGATCTCAGCTGTACGGTAACGGGCAATTTTCGTATACAGAGTGATGAAAACCAATATTTCATATTTTGTTGTTGTTTATACTCGGACTCATAGATTTCGATTATAAAGAAATATTAAATTACCTTGTGTAATTTTGTTTCTACGCCTGTGGCATTTTTTAACATTTTGATCGGGAACCGTCGAAACTCAGGTCTTGTTACTATCTAACGGCGGCTTTTTGTTAGATAGCATCATTAATTCAAAGCCCAATGGCAAATAGCAACTGGACCCAGTCTCGATGATAGTCAGTATTCGAACCTCAGGCTACATGGTGAGCACTTTATCCTCTCATCAAGTCAATTTATTGATCAAGACTATTGAATAACGTTTCCCTCAATTTGACGACTTCAAATAAATGATTAATTCAAGAAGACTTCAAATTGAGGACAACGTTCTCTGTATTGCCGGCGGATGATGAAACTTTAAGCGACGTGACGTGGGAGCCATGCTACTGTTTTGGAACAAATGACGGATACAAGGAAATTTAACCTTCCTTTAATGTTGTTCATTGCTGATGTGAATAACCAACCTTAGTTGTAAAAGACATGAGCATAATCATAATGAAATGATCAATTAGGTCGTTGACGAATCGAGTCTCGTTAAATTAACAATCAAAGCGTCCTCTTTTTACAGCTGTAAATAATTAGGCCTGTATTTAAGTAACGAGTTACTAATACGTAAGAACAAAACACTTTCATTTCCATATTCGAACCGAACGTAATTGACTACTGTTTCCTAGTTATAACACACGAGTTGGTACTCCTCCACAAGAGAGCGACTGATGCAGACCAAAGTCTCCGCTCCAAAGGCCTTTGTTTCCTGTAACAATGTAAGCAAAACAAAAACCACAATAACGCCACTCACCTGGCTTAAAGCTTTAATTAACTTTGCTTTTTGCACACTCTTCCCGCATTAAATTTATTTCGTCGTGTTATTGCGTTACCTTTGAAACGTGAGAGTCGCCCGGGTGTCGGATCTGCATTTCTCTATCACTGTAAACATGTCATTTCACCTTTCATCTGTCTATGCCTCTGTTATTAAAGGCAACTTTTTTATCTTTTTAATACTTACTACTTTTACAATAATTTTAGCGAATTTCCCCTATAGGGAAGAAGCTATTACCGTAGGTCTCATGGTAGGACTTAATTTAAGCCCAAGACTAAGTCTTACACCATTCGTTCGAATTTTTATATATATATATATATATATATATATATATATATATATATATATATATGTGTGTGTGTGTGTGTGTGTGTGTGTGTGTGTGTGTGTGTGTGAGTGTGTGTGTGTGTGTGGGTGTGTGTGTGTGTGTGTGTGTGTGTGTGTGTGTGTGTGTGTGTGTGTCTGTGTGTGTGTGTGTGTGTGTGTGTCTGTGAGCACGATAGCGGCCGTAAAAATGGTCCGATCTTAATGAAATTTGGTACAGACATGAAAAGTGGTAATCCCTCGGACGAGTTCGTAAACCAGCCCGATCGGACGACCGGAAGGGGGGGTAAATGGGGATAACCCCCCCCCCCCAAAAAAATTGGTTATTTAAGTTTTTTACATAGGAAAATAAAATGTATCGAATTTTTGTTGGCATCATTGAATTCAGCTCAAAAAAACAAACAATATGGTATTTTGAATCACTGCTGTATGTCCATTGGTTACCGAGATATTGAAAGTGGTAAACACAGTACGTTGTCCCAATGTTAACCTTATGGGAAATAAATAAAATTCTATATCTCGGTTATTTCTCAACATATCTTGATAAAACCTGGTATATAGCTTCTTCTAGTTCAAATCTACTAAATATTGAATTAAAACCACCAAGTTTTAATATACCTGTAGTAGCAAACCTGCATACTCATTCCCCATGTTATTCTTATGGAGCTTAACAAAACATGCCAAATCTCGTTATGTTGGATTGAAATATGTTGTTTTGCGTTTGAAATTCGATGAGTATGCAGGTCTGCTGCAACGGGGGTATTTTTATGATATGGTGATCACTAAGGTGTGTATTTTAAGCGCAGTATGAATGAGAGATGGCTGTAGGATGACTGAGGCGCGTTCTCTTAGTCTTGTTACTATAAGGCCGACATCTCCCTTGGACAGGATGTTATTTAATAGCCCAACAGCCAATGGAAACGAAGGGACCTACGGTTTAACGTGGATTCGTACCACAATTTCACCAATGAATTACGAACTGGTCTAATTTTGGATGGTCTTATTGACGCATTCACTGGCACGGACGTTAATCCCCAATAAAAAATATCGCATCCACAAGCCATCGCTTATAACTATCCACAATCCATCGCTTATGACTATCCACAATCTGTGACCTTCAAGTAGCTGCATTACAGGACACGCCACCGAACCAATCAAATTTTACATACTTGAGAAGTAAGGTCTTACGTATTTTGTATACAAAGCAACATTATGTTGTTTTTTATTCTCGTAACACTTCCATCAAAAGCTATATCTATAACTGATCAAATGAAGTTCGCGTCATTAATTTTATCTACCGTTACTTTCACGAGCGATGGTTGGAAAAGTAATAAAAATGGTTTGTACAAGCGTATCGAATAGTTCTTTTTTTATAACGCTTAAAACATAAAAAGCTTAAAGCATAAAATATTGAGTCGTATATCACGCAACACTGCTAAAATTCCGAAAGAGTTTTTTCTAAAGAGCAAGTAAACCTCCAAATGATGCACATGTTTACTCAACTTTATGAGTGTCACAAAAATTTAGAATGTAAACTAATATTATTTTTATGTGGTCCCGGCTTAAGCCTTTACCTCTTAACACGTGCGATTAAAATTTGTAAGAAAATAGGGGTTTCTTTTTTACAAATTTGTAAAAAACATTTGAGGTTATTTCCTTCAAATTGCCGAGAAAATGGGAAGTTCTTTCTTTCAAATTGGTAAGAGAATGGAAGTTTGTTCCTTTAAAATTGGTAAGAAAATGGGAAGTTCTTCCATAAAAACTGGTCAGATAATGGGAAGTTCTTTCTTTCAAATTGGTAAGAGAATAGAAGGTTCTTTCACACAAATTGGTCAGAAAATGGGAGGTTCTTTCTTAAAAATTGGTAAGAAAATGGGAGGTCCTTTCTTTCAAATTAGTAAAAAAATTTAAGGTTCTCCCATACACGTTTTTGAGGAAATGGCAGGTTCTTCCAATAATTTGGTAAGAAATTAGGAGGTTCTGGCATACAAACTGTAGAGAAAATGGAGGTACAAATATAAATGAAATAGACATATACTATCATTTTTTATCTTAAATTCATCTTTAAGAAGTTTCTTTTAGCTTAGTTCCACAACAATTAACTATCGTAATTATTAACATTCACAACTACAATTCAACCCTTTTTCACTCTCCTTACAAAAAAAAACTACTCATTTCGATTGAACCATTATTTTGAATTACAGTGACAATTTATTATAATTTTGATAAAACCAATTAAATTTAAAAGTGAAGTTCGTTATTCTTCCCTTGTTACATGGAGGAGGTTATAGATCGCATCGAATAACTTGGTCCATTCCGTCCATAAGACTAATGTTGAATTTAGCATTAGACTTATGGACAGGCTGGACCGAGGTGTTTGATCCGCACTGTACCCGGACGTCACCTGTTGTACCGTTAGTCTTGAACCTTTGACGACGCTTAGCCTTTGACTCCTGGGCGACGAGCTGCCAGCACATTAGTCGTTTATTTATCGCATTTTCATTGTTCTTAACGTGGTCGATGAGCATCTTCGTTGTCTTCTAATTATTCTGATTGGTAGAAGTGTTTTTGCCCCTTTTAACGACGCAGGACTTACGACACGCGCACTTAGGGGCTTTTTGCTCCTTTTTTTGCGCCGTTAATTAGGACTTACGGCAGTAGAGGTGGAGTTAATGTTGATGCGAAATATAATTTTGAGAAAGGTATTTTGGGTAGTTAAGGTTTTAAATAACGTGACCCCTCAAAAATTTAAGATGAACTTCATTTTAAACTTAATATACTTAAACTAAAAATAAAAATCTTTATACAAATTTAAGAAAATTAATGCTGTTCTACACTATGACATAAAGTTAATGAGAAACAGCATGAGTCGTGTAGACTGAAGACCCCACTCCATTTCAATCAGATCAAACGTTGGGAACACCAATTATATTGAAAAATACATAATCTATTTTCTTTAATGGACTAAAATAGATTAAATGACAAATATTAGTTTATTTTTTTTAAATAGTTTGTATATTTGCAAAATCTATTTAAATCAATAAACTATTTAATTTTAATTTTTCATCCAGGCGAAGTCAGAAATAACGCAAACTAAACCAAACAAGCGAGCTTATTTTTGATATATTTTATTCAGGATGACGTTCAAAAATTTTTATTCCAAAAAATATATAAGAATTTGGTTACAACAGGAAATTATGTTTTGGGACTGTCCACAAAGACTGACATCTGTGTGTGGGGTGGCATTGTACAGTTCGCCTCTGATGTATAATTAGCACAACTTAAATCCAGCACTGGCAAAGTTCAACACTTTCATTTTTGAATTCGTCTAGGTATAACTTAAAAAAAGGTTTTTGTAGGTATACTTGTGTTGTAGGTTGTAAAATATCTCAATGCAGAACTTTAAACAGAAATGTACGATCCAAAATGATTAATTATAAAACAAAATATGAAAGATAATAGTGAAATTTAAAATCAGTTCATTTTAGGCCAATAACCTTGTTGGAAAATCACAAAATAAAAATAGTTGTTGTTTAAACCAGCGGTAAGAATCTTCTATGTATTCGAGCATATAATACACCTTATCATGTCCACATGGTAAAACACAGCGACCACATAGTACAAATAGACGGAGCACACGAGGCGCGACGTGAAGCCATAAATTTGCTTCTAGTCCCTATGTATGGAGAAAACAAACTGAGTAAAAAATTACAAATATGGTATCAAATTAAGGGCCTGAATTTCTATAGTACCAAATATAAATATCTTATAGCAGAGTACACATCGTAAACACTAATAACCTAGAAGCCTGTCCTGAATTTTCTTTGTAGGAGCTGCCATCAGGGAATGCACCTGTAACGTTCCTATGGTGAATAAACTGCTTCTAAACCATTTATATTGGTACCATAGCAATTGTGAAATTCAGACCTTAAATTTGATACTACGTTTGTTTTTGTAGTCGAAGATATTTTTGTAAACAGTAGTTTAGCATTGACTTTGTTTTTATGCATGCGCTGCACAGATAAACCCTATCACAAAAATCAAGTTATCAATCAAACTACGGCAGCTATTTTTTTAATATATAATTATGAAACTCTAACTCTATAGCAACAATTTCCACCATTTTTATTTTACCTGACTAAAAAAATTAACAGCCGAAAAGTCGCCACTTTATTATGTTAAATTTTAAAGTTGAATAAAAACTTTTAACTTTTCCACTTTCTAAAATAGAAAAAAAATATTTTAAATATAATTGATACTATTACCGTTCCAAACTAAAGGACTCCTCACCTGCAAAATTTCAACCTTTTGCCTCAATGGTATAAACTACGAGTTATTTGAAACGTGAGCACTGACAGACTACGCGGTTCTAAACGTCGTTTTATGTTTCTCTACCTAGACAAGATGACGGCCTCTGCTTCATTTGCTGTAATGCTAGTAAAATAGGCATGCTCCGACTATTTTTACTATGCGGTCGCTGATAAAACATAACACGGGCGCCAAACAACCTAGGTGAAGACGTCAGCTGCCCATGTCAAATTCAAAATCTGCCGAGATAGGCATCACAGCTGACTCATTGGCGGTAACAAGCGAGCAGCAGCAGCAGTGGAGCGGAGCAGCGGCGGAGCAGCGGAGCAGCGGAGCAGCGGAGCAGGACTCGGAGCGCGGTGAAAGGATCAGTCACAAAGAGGACGTGTCGGGGACGGACAATGCCTGGGGTCGACGACTCGAGTTCCTTCACGGTCTAGAAATATACATATACACACGATCCTAGTGCTAATAAACGGCATTAGTAAACTTGCTTTCTCCCTTAAAGCAAGAAAATTAACAGTAAAAAAATTAACAATTATCTCACAAATTCATATCAATTTTTTTAAATCGGTTAGCAATTAACGGAGATATCGGTTTTTGAATATTTACCTTAAGGATAACATTAGACAACGTACTGCGTTTACCGCCAAACGAAAATGTCAATTTTCTAGGTAACCAGTTGACGTAGACTAGTAATTCAAGATATTGGATTATTTATTTTTTCAAGCCAAATTTAATGTTGGCAATTATATTTTATTAATTATTATAATTGTATGTACATTTCAAAAATTTTAATTTTTTAAAACTTACACGCCTATAACTTCTGAACCTGACTTTTTACAGACATGCGGGTGGTGTCATTTTGTTTTTCATCTTAAGCACTATTAATCCATGAAAATTTTGTCAAAATCGTTAGAGCCGTTTTTGGGACATTTGGATTTTTGTCGACTTTTATGGGTTTTATAGGGTAAATACCCTCAAAAATCTAAATTTCAAAAAATGAAAAAATGCCTGGGGATATCATCGCATCATATCTACATGCCTAATTCCATACAAATCGGACTTCTGGTATCGTCTCTAGCTTTGTTTACATATACACATCCACACACACGGATAGACAGGCATCACTCCGAAAGCCACTTTTTTGGATTTAGGGAGCACTAAAACGAATATATCCACTGACAACTCAAATTCTAAAATTTTTACGAAACCAATACCTTTGACTATAAATAAAATACAAAGTTAATGACAATACTTCCTCCATATACTATGTATAGGGGGGAGAAAGTAAATAAAAGTAATTTTTTAGAAGAGGATCGCCGCTATTTTAAATTTCCCTGCACGAATAAATTATTTACAAATGAGTTCCTAATACATTGCGCATGTTGAAAGTCTGGTTCAGCTGCCAAGAATTACCACAGGCACCACAGGGTTCAGGTTAAGTAAGGTTAGGTAAGGTTAAGTATGTGTTCATGTGGGTTGGGTTTCCTAACTTGACCTGACCTAACCTAACATAGCCTCACCTAGCTTGCCTACCTTACCTGTTGTAAGCGATTTCCTACATTTAAATAGTGGAATAGGCATGCACAAAAAATCCGGTGCAATGGAAACGCCGTGTCAATTAGCGTCTAAAAATCAAAGATGTATTTTGATAATCCATTATAGGTATAAAGAGTTGTCGAGTGTTTATTGCTACTTCAACGCATTCTGGATCTAAAATAAACATTTTACAACTCTTTATCTTTACAATGGTATACAGATTCGATCAATTTTGAAAATTATAAATGCCAAATAAATGACACTGTACAGAGCGTGTTAAAGGCCTTATACAGAATTTTGGCGTAGGTAGGGAACCCACTTCAACATATTGTATGTGCAGTCAATTTCTTTGATGAGAAACCCAAGACTTAGACTACAGACGCTGCGAACTCATCACATTTGCCCAACTTTAAGCTGAAATTCGGAGTTGATGCCGACTGAGCCAAATACAGGAGATATTCCTCTCAAAAATTATCTACAAATCTCATAAAAATGTACCCGATAGTGGAACTACTAAAATGACTGCAATCTGTCACGCTAAGTCTTACATCACTCTCATAATTGTTGGACGGCGAGTCTAAATTAGTACAGAGAATCAGCTTGCATGTGATACAGTACAACATATTTCCTTAACAATATGTCTCGTCGCGTCGACACCTTACGTAGTGAAAAAGCTAATAATATTAGCAAATCATTATTATTCAATTTTTTGGACTTTTCCTTTCGCTTCTAGTGTTTAAACCACACTATGTTTCTAGAGATCTTGAAACTCCACTCATTTTCAAGTGACCTACTTGTTAATGTTACATCTACTTACTTCAACTGAACCTACATTTTTTATTTTTCGTTTTTTACTCACAATTTATATTTATCCAACATTCAACAACACAGAAATCTTACTAACACAAAAATGTATACAAAACACACAGAACGTAATACAGAATGTACAAAGAAGAAAATTTGTAAGACAGGAGTTTATTTAATTTTCTTATTTGTATACTCTGAATTATGGTCAATGTGTTTTGTGTGAGTTTTGGCGTGATTGAGATTTCTGTGTCGTTGGATGTTGGGTAAATGTAAATTTTGTAAAAAAAAGAAAACCCAAAAAATGTAGGTTAAATAGAAAAAGGTAGGTTAATGTAACATTAAGTAGGGTCACATGAAAACGAGAAGATTTTCAATACCTCTCGAAACGTAGGGTGGTTTAAATACAGGAATCGAAGAGAAAAGGAAAAAATCAAATAATTCAAAACCTTTGCAATCATGAAATTTAAAAGTACAATCAACAAATCGTCCAATCAGAGGTAGATCACTAATATTACTAGCTAATAATACTCGTATATTGTGCAACAGGCCCAGTAATCGCCGAACGGGGCGTTAGGTTGTCCAACCGGCACCGAGTGCGGAGGTTAATTCTTCAGGTATCCATTAATGAGGGGCTTTTGTCCCAGAACTATTTACGCGATTGGCGAAGGTTCAGGAGCTATAAACAGCAACGCGCGCCCGCCCGTGTCACAATCTCCATCTTCTGTCACCGTCTTCTGTCTTCTGTCTTCTGTCTTCTGTCTGCTGTCTTCTGTCTTCTGTCTTCTGTCTTCTGTCTACTGTCTTCTGTCTTCTGTCTTCTGTCTTCTGTCTTCTGTCTTCTGTCTTCTGTCTTCTGTCTTCTGTCTTCTGTCTTCTGTCTTCTGTCTTCTGTCTTCTGTCTTCTGTCTTCTGTCTTCTGTCTTCTGTCTTCTGTCTTCTGTCTTCTGTCTACTGTCTTCTGTCTTCTGTCTTCTGTCTTCTGTCCTCTTCTGTCATCGCATCGCATTATCAATCAGTCGATTGTGGTAGATCAGTGATGGGGTTTACTGGCTAGTCCAGTCAATTTACTCGACCTTAGCAAATTACAAGAAGACATTATTTAATGGAATTCTACTGAGAAATATGTGTATTCTAAACATATTCAGAGTTTACCAAAATCGAAACATGGAAAACCTTCTAAAATCACGTTTAAAATGGCGGCTTTTCCTACCATACAAACGTTTTTTTATGTCACTCATCTGCATTTTTATTAAGGTTTTTTAAGATGTTGACTTTGGTATAGGACTAATTATTGTTGGGTGATTGGTTCTTCATTTTGTAAGGGTACTCATTTTTGGCCGCCATCTTGGATCCACAATATTGAATATAAATTTATTTTGCTAAAATAAAAATGGTGTTATGACACATCATTATAGACTACATTTATTTACCCTGAACTCAATGCTGCTGAAATCCCGTTTTTTTATTCGTTTAAAAGATATGGTTGGATGAAAATTCAGCCCTAAACATTTCTTATGGGCATTTAGTACTTTGAATATTATTTTGGATTATTTATTTTATAACTTCAGTTTCCATCAAATACAAGAATTCCATCAAAACCCGTCTTCTTACATTTTTTTAGGTTCCCTATTTTATATTTCGTATTAGCCTAAACGGTAATCAAACAATCAGCTGATTTGCAGCAAACCGACGTTTAATGCTTGTTTATTGGTTTCTTTATAGTGGAATGTAGTGGCAGCACTGCATCCGTAGCAAATGTTTTTTCTGATCAAAACTATTATCGTTCATAAAGCATTATTCATTTTAGGTTATTTTTACCCCTGGATTGGTAGGATTACTATCTGGTTTGAAATTTTCGACTCCAATCCAAATATTCTAGCCGGAAACGACCTTGGTTTCGACACATATTATGATCTGAGTAGTGTGATGAAAAGTATCGTACGTTACCCGGCCGATAAGTTTTACCGTACTCGCATGAAAATCCCACCATTCGCTTGATTTTTTTTCTCGTCCGGAAAAACAGTACTTTCCGGCCTAGTAGTGTAATATACTATATCAATTGCACGATCATTCGAGTACCACCGTAGTAAGTTGTTGCCGTAAAGACATTGTTGGAAGTTTATTACACATATCAGACACGTACAGGCGCATGTTTACCTCAAAACTAAAAGATACAGAAATACGACGGGCGGTTGCCAAACACAATGCCGAATGTTGTAAGACTTTATTACTTACTATGTAACCGTCAGGAGAGCTCAAAATGATTCAAACATGAAGAATCAGAACATGCTTCGACGTAACATCGTCGTCTTCAGCTGATCAAGGGATATGAAGATCATTGTCGACTTGATGGCTTCGTCAATAAATAAATTAAAAAACACATACACATAACATTAACGACACGAACTTGAAACATTGAGACAAAAATACACAGGTTTAATTACTTAAGACACGTCGCATGTGTTTTTTAATTTATTCATTGACGAAGCCATTAAGCCGACAATGATCTTCACATCTCTTAATCAGCTGAAGATGACGTTCTTACGTCGAAAATGTTCTGATTCTTCATATTTAAATCATTTTGAGCTGTTCTGACGGTTACATAGTAAGTAATAAAGTCTTACAATATTTTAATCGTACAGCTCAGGGGCTAAATAATGGATAATAACAATGCCGAATACTTAAACTTTCGCACACGTGCATTCGTGATGACGCAATTGATATAGTATATTACGCTACTAGACCAGAAAGTACTGTTTTTCCGGACGAGCATGATAGTTCCCGCGCGAGCGAAAGCGAATGGTGGAATTTTCATGCGAGTACGGTAAAACTTACCGGCCGTGTAACGTACGATACTTTTCGTCACACGACTCAGATAATAACTTTCAATCATAACGTATTACTTTCATAAACCAAAATGTTTTTCAGTCCTTCAAACCTAATATATAATAAACAAAACAACATTTGCTATTTCTGCCAGTGCTACATTCCTCTTAAAAGTAACCAATAAACACGCATTAAACGTCGGCTTGCTACAAACCAGCTGACTGTTTCTTCCGTTTCCTGTAATTGCAGTCCGGAAAACTTTAGCAGTCCAGAAATAGTTTTTTCATCATACTGTCCCAAAAACAGCCGTTTTTAGTTCTCTAAATCGTACGCAAAATGATCGTTTTTGGATCACTTCGAATAGGAGTACTGGAAAAACATATGGTAAATTTTGCCGTACGCTAATGTCAAAATTTGTTTATGTTACGTTTGAAAGGTTGAACGATTTCTTATCTTGTGTTTGTAAACAACTAACAGATGTGTAAATGACTATGACTATTTTGGATAACCTCAAAATTATGTAGTCTAATTTTTTAACGATTAAATGATTATTTATACATAATGATGAAAATAGTTGTTCATCACACGGAGCAAAAGTGTCTCCTTGGTACTCGATCGCATTTCCAAGCTCGGCTGCGCCTCGCCTGTAAATTATGATCTCGTACCAAAAAGAGCCACTTTCGCTCCTAGTAATGAAAACTACTATTTCATCACTCTGTATACGAAAATTGCCCGTTACCGTACAGCTGAGATCTACGAAAACTCTCGATTTCCTTACGTCAAAACAAGTAATGATCAGCTGCTTTTTCGGTAACCAAACATTTCATTCCCGTACCAAACAAACCATTTCCGTACCAAAACAAAATATTGCCGTACCCAAACAAACGAATTCCTTAATTTGACAGTTCAACCAGGTGACTTTATAAACTAAAATAGACAGTTCAGTTCGTATTGTGTTTACTTTTAGAAAAATGACTAAATTATGAAATGTTGGATCATTTTTTATAAGTTTGGTCACTTATTTGCATCGTGATGAAAAGTACTATTCACAACTCGTCACAAAAGTACCATTTTGGGGCTCGATAGTGTTTTACTTGCTCGGCTTACGCCTCGCAAGTAAAACACTGTCTTGCCCCGAAATGGGCTACTTTCGTGACTAGTAGTGAAATATACTATTCCGGACTGGTACGGCAATAGGTACCTTTCTAGCCAACAAAAAGGAACGTAAAACAGGTGTTTCTGTGACAGTGTGAGGAAAAATATTCTACAATGTCTTCACGGCAGCAAACTCAACCGACTACATGATCATGACCCAAATTTGTGGCGAAACATAGGTCGTAGTTTTGGCTAGAACGATTGGATTGAAGACGGTAAATGTAATTTAAAATCGATAATCACAGAATAAATAATATATTGCATTGAGACCTGTAGAACTGCAACTTCCCCATAGATAGAAATAAAACAATTACGTGGTGCAGTTGTCCGGCTGATTATAAGTGTATAAAATGCAACAGTGTCCATTGGATTCTGTGTGTACCACTAACACGCCGCCGACTACCGAATTTTAAATATTTCAGTATCCAAAAAATCAAGCAATCTACAACTACCTAACACGGGAAGATAAATCAAGTACTCTATGCAGACGGTATTTTCAAGGGAACATAACATAGTTCTACTTAGGAAAAACCATCACTGTATTGAAGAAAAAGATCTTCCGCTCAGAAACGCTATTAAACCTTTTCACCTACTACCGTCAACTAAAGCGTGGCTTACGATTCATTTTTTCATCCCGTATAATGCAACAGTAGAAAATAAGGTGAATTATTACAGGAGCACGGGTGGTTTGAAGCTGACTGTACAAAGAAGTCTTTGAAGCTCCTCGTTCCAACAATCTTTTGACCCGCGGAACTTCGTTAACATCGCAAACCTCAACTTAGATTATTATGGACTATGTAAATATTCTTCAAAGTTCGCTACATAACCGAAAAAATACTTTGATGTCAGTAAAGATCACGTGAGTTAATAGGGATACTGAAGTTACTTAATCGAATTTGGGTTTTATTTTTATGAACTCCATACCGAATGTGTAAAAATTTGTCTTACGTTTACGTCTTATTTACGAGTACGGAGTTTAAGCACTCGGTATGGAATCAAAGTTACTGTACTTATAATTTGCTTTTCGTGTTCCGAGTGCTTAAACTACCGTTTTTTTTTTGTTTTTTTTTACTTACACTATATATAAAAAACAATGGAACAGATAAATTTTAATATGTTTTTAAATTGATATATAGTTTAAAATATACCTAATCATAACAATAAGATAAAATTTTTCCCCATAAAGGTTTTTTTAATAAAACACCGCAATCCATCATTTAATGATATTTCTTAAATAGTACCAGGAGTCCGAGCTTTGCTCGGATAAAACAAAAACCACCCGAATGCATTATCAGCTGTTTTGGTTCAAATTGTCCACAACGTTAACATGGGCACAACGTTATGTGCTGAAGGTCAGAAACAAGACTTTTCCCAGTCTTTGGACCACCTAGAATCGATTCAAGACCGAAAATTCTAAATAAAAAAGGTTCTTGGACGAAAAACTTTTTTACCAGTACAAGTGTTTGTTTGGGAGGATAGGGATTCAATGTTTTCAAGAAAATCAAGAAAAATTGTTTCTACAAGTCCTGTTATACGAAATACTTGAACACACATTACATATTTTAATTGAATTTGCAGCCAAAGAATGTAATCACTAGGAAATATACGACAGAGAAAAGTCGAAATACCGACCGACCTCAAAATAACAGTTGATACCCCCGATGCGTCAAATAGACCAAAACAAGTCGTTAAACTTTAGACTGGTCAGCTCAGATAAGGAGGCATCAATGCGTTTTATATGCTTGTGAGATATCTACATACTAGCTACAATATTATGTGTAAGTGAGCACAATGTAAAATTGATATTTGCTTTTCAGAGACTCTTCAAAAATTGAAAGGGGTTTAAGATTTAAGATAAACTTTATAAAAGAATAAAATAGATTGTTCGATTAACCTATTGCTCCTGTTCTTCTTACTCCGTTCACTTACACGTGGACGGAGTCTTATTTTAATAACTCAATAAATAACTCAATACATAATTCGTCAAAGAACATAAAAATAAACAGTTAACATTTTATTAAGTGTAAAAGAATACATTTTTGTTTAACCTTAATCCTTAAAAAACCTCTCCGGCCAAATAACAATAGAAATAATGCTCACTGCATGTAAAAAATTATTAATAACTAATTCACTCGCCAATAAGAAAATTAGATGTACGCCTATAGTAGGACATGATATTTAAAGCACCGAGAGTTGCCACAGAATTCCTGTGTACAAAGACTTCTTTGAACGCACCGCCTTATAATAGTGCAGGTTAGTTATTTGGAGAATGTAATTTACTAAGTCTAACTATTCGATTCTACGCTCGCCTCTGAGGACAGACCTTAAGAGAGAATGCTTTATCATTCTTTATCATTCTTTTATCATTCTTTGGTGAGACAGATACCTCATGCAGGACGTTACCCTGAATATGAGTGAAGGATGAGTGTGATGATCGTGATGATAATGGCGCGATCTTGTAGCCTTGTTACTGACTAAGATTGGCACGTTCCTTAGACAGGACTGTTAATTAATAGCCCAACAGCCAATGGCAGCTGGCTCCAGAACCAACCCTTCAAAAAGCTACTAACTTTTCTCGCAATCGATCCGGCTACCTACAACTTTGTAGGCTGGCACTATAACCACTACACCAACCAGCCTTTTAATACCTTCGCTGTGTACTTTGATTTATATAAGATTACAAAATCATCAGCCGATTATAATATGTAATGGTAGTAGAACTTAAATTTGCCATGTAAAATACATGGCTTTAGAAGATTCCTACAAAAATCTACAAACCACGCTATGCAAATGTCTCTTCTAAGTACGTACTTAAGCAATAATTTAGAGGATGAAATACAGTGTTAAAGACAAAAACAATACCTATTCTTATTTTCAATTTTATATGCATGTTAAAGATACATAACTGTGAAATTGCATATATAGTTGATACAGATATATATGATATATATATATATAAATATATATATAGTTGTATATAAGATTGATCTTAGTTCAAGTCGGGCTGAGACATTCAGGGGTACATATTTCAATATATAGACATAAAATTTAATTCTTCATAAAAAAAAGAATATGAATAGAGGTCTAATCCTTCGATTTCTTGTATACATAAACCATTATACGAAATTAAAGTTATTTTAAATAAACAACAATACTATGGATACAGCGACGTTATTAATTAGCTTTGTGACATTTATTTTCACCTCATGTTTTCAACATCAATTTCGTACCCAAACAAACGCAAATTAAAGCTGGATTGTTCTATACTGAGTTTGCGCTCCGTTATTAGTTTTTAATTACATATTTCTGATGTAATCTAAATTTTCCCGTTTAATTTTTGATCAGAGACAAACTGCAGTTATTAAAGTCAAATAAAGACAGGTCTATATTTTCGTTTAGGTAGAGTTTTTGTTAAAACATTCTGTTTGTATATCGTGTTATATGTAATGTTTTGTATGATTGACGGTATGGTACCTGATCAAATCCAATAATTTATAATCCCTTGAAATGTAGTCGAATGCTTTTAACTTAATTACTAAAGCCAAAAATTAAAGTTTCTATGGAGTAAAATTTATTTAAGAAATAGTATAAAAAGACTGAATTGATAAGAAATTATAATCAGAAAACTAATAATAGTTAGTTTAGTTAGTTAGCATAATTTTTTTTTTTTTTTTTAGATTAAACAAATTTTTAATAAATACACTAGATACGAAAGAGAACACAATACTTTTAGGAGGAGTGATAAAACTAATCTTGTGAACTGTTTATGAATGAATGGTGAAATTACTCGATCCAAATTTAAATCTTGGATTTTTAAGACTGTGCCTGTTTATATTAGCAAAACATACTATCGTCTAGTCAACTTACAAGCTCGAAGGTCCACTTTCAAACGCGGTCAGTGCCACTGCCATTATTATTATCCTTCCGGTTAAAATCTGTATCTGTATAATGTTACTTTTTTCGGAATCAGTAGGTGTTTTGTATTTCCTATTTGACCAAGACAACGTTAGAAGAAAACACTAATTGAATAGTTGAAGAAAAGGTAATAATGATGAGTATATCCTGTATATCTCCAAATACTCAATCACGACTGTTAGCAACTTTTAACATCCTGTAATTTATTTAAGACAGGGCACCCTGCAAAACTTTTTCAAAAAACCTTCTGAACTTAACAGGTTCAGAAAAATATGTTCTTTAATTTTGAAATAAGAAAAATTTAAAATAATTGAGAGCTCTGTAAAAATATACTCGAAAACCTCTCTAAACCTCTACTACTACCTCCAAAGTCAAATAAAAGTAATATCTCATAGCTTTACAATGTACCGCCCTAGGTTTTAGGCGATAACAAATTATCCAAATATTTTATTAACGGTAATGTTTTGAAGATATACAGGGTGTTTGAAAAGTCTGGGTACGGCCTATTATTTTTCAAACCATAGCAGAAAACATCTATAAACTTTGCACTGTGTCATATGGCAATGTAAACTATTTTTCCTTGCTATTGCCATGACATGCCAACTATGGGGGAAGGCCCACAGAGGAAGTCATAGAAATCTTAAATATAAGCACGGGTCGAGTGATACCTAATTTCAAAGAGCTCAGTTAGAAGAGGTGAATGCCGCAAGTAACCGAGTCTCAAAAGATGTATCCATCTAAGTCAGAAATGGCAGCGCATAATGTACTTCACAATGTTTACCTAACAACCTGCCATTTCTGATTGGATACATCTTTTGAGATGCGGTTAGCGGCATTCAACTCTACTAACTGAGCTCTTTGAAATGAGGTATCACTCGACCCGTGCTTACATTTAAGAGTTCTATGACTTCCTCTGTGGGCCGTCCCCCCCTGGTTGGCATGTCATGGCAATAGCAAGGAAAAATAGTTTACATTGCCATATGACACAGTGCAAAGTTTATTGATGTTTTCTGCTATGGTTTTGTAAAATAAATAAGCCGTAAAATAAATAAGGCTATTCAAACAACGGCTATAAGCCGTATGGTTTTGTAAAATAAATAAGGCTTTTCAAACACCCTGTATTTTTCATGAAGGTTATTAATGTTTCATTTATTACAATCGATTAGTACTTGATTACCGTATAGATGAGTTTGCATAATGAAAACACATCAGAGTCATCGTACACTGCCATCCTTGCCGGCTCATCGTGCGTTCACAATTCAAATGACTTGTAGATTTCTAAGCACTACACTCACTTGAGCAATCACTTCCACAGATAGAACGTTAAAGCTAGGAATAGAAAGGTTTCGATACTATACAAACTAGCTGATGATGTCCCGCTCCTCTGGAAAGAGTTAATTGTGAATAAAAACAAATGCTCCAGCTGTTCAGCCCTTTTCTTCATATTTGTGCCCCTAGAGAATGTTTTTTTTAACTTTTCCTCGAATTTTCCACTGAGACCTTTTATTCTAATCAAGGGTAGGGGGGGGGGTTGCACACTCGTATAAGTGTCACAAGTGGGAGTCATACTTATGATTTTCTCAAACTTTCTGGTATTAACGGCTTTATTTATAGATAGTTATAAGTAATAATATAATTTAACATTTTAGTCTTCCCTTATGAGAATCGCATAAGAATCTTTATCTAAATGAAAATATTTTTCCTAGGAATGTTTACTTGATCCTTCCACTCACTGACTCATTTCTACAACAGCTTTCCATAATTTTGATGAAGCCTATTGATTATCTGAATATATTTCTCATCCGCGAATAGGAAGTATCGTAAGTAGTAGAGACGGTTAGCCATAAGAGAATCTATGTTTAGTTTAACCTTTTTGATTTTATGATATTTCCAGAAATCCCTTTTTCATAGGAAATAAATTATGATGATACGAAATGTACTAAGGTTTCTGTAAAACACACACACACACACACACACACACACACACACACACAAACAGAAGTTTAAAGCTAGCCACTTTATGAATCAGCATTAGATTCCTGCAAAACTCTTGAATAACAGTTTTAAATATTTCGCTGTTTTCAGAACAAATAATAAACGTCGTATCAAAATGTTGATCTTCAAAATCGTTTGCTATTCTTGCTAATTCTTGTTAAACATACTAACGAAAAGAGGATGATTCTAAACTCTTAAGTTTATCACTTGTAATATTCTTTTATGATTTTACTGTCGCATTACAAAATTAGATCACTAAGATTATAAGTTCTTAAAAGTAAATAGTGATAAAATATTTTGGTTTCAGGTCTTTGGATAAAATTAAATTATAACCACTTTAAGTAATAATTCGCTTCGCATGTTAAATAAAAACAAATTACACTTTTAACCTAATCTGAGAGACCAAGAATTACAAAAATAATGTTATAGAACAATTCATTTATTTTAAAAATTATTCTCATCTTCAATATTATAACACTATCAAACAGTGCTTAATACAAACATATTATTCCATTTTATTTATTTTCTTATATTTATTTTATTTACTTTATTAATATATTTAATTTATATCTTTTGTTACGTAGTCCCTGGACGTAATGTTGAAGATATGATGTCGGACAATAGCACAAAGAAATGACATTTAAAGACCATGCTGTAAATCAATAATATATTCACGGCTTGTTTCATTTTTAATTTACACGTAACTGTGTTGTTTTCCTAGTTGATGACTTATCCTTAAAAAAATATTCAAATATTGGAACACTTCAAATAAATATAAAACCGTTTGATAAGAAGCACACCACAAACCCAACCCCAATCTAATTAATTTAGGAATATTAAACTCTAGAGTTAGTCGGCAGTTAACTGCAGAAATTAACTTTATAATTTTATCACCAGGCATTAAAAGTTACGTAAATTGTTTAGTTATTTAAAATAAAAGAGCCTAACAAAATCTCTCTAATTACTGAAATTAATGAGGCGGCCGTTGAGCCTCGGTCGACTGAGGTCTTCCATCTTGGGGACTCACAAAAGCCAAGATTCAATTTAGATCATGGCTGGGATACTGTCCCTCCGAACCCGTCATAATGGCGAACAGGACTTCGAAGTTGATGACGCTTAATTATACATGGTGTCCGGAAATTATGATAAAATACTTTATTATATGATTTTAAAGGTTAAGTAAGAAAAAAATGTTTTGTAAACATTGATTTTAAATTGCTTTGTTTCCGAATGTGTGTCTAATTGTATATCTCATATTTAATGATACATCATGAACCGCTAAATGTACAAACTTCGCCCCTACAATCATATAATAAAATATTTTACTATAATTTCCGGGCACAATGTAGATAATATTATAGTATAGACATGAAAGTAATGAACTTATTTATTCCAAATGCAAGTAATTCACTTGACTGACCCTCATTATTGGCTGATTCATTTACTGACTGGTCCACTTACATACTGGCTGATTTTTTGACTGACCCTACTCACCGACTGATTTATTGACTAACTGACCTTACTTAGAGACTTATTTATTGAATGACTGACCCTACTTACTATTGACTGACCTACTTACGGACCAATTTATTGACTGACAGAACCTACTCTCTGACCGATTTATTGACTGACTAACTAACCCAACGTATTGACTGATTTGTTGTCTTATCCTACTTATTGACTGATTTATTGACTGATTAGCCCTACTTACTGACTAATTCTTGACTGACACTAAGTAGGCCTACTGGCAAGTCTATTGACTGACTAATCCTACTTACTCAAGGATTTATTACTGACTGACCCTAGGCCTACTTACTGACTAATTTATTCGCAGACTGATCACAATTTCTCAAAAACTTTGACCATAAATTTAAAAATCAATTCTATAGGGCTTTAGACTATAAATTAAATTTGTAGTGGTTTCTGTTGTCTAATTTGAAGTAAAATTATTTTATATAGTTTTTTGACAGCCTGTATGTATGTATTTCAAATGTAAGCTGATAATAATAAAATATTTAAGTAATCTAATTCTTTTCAGATTCATTTGTACATATCAGGTAGACTTTAAGGTACTGTGAAGTATTGAAAACTACAAGATAAAATAAACATTTCGGTGAAATGCATATCGTAAACCCAAAGTTTGTAACGCCAAATAGAAGTGATGAAATTCAAGCTGACTCAACCTTCTTTCGTTATAATACAGTTAGATAAGTAATAAAGAATTATTCATAAGAAACGAATCATTACACTTATAACCATTAAAAGTTTAATGTTTTATCTCCCTAAATTTCTAAAATAATGGATAATTTTAGATTTTTATTGTTCTAAATTTTTATTTTTTATTCTAAATAAAATTATAAATTTTTAAAATTGAAAAACATGATTCAGAAGCATTATGAAATACTTATCTCGTCGTTTATCTTCTTACTGCATAAAGAAAAACTTAATTCATCGAAGCTTGTTTAAATCAACAAGTCTTTGATAATAAACTGATTATTTTAAAACAAAACGTTACCAGAACAATAAAACTACCTTTTAACATTTCATTTGCTCGGTAAAAATTCCTGAGGATACATTTTTTCGAGGAACCTTATTTTAGAAGGAGTATTACCTCCATCAAAACAATAACAGAAACGGCCGAGACGAGTCCTAAGGGTCGGAGTAAACTGACAGCCAACGGACCCGCCGGCCCACGGGCTTAGTTATACATTGGGTTTTGACAAGGCAACCGCCCACTCCACCTCTCTTCAATACTCTAATAGTTAATCACTAATTGATAACTGTTCTTTAGTGATACAAAATTTTAGACAGATCCTATACTAGCGCTTTCATTACGGTTTAGAATGGAGTTCGAATTCTGGAAAGTAAATAACCACGGAAAGTGTATAACTATTAATTTTGCGTCTAATTTCTCTAAAAATATATAAAGCAATAAAAAATAAAAATATTTGTTTACCGACACCTAGCGTGTACAATTGGACTATTCTAACGACTTTCTCTTTAATTCAAGACGTTTGCTGAGTGAACAATCATATCCAGTCGTAAAGCTAAAACAAATCCCGTTGTAATTTCGAAAGAAAATCTAAATAAAGTTAAAAGTTGAAATCTTTATTATTTTGTCATTTTACATCTTATGCGAAAAAGTGGTATAACATTGATTTATGCTCTTATGCTTGGTTTTAAACTTCTAATATAAATGATTTTTTCATAGTACATATTACGTGAAAAATAGACTCAAATTGACAGTAAATGTTACTTAAGTTGGAATTCAAATTAAATCTCTTTCGGATAAAAAATTACATTGTCAACCAATAGTAAGCCCAGTTACCCATCACCTCACATTTGCAACAGGTACTAATTTCCCTTGAAAGCATGAAAAACTACAAAAACATTAGTTCCACAGTGCGGTCTTTGTTTTTAATCTGACTGTTAAAACAATCAAAACAACAGCACGGAATGTAAAGCATTTTCAGGGCTGTGACATTAAAGCTTGTTACACCGGCTAAACAGAACTATAAACATTAAATACTCGTCATAGAATCTGGCACCACCAAAGCAAAACGGTTGTTTGTCATATTAATGAAACAGTTCGCAAACAACACGATCGGGGGATCCTCATGTTTTCCATTCAAACAGATATGAATAAGTATTCAATACAATTTAATAAATGCATTTACCTTTTTATTTATCGATTGTATTTCAATTTACATAAACACTTACATCTAGAGTTGTTTCTGCTGGTCGTACGAGTTTAGAAGGATGTGAGGATGTTAAATTTTATTAAATGAAATTTAATTACTCTATGAATAAAATCGTTGTGTAAATATAAAATAATAATAAAAATAAATGTACAGTAATGAGTACAACAATAAGATTTAATATTTTTACTATATATTATGGTAACAAATAATAATAATTTACATATATTATGTTTTTTTCTTGCAACGAGCTTTATCGTTCTTTTTAAATAATTTGGATGGTACAATGAAGCAGGGCTTTGAAAGTAAATCGTTTTGTACGATAAATTGTTTAGGACCAGCATTAACTTTTTTGTCAAAACATTATTTTATTTTTATAAAACAAGGTATTAAATCATAATCTTTCTACCGCTAACGCTACTAAAATAAACTTTCCTATTTTTAACTGTACAAACCATGCGGTTCTTAAACTTGTTTAAGACTTGTCTTAACATGCATAATTTAGAACTACAGACTATAAGATACGTCGTAGTCATGTAAGATAGTCTCTAATGACTGTAAATCTTATTCACAACGCCTTTGTTACCGACCTGAATAAATTTTAGCACCCACACTCCCAGAGTCCATAACAATTATAAATAGTCACCTCTTACGATTTATTGCTTACCTGGACTAGTTTGCCAACTAAGACCTCCTATGAACATCTTTCTGCAACACAAAACAACATTTGTTGGTTTAAAATGTTTTTACAATCAACAAATATGTTAACTTATTTTAACTTATTTAAATAATTGATGTAAACTAATTAAGTAAATATTAGTATTACAAAATATTAATAAGTATGAAAATAGTGAAAAACAAACATAAGTATGTGTAATTTTTTAGGCTATATAAACCTTGCAGTTCATATAAAGCTGAAATCCAAACATCCAAAAAAATTATTAAAATGTATAAGAAAATATTTTTTTTTGGCAATGATGAGGCAACCAAAATATTATCGGGTAAGGCAACAACTCTGAGAACAACTAAGTCAGTGGACAACCCTCGTAATATGGTATTTATTTGTTTATTTTTATCATTGTGTAGTATTTTGACCAATGATACACAGTCACTCTTGTATTTTAGCTTATGCTAGTATCTACTTTTCATCCTAGTTCTAACATTCGTTTTGTTTGGGTAGTTACCCACCGGAAATTTCACTATTATAATTAATTGTCATTGTAGCCATATAAAAAACAATGAACAAAATTAATTATTAACATAATCCTTTAATTAATCACCCATTTTCATACAATCCTGCAGCCATCCGTTGCGCAACCAAGAAATTCAAACAGCTGTTAAAAAAATCCCGAACAATAAAGTCAAGGAAACGTTCTAAAAGTAAACGATTTCGTACAAAAAATATATACATGACCGTTTTGATAATTTAAGGATTTGTAATTTGTCAAATAAAAACAGCCAAACACATTATCTGGCGACAAATCGTGTGACATAATGAGGGAATGCGGATGAGAAATCGATGAAGACTCGTGGCGGGGGGGGTGAATAAGACTTTGATGGGGAGGGGGGCAGGTGGGGGGCTGGGGGGCGGGGGGGCGGGGGGCGAGTGGGTCAGTGGTGTTATGAGGGGTCATTCTACAGGCTGCAAACAGGTGCTCGTCTCAGGGAAATCTGGCAATGAGAGTAATGTTAAAATACCCCCGTTGCAGCAGACCTGCATACTCAGCGAATTTCAAATGCAAAACAACATATATCAATCAAACATAGCAAGATTTGACATGTTTTGGTAAGCTCCATAAGAATAACATGGGGAATGAGTATGCAGGTTTGCTGCTACAGGTATATTAAAACTGGGTGGTTTTAATTCAATATTTAGTAGATCTGAACTAGAAGAAGCTATTTACCAAGTTTTAACAAGATATGTTGAGAAATAACCGAGTTATAGAATTTTACTTATTTCCCATAAGGTTAACATTGGGACAACGTACTGTGTTTACCACCTTCAATATCTCGACAACCAATGGACATAGAGCAATGATTCAAATTACTAAATTGTTTGTTTTTTCGAGCTGAATTCAATGGTGCCAACAAAAATTCGATAAAATTTATTTTTCTATTTAAAAAACTCAAAAAACACATTTTTGGGGGGGTTTATCCCCCTTTACCCCCCCTTCCAATGGTCCGATCGGGCTGGTTTACGAACTCGTCCGAATAATGACTACTTTACCATTGGACCATTTTTGCGAGCGCTATCGTGCTCACAGACATATATATATAAAATTTTAAACGAATAGTGTTTTTGGCTTCTGGGGGCCCCAAAACGAAAAGTTATAGTGGTCCCGGGCTTAGATCTTACCATGAGACCTACGGTAATAGCTTCTTCCCTATAGGGGAAATTCGCTAACATATCTGAATCATGTAGCGTTAGTTCACCTCGAAATGAGAAATCAGAAATATGTTTATTACAGTAAGCATAATACATTTTAAGTACAGTGCATAAGATATTGTCAGGGTGTTCTTATGATGGCTTGTCAATTCACGAGTCAAGTGCTTGTTAAAAAATACAGGACTATCTTGAAAATAGCCATGCTAACAATAGGCTATTTTATTTTATGACATAATTAAATAGAGCGACGTTATAAAAAAATACAAAATATAAAACTCTGAAAGGAAATGGTAAATGTTGGGGAAGACGGCAAATTTTACATTAGGCTACTTAGGATTATTAATATTATAAAGACTATCTGTAAAGAGATCAAAGTATTCATTGGCGTTAAAAATTGGGTTGTTTATAAACAGTTTATTAATTACATTCTAAAGTCTAGTACTGAGGTAATTGCAAAGCATTAATCGGGTTTTTATTTAGTAATTTTCTACCGAACATATCATGACTACTTTTGGTTTTGTCCACCCTGACAAAAGGATTGTCGATTTTCCTGATGAGATAGGGAACCATAAAAGATAACATTACTATCTTAAATAGGGGATTACATTTTTTTATAGGCAATGAACCTTTTTTTTACCCAATTAACACAATATGATGTTAGGTTGAGGCCGATTCAAATACAAATTGATTATTCAAAGCTCATTAATCAAATTAGTATTTATCATAGAACTAGTAACCAAACCTAACCTTTATTTGATACTTTGCACCAATTTTCATGCAGCCTTAACAAACTTGTCCATTTATGCTACAGTATTAAATATTCATCATACCAACAAGCGGTTACATCGAGGAAATTTTATAAGTCTTATCCTTTTAGTTTTCTAGCTTCTATCACCTATAAATATTCTTTTGTTTTTTTTATGTACCACCTACGACTTGAACTTCAATAAAATAATACAGTTGAGAAAGATTAAAAAACAAGTTTTCAATGATTGGAGCAGCTGGATAGTTCATTTGCCTTGTTTACACGGAGATACATCAACATTTTCTGTACAGTATACATTTTTTAAGCGGATCACAAGTTAACAGATTGTACTACATAGCAATGTAGTTAGCAATTTACTAATAACCCCAATTGTATCACAAACAAAGTGTTAGTTTTAAATAGATAATACTGAATAACTTCATCCTAACAGAATCATGTTATAAGAGAGGAAAAATGTTTACAAAACGTTCAATAATTCGTTAAATAGTCATCATAATGACTGCGACAAACAGTATTAAAGATATTAATGCTAGAACTAATGTGGAAAATACTTCCATTCGCATTCAAGAATAGTATTTCTTGTAACTCGTGGCTTCCAATAATAACGTTTTAATGAGCTTATAACTAAGCCTAATAACATCTGAAGATAAACTTTGCTCTATTTTATTTTTTATTGAAATACTGTTCCTCCAATCGTTGACTTTAAAAGTCAATGTTCCAATGTTATTCTGCATATCTAAAGAGAAAGACGATTGTTCATCGCACGAGACTCTAAAGCTTGTGTTAAGGTAGACCGTCCTAAGCCCAGTGTTAAAAATAACAGAAGTGTGAAGGCGGACCATGTTATTTGGAACTGACTATAACCTTTCAAGAACACTTACTGCTGTCCACTGCTGTTTGTGGTCGCAGCATTCCATTTCGAACGAACAAAGAGCCATGCATTACCACTTTATTGATTCTGTTAAGAGAATTGTCAAATGTTTACAATCGTTCACGTTTGAAGATTTATATTCAACTGTGAAAACTTGCATTTTAAATTCGAATTGTAGTACGATAATCATTGTTGGGGCAGTTAATTTACAACTTATGTTTTTTAGAGGGGGGATTAGAACCATTTTATTAGCATCATTAGGAAATAGGATCCTTCGTTTCCGTTATAACAAAACTTGATGATTTTAACCTTTGCACCTCTGTTTTCAAAATCCAAAAAAATTTTTCTACGAATTTAATTTTTCACGATTATTTGCTGTCGATGTTGGTAGTTTGTGTTCCGATCGGTACAGATAGCACAGCAGCTACTTACCATTCTGTAGACACAAGCGTAATGTGATACGTGAGTTTGTTGTGGCGAACCGTCCGACAGAACACACAAACAATACTCGCTGTACGTCTTACTATTTGTGTTCCCATGACAACCTAGGTAGTTCTATTTCTATGCCGTATCGGAGGCTGATACAAAAAGGTTAAACGTTAAGAACTCATCTATGCGCTTTAGGTCTTAAATAACAATTTTCATTTTTACGACTAATTATTTCAAAGTGAGTTTCAGTCTCAAATAAGGTATTTTTAACCAACCCTCAACATGCGGCTAAACTACTTCACAGCACAATAAGAAGAAATTAATAAATATTCGTAAAAGTAATCATTAGTTAAAATAAACATCTATAACGTACACGTGTAAGAAAGTGCGTCTTCGTCATATTGGATCTATATAGTTAAGGTTCATTCGTTGTCATATTTAAGATCGTCTTCTAAATTATAGAATCTTTAATACGTTAAAGCGTAAGCTTGAATATGACCATTTTAATGCCTCAAAGGTTACGAAGACCTTTTATCAAAAAGAAAAAGGAAAATGAACCATACAGAACAACTATGAAATAAAGTGTGATAAAGTATCGCTATTTTTAACTCTGTCACCGTAACCAAAGTAGAGGCTTGTCCAAGGCGCGTTATAAGAGTGTCTAAAGAAGGGATGAGGAATGAGGAATCGATAAAGGATGAAGGGAGGGGGAAAGGGGGGGGGCTGAATGACAAGTAGAACAATGGAAAGAATGAGACCGTAGTCGGGAATCGCAACAGGTCTTTGGGTATGCAAACGTGCAGGACGCTTCGGGTACTCCATCTTGCCCATTTAACGTTCAAAGCGTGTAAAAATAAAGTATAAACTTTTTTCTCATTTAATTTATGTTAAATGACATTTCAATTTTTTAAGAAGATGGTATAAGTTGTATTTCAAAATATTCTTTCAGATTGTTATTTCCAGTATTTTTATATACTATTTAACCCCTTTACACTCCCTTTATACACCCTTTACACTCCCTTTTACACTCCCTTTAATCCCTTTACTCCCTTTATCCCTTTATGTCTCGGTATATCACATGCTTCAGCCAAAACTACATGTCGTAGAACCTTGATCTTGGTGTCAAATTAGAGCTGGAATTTTTTTCTTGAAATGTTGTGTACTATGGTTGTTGCACTTCGATAACTTTTAGGGCTTTGCCGTAATACGGGTTTTAAGATCCATGACAGTGTCAGGAAATGCTGTCGGTAAGATCTCTTTATATAAAAAAATATGGTTATATTTTTATATAGCTCCAATGATTACCAACAGAATGCAGCAATTCCTAAACCAATAAGGGAGAAAGTCTCCCGGGCAAAGCCGAAGTTATCAGCTGGTAATTAATCAAAATACTATTAATATTTGGTATAGATACGTTACAAACACACAAATATATATTGATCAAACTGAGAGCAAATATAAATTTGAGTAAAAACTCCGATCATCAATCAATCTTATAAAACTCATCTGAGTTGTGGGTTTGACGTAAATTATCGTCATGATAAATCTTAAAGGTTTGATCTGAAATCATCTTTACCAGAAAAAGTTTGCTAGTTCAGGTAGTTGTATTAGCCAATTTACTTGTCAACTGAATTAAAACATAATATTATTTTTTACTTTATTTTGAAATCATTGAGATGAAGATAAATTTCAGTTACCATAAAACCCTGTTATATATTACAATAGAATGGTGTAATCTGAAATGACCCTACTAGGCATATCGATTGGTGGGTAATCACCCAGTTTTAAGAGTCACCAGTTAATTACAGATTCACTAAGGAAACTCGTCGCCATAAAACTCTCCACAATTCTGTGATGGAGTTGTTTTTACGGAAGTCAACTTCTGGATGATTGATTACAGGATCAAATTCATTAAATAACGAGCAGTTTTGAGTAATATCCTGCGAACTTAAATATTTCAATAGCTTTCTCCTTACCAAGCTTACACTTTTGGAATTTGATAATTATTGATGTAATGGTATAACGCTTTTGAATAAATGAGAAGGAGGTGTCTCGGTTTCTTTGAAATTAATAAAAAATCTACTCAAACTTGCACAAAATTTTTACTTTATTTATAGTCTTTCAAAGCGAGGGATTATTTGGAATACAGTCATATATAGAGGAATATGCCTAGTAATAATCAAACTAATAAAATCGCATAAATAACTTAGTAGTTTAGTGATCATAGACGCTTACTTTCTTTTATAAAAAAAAACAAGCTTTATCCAAGCTTAACTCAAAAATCAAACTATATCGAAATATTTGGCTACAACTGTAGCACTATGACATTGCGTTTAATGTACAGTGCGGATACGAGAACTAAATTTAATTTCCTATTAATGTAGTCGACTTCCTCTAATACTAAATTCGAAATACCACGGGAATACGGGTTTCCTTCCAGTTACGTTTAGTTCGACTTAGGCATAGTTCGACCTATAGAAGTAATTCTTAGAGAATTTCGGCTTACAGAGGTAATTTCAGCTGAATATGAGATATGGAGGTAAACCAGATGAAAATTCGAGTTTCAGAGGTAAATAATAGTGACTCATTGTCACGTTGCGATGATATCTATCAGCCGGGGCTTCGCCTTACAGAGGCCCGTTTAGTAAATTTCGAGATATAGAGGTAAAGTGGATATTAAATTCTATTTATCTCCTGAACTTCGAGTTATAGAGGTAATTATTGCGTTTCTTCGACCTATAGAGGTAAAATATTACCGTAAACTTATTTCGAGCTACGAATGGTTTTTATTACAAATGATGTTCCTGATTTTGATCATAAATATTACTGGGTAAATTTATTTTAAGACTATTTCAGTTAATACCATCAGAGAGAAAAACTCAAAAATTTTTATTTACATTGGTTTGGGAGCGTATCTGCTGTTTGTTAAGTCAATTTATGTAAGTATTGACTAATGGCTGAATTTGAAGTAAGGAAAGCTTTTTGTGTGTTGGATCATCACATTAACCAATCAGTTATTAGCGTGCAACGACACTTTAGGACCAGGTTTAATGAAGATCCTCCTAATAACCATTTTTATTTTAATCTGCAATTGGATGGTGCACCTCCACATTACCACTTGGATGTTAGGGCTGAACTAAACAATTTGCTGCCGAGAGGTGGATCGGGCGCGCTGGTCCGAATGATGACGCTCTCCTGAACTGGCCTCCAAGATCTCCGGACATCACTCCCTGTGATTTTTTCTTGTGGGGATACATCAAATATAATATGTACAAACCACCACTACCAGAGAGCATACCTGAGATCCAGCAACGGACTATTAATGCCATTGAAACAATCGATCAAGACCCTTTGATCAAAGTATGGCAAGAGCTTGAGTACGGGATTGACATCTGTCGTGTCATAAGAGGTTCGCATATCGAAAATCTATAGTTCTGAGCACCTGTGACAAAAACCTTTGAGTTTTTCTTAAATTTTAACCATTTGATTTCTGTGTATGACTACTAAAACTATATTTTATGTATGCTTTAAATTATGAACATCATTTGTAAGAACCCTGTATTTTGACATAGCCAGTCCTTTGAGATTTCTTAGGATTTTCTAAGAGGAACCGATATTAATTCGAGTTATCAATGAATTCGAGCTATCGAGATTCGAGTCATCGATAGTTGACTGTAAACGTAGTTCGAAACGCATGCCAGCTTACTTGACCCGATAAGTTGGCACGAGTTGAGAACAAAGTTGAACACAAACGCTAACAACTCCGGACAACTCGCGACTGCCGCTTCCGCTCTAAATAAATACAGAGTTCGCCGCAATTACGCTCTCAATGAAATACTAACTTTATTTGTATCAAGCTACTAGCTGATAACCCCGGCTTTGCCCGGTAGATTACTCTCTTCTTGTCGTTTTCTTGTTGTTACTTAATTCTGCATTTTAATAGTAACCATATTAGCAAATTTCTAATGGTAACCATAGCAACTATTTAAAGAACTTCCAAAATCCTTGACATGGGTTCCCTTTGGAAAGCCCTGTGCCTAAGTCCTTAAAGATATCAATATCAAACCATCATAGTGCACATCATGAGATTCCAAGCTTTAACTTGATACCAAGATCAAGGGCTTGATACCACATGTAGTTTTGGCTGTAGCACTAAATATACCAACACACAACTCTCTTTATACATATAGTACCTGGTGGACCGAGCCTTGCTCGGTGTTATTTCATATTTAACAGTTCATCCAGTTACTATAAAATATTTCAATGTCATAAAATTGATAAATAGGAACCTTTTTTATTGCTCCATGGACTCTTCATCCCACTTGCTGTATTTTCCCTTGATGGCTGTAGATTCCAAACAGCTGTTATGATTACTTCATTCGTTTACACTTTCCTTGTTTATTTTCGTTGCCATCACGGCAACCCATAAGGGCAATGTTAATAATTTACAACTTTTAAATTCGATTTATTACGTTAATAGATTTTCTCCGGCCAAGTAATCTGCATAAAAGACGTTTTTGAGTCATAAATTACTTATTTCCAGACTTTGAAGGAAATCCTCGGAGCCGTTTTTGAGATCTTTGTGCAAGCAAGCAAGCATACAAGAACGGACGATAACATTGCTCATGTAAGAGTATAGGATATATATATATATATATATATATATATATATTAAAAATATAAAGATAAACTGAGTACCCTTTTTAAAATATTTTTAAAATATATTTTTTTTTTAATATAAAGATAAAGGGTACTCAGTTTATCTTTATATTTTTAATAATAAAAGTAGCCCTTCATTGTGAAATTATAATATATGTATATATATATATATATATATATATATATATATATATATATATATATATATTGATTTAAATAGTGAGGGGATTTTTGTGAAGAATCTATTTCCAAAATTATGAATGTACAAGTTCGCGCATTATATCTCCGCCTATGGCTTCAACGCTACCAACCGTATCATATGACTTTTTCAACATATGATATTGGTAAACACAACGTTTGACAAGAAGTGGGGCTTTCGAACATTTTTTTCAGAAAAGTACCCCTCTCCCCCCCGCGCCTTGCAACCAGCTGACTCAGTCATAGCTGGAGATATAATGCGCGAACTTTACATCCCTAAATGACTCGATGTACTCTTAGGGTTCGAGAAAGCAATATTGCTTAGAGCTTAATCTGCAGTGTTGCCCATTGGAGTATCAGTATCATTCAAGAGGTCCAACAGCAAGTCACAACCAGGAAGCAGCTGTATGTATACTGCAGCATTCAGTATGCAGCTGTTTATAAACTAAGAAAAGGAATTACAATCTATAAACTTTAGTCTTACTACAATCTAGATACTAAGGAGACACATTTCATTAAAAGACTGAGAAGGAGCCATGATAATTAGCAAATAAAACTCCAATCTGAAAGCTAAAGAGAGCATCACAGTCTGCAATCTAAGGAGAGACATCACAATATGAAAACTAAGGCAAGGTATCAAGATCTGCAAATTAAGGAGAGGCATACCATCTTTATTTAAATTTTTCAACCTAAATGTAAAGCTTGCTAATTTTACATCAAAATTAAAACCTTAGGCCTTGACGAGGTTTGGTTTTTCATCGTTGGTTGTAGTTCTTTACTATTTCAGCAGTTTGATTTAGCTGTCCCATCCCAGGACCTAGCCAGAATCGTTTTGCATATTACTTTAGACTAGGTAGTGGGTCACGGCATTCTCACACACCAAAGAAGCAAAGATTGGCGAGATTTGAACCCAGACCCCCGGAACCGAAGTCCCGCGCTCTAACCAATACCCCTAGCTGCTACCCCTATTTCAGCAGCAGTGTCGAGGATAACATTTTGCTTCATCTGTGTTAGTGCCCAATAGGGAATCCAATCTCGGGATCATGAATGGTTTTTTGGGCATACACAAAACTGGAACTCCTGGTATTCTCAAGTTCACTCTCGGGATTTTCGTGATTAATCAAATTCGCGTGAAAATCAATGTTGATTACGTTCCCATCCGTTATAACAACGTCATGACCAACCTAACCTAAAACTATAATGGATCTTTTGTGCACCTTTGGGCTATATATTTCATAATGTGTTCCGTTTTTACCTAACGTCTTTTATTCAGTGTTTTGTGATTAGGCCAACCATATATCGTAAATTCTTAACCTTTGTAATGTTTGTTATTTTAAAAAATCAACGTCAAAAACTTAAAACTAAACGTAAGACTGATCCATTTATTTCGCTATAAAATTACAATACCAAATGAGCGAAATTATACTTATTTTTTATATCAGCAAATGCGATGTTTGTTCAATTACCGGATTGATCCTGGAATCCCGGGATTAACTTTTCAAGTCCCGTAATCCCGGGATTGAAAATATCGGCCGGAATTGGATTCCCTAGTGCCCACCCATCGACCACATAGTACAAATAGACAGAGCACCCCTATCTTAATAGCACTGCAGCAAATGAAGCAGGGGCCGCCATATTCTTTCGGTATAGAAACACAAATCGACGCCTAAAACCGCGTAATCTGACAGCGCCCCTGTTTCAAATAACTCGTAGTTTATTCTATTTAGCATTCAGGCTTAAAGTTGAAATTTTACATGTGAAGATTCCTTTAGATTTGAACAGTAATAGTATCAATCATATTACCAAAATAACTTTTGTTCTATTTAAAAAAAATGACAAAAAGTCATGAGTTTTTTTTTCAACTTATAAACATGACAAGAAAAAAGTAGTCGGCTGCTACTTTTTTTATGTTTTGTTCAGGTAAATTAAAAAACGGTGGAAATTGTTACTTAAGAGTTGAATTTTTTAAATTATATTTTTCTGAAAAAATTAGCTGCCGTAGATTGGTCGTTAACTTAGTTATTGTGGGAGAGTTTATCCGTGCGGCGCCTGCATAAAAACAAAATCAATCCTAAACTGCGTTTACAAAAATGCAATCGACTTCAAAAATACCAATGTGTGTATCAAATTAAAGGTCTGAACCTCACAATAACTATGGTACCAATTGTAAATGGTTTAGAAGCAGTTTACGCATCATAGGAACGTTACAGGTGCATTCCGCGGTGGCAGCTTCTCTTAAAAAATGCCAGGACAAGCTTCTAGGTTATCGAAGTAAACTGCCTTGAAACAGTTTATAATTGGTACCATAGTGATTGTAAGATTCAGACCTTTAATTTGATACCTTATTTTTAATCTTTTACGTAATTTGTTCCGCCATCTTGTCTACGACTAAGGACAATCTCTAGCTTCATCGCGCGCGGGCCTATGCTTCATCTATTTGTACTATGTGGTCGATGTGCCCACCATACATCAGAGCCTGCGCCGCGCTTGTCGGTGTTCTTAGAGCATGCGCAGCGCTAACACGTCCACGTACGACATTAGGGTTCTGCGCCTTGAATACGCAAGTCCCCACGAGCGCCCTACGTGACCCATCTGAAATACTGATTCAATTCGTCTTTAAAAAAGTTCAACGCACTAATAATTAACGCTACATTTATTTACAATAAAATACTGGAAACAACGAATATACATTGTGTTATTCTTCGATTTAAGTGATAAATATTTAAAAACATTCTTTCCCTTAGTCAAAATAGAAAATAACGAAAGAAAACATTAAGCATACAGGCCACAAAAAAGGTTTTTTCATAAGAATAAACGGTGAGCGACAAGTTTCTTTACTGGATGTAAATGAAAAATCGACAAAACGTTTGATTGTAAATGAAACGGGAAGTATACTCACAACATGGTAAAAAGCGATTGAATGAAATCTGCTTTTATCTTATGGTAATGTAAGACTTTTTTCATTTGCATCATTTAATCAAACTAATCATATCATAGCAATCAATCGTGCATCAATCATGCCAATCGATAAATTATTTTAATTTCATTACCTTTCAAGTATCGCCCGAGTATAAAAACCACTATTTGTAATTTAACTTTCGTCATTCAGACATAAATTACCTCTGACACAAAATTAAAGTGGCTCAATGGTTTATGACATTGAGGGTTAACATTCCACCTTTGTTCATGGGAG
The DNA here is from genome assembly GCA_035578135.1 of Flexamia atlantica. Lineage (NCBI taxonomy): Eukaryota > Metazoa > Arthropoda > Insecta > Hemiptera > Cicadellidae > Flexamia > Flexamia atlantica. The sequence continues at coordinate 4,158,838 of JAQJVK010000014.1, read as the reverse complement.
AGTTATTGCCAGTGCGAGCATGTATGATTAGAATAAATTTTATGCAATTGAGATAAAATGTAATAACATCTACCTTAATGAATTGCTGATTGTAGCAATAACATAATTAACATTTGAAGAAAACGTGTTGAAATTTCTTTGTTTATTGGCTGTATACTTGGTGATTTGGTTGTAGGATGAAACTGTAACAAGTTCCTCATGACATTACGTAATTATATACATACATAATACATATCGTAACCAAAATAAATAGATGTTTTGTGTGCCTTTTTTGGCAGGACAGTACTGCACGATAAATTTACAGTGCACTTCTGATGAGAAGCGCAATAAAATAAATTTCTGATCATACAATACCATGTTAAATGTCTGTTTATCATGGGTAAGATTTTATGAACTGAGACACGTAGGGGTTGGTTTTAAATATATATGTTATGATTTAAAAAGTTGTAATTTTTCTGCGTAGTAAGTTGTAAAGTATTTTACATCATAATAAACAGAAATACCTGTTTTCTGCGCCTTACTCTTGCCTGTAAATTCACTATTCGCAGATCACTGCACGGTAAATTTACCGTGAAGTGCACAGTAAATTTACCGTGCAATAGGAAACGAAAACAATGTAAGTTAATAATCAAATTTGATTGTTTAAACAATCAGCTGATTGCAGTAAGCCGACGTTCAATGCATGTTTGTTTATTTGTTAATGTAGTAGCAGCACTGGTGGCAGTAGAAAATTTTTGTTTGTTCATTTTAGGCTGGGTTTGAAGAATTGGAAACGTAATAGTTTATACAAGGAATACGTTGTGATTGAAAATATGTTTTTTTTTTATTTGTATGATGTAAAGTTTCGTACGTCACACGCCCGGTAAGTTTAGCCGTACGTGCATGAAAATCCCGCTTAGGCTTGCGCGGAACCAATCAAGCTCGGCGGTAAAACGATACTTACTGGGCTAGTAACGTAATATAATAGTACGTAACTGGTCCGCATAGTTTTATAGTACTCGCAAGAAAATCTGTCATGCCCACCCAGTAAAACAGTAATTAGCATGGCAGGCTGGTAACGTAATACGAGGTACGTCAAAAAGTTTCTTGAATGAATATTTCTAGACATATAGCACGATCGCCAGTGGGAAATTTGTCTTGCGGTAATTGGTACGACTCCTAGGGAGGGAATATCGGTGGTGGTTGCGTCGCTGACTTTCCACAGTGTAGCAAGTCGACGTTGTCGGTTTTTTGAATAGTGGCATTTCATGAACAGCGCACTGGGTGATGCTGATGAAGAAAATATTGGGGGATTTCTCCATCGCCTCTTCTCCATAAGCTTGAATTAACAACTCAGGAGTCTCACTGGATGATTTTTAAAGTAAAACCAGAACAATGTTCGTGTGCTGTTGATGAAATTCCATTTTTTTTAATCCGACAACGTAGACTTGCAGGTACACGAAAAGCGCTTTCCAATGCTGCACTACGGCAAGTCAGCTATGCCACCACTACCGATATGCCCACCAAGGAGTTGTACCAACTACTGAAAGACAAATTTACCGCTGGCGATCGCGCTATACGTCTACAAAAATTCATTCCGGGAACTTTTTTACTGTACCTCGTATACAATTTTGTTTGATCTCCGACTTTATGTTTCTTCACTCTGCCTTGAAGTAAAAAATAATGGTGCGTATCAAGAAGCAGTAACCCAATCGAATATCAGCAGTTCCTTTACTTCTCACTCACGCTGGGAGGCTAGTATTAGTACTGATACCAAGTTGTATGTTGTGTATTAGTTACCAACCACGCACTTTATAACACTCCCGCCCTCAGAGGTGATTGGCACCGCAACTATGGATTTGATATCATCCACCTACAGACGTTTCAATTTTGTTTGTTCCAAGTTTGCGTGTTCTTGTTTTGTTGATCGCTCAGTTGTATCGGTTATCGCCTAAGTGGTAGGATTAGTTGTTTTGTTCTGCCTGGTTAAACTGTAGGTTGTTTATGTAATATCTAGATTTAAATAATATCTGCCGCCTATGTAGTGTTCAGCAACGATATTTAAATCGTACATCAACTGCCACTGAAAAGAATTTTAGAGGCCATGAGTTTTTTTTATAAATTCATTAACCGAAAAAATTTTTACTAATGATGAATTGTTAGGATTAAAATTACTAAATTCATATGAAAAAGAAATATAAATATCCATATAAATTAAACAGATATGACTACCGGTAACTATAGCTTATGAACTTAAAGCTACCACCGAGTTATGTAAAGGAAAGCATAATATACCAAAGACCTATATTATTCCTGAAAATATGATTGATTTTACACAAATTTGAAAGTTCGCGAATTATTGAAGACGAAGAATATAAATCATACTAGTACCGTTGAATTGAAAAATGTGATAAATAGCTAGTAACATTTAGGTATTTTATCTTCCGGCTTTAAAAGAAAATGATGACTTCACCGAATCAGTATGTACCATAGTTTATAACGAGCAAACCTTGTGTCAACAAATCCAGTTTTGCTGCTCAAATTTTACTTTGAAGCTAACGAAGTAACCGAATGACACAAAACACGAAAAAGCGCCAGACTAAATTAAACAGCAACAATCAATTACACAAACGCAGGCGCTAATTACTCCTGTGATCTGTGAGCGTCAAAGGCCAACGCAAACAATGACCTGTGAACAGAACAGATGATTTGTCAACAATTAGACCGAAGGCCCAGTACAATTAGGTGGGGAATGCGCCGCTGCCGGCGACAGTTAAAAATAAAGAGTGATAGCGAGACAAGGAGGCGGGAGCGAAGCCGGTAACTCAATCCGTGGAATAGAACAATAGCGGCCAGACTCCGCCCTGTGGTGTTGTATAACAGGCTGCAAGGTCGCTGTGGTGTTATAACTGAGACACAGGCTGGTGCAGTGGTAAGGTGGACAATAGCGGCCAGACACCGCCCTGTGGTGTTGTATAACAGGCTGCAAGGTCGCTGTGGTGTTATCACTGAGACACAGGCTGGTGCAGTGGTAAGGTGGACAATAGCGGCCAGACTCCGCCCTGTGGTGTTGTATAACAGCCTGCAAGGTCGCTGTGGTGTTATCACTGAGACACAGGCTGGTGCTGTGGTAAGGTGGACAATAGCGGCTAGACTCCGCCCTGTGGTGTTGTATAACAGGCTGCAAGGTCGCTGTGGTGTTATCACTGAGACACAGGCTGGTGCTGTGGTAAGGTGGACAATAGCGGCCAGACTCCGCCCTGTGGTGTTGTATAACAGGCTGCAAGGTCGCTGTGGTGTTATCACTGAGACACAGGCTGGTGCAGTGGTAAGGTGGACAATAGCGGCTAGACTCCGTCCTGTGGTGTTGTATAGCAGGCTGCAAGGTCGCTGTGGTGTTATCACTGAGACACAGGCTGGAGCAGTGGTAAGGTGGACAATAGCGGCCAGACTCCGCCCTGTGGTGTTGTATAACAGGCTGCAAGGTCGCTGTGGTGTTATCACTGAGACACAGGCTGGAGCAGTGGTAAGGTGGACAATAGCGGCCAGACTCCGCCCTGTGGTGTTGTATAACAGGCTGCAAGGTCGCTGTGGTGTTATCACTGAGACACAGGCTGGTGCAGTGGTAAGGTGGACAATAGCGGCTAGACTCCGCCCTGTGGTGTTGTATAACAGGCTGCAAGGTCGCTGTGGTGTTATCACTGAGACACAGGCTGGTGCTGTGGTAAGGTGGACAATAGCGGCTAGACTCCGCCCTGTGGTGTTGTATAACAGGCTGCAAGGTCGCTGTGGTGTTATCACTGAGACACAGACTGGTGCAGTGGTAAGGTGGACAATAGCGGCTAGACTCCGCCCTGTGGTGTTGTATAACAGGCTGCAAGGTCGCTGTGGTGTTATCACTGTCACACAGGCTGGTGCAGTGGTAAGGTGGACAATAGCGGCCAGACTCCGCCCTGTGGTGTTGTATAACAGGCTGCAAGGTCGCTGTGGTGTTATCACTGACACACAGGCTGGTGCAGTGGTAAGGTGGACAATAGCGGCTAGACTCCGCCCTGTGGTGTTGTATAACAGGCTGCAAGGTCGCTGTGGTGTTATCACTGAGACACAGGCTGGTGCTGTGGTAAGGTGGACAATAGCGGCTAGACTCCGCCCTGTGGTGTTGTATAACAGGCTGCAAGGTCGCTGTGGTGTTATCACTGAGACACAGGCTGGTGCTGTGGTAAGGTGGACAATAGCGGCCAGACTCCGCCCTGTGGTGTTGTATAATAGGCTGCAAGGTCGCTGTGGTGTTATCACTGTCACACAGGCTGGTGCAGTGGTAAGGTGGACAATAGCGGCTAGACTCCGTCCTGTGGTGTTGTATAACAGGCTGCAAGGTCGCTGTGGTGTTATCACTGAGACACAGGCTGGTGCTGTGGTAAGGTGGACAATAGCGGCTAGACTCCGCCCTGTGGTGTTGTATAACAGGCTGCAAGGTCGCTGTGGTGTTATCACTGAGACACAGGCTGGTGCTGTGGTAAGGTGGACAATAGCGGCCAGACTCCGCCCTGTGGTGTTGTATAATAGGCTGCAAGGTCGCTGTGGTGTTATCACTGTCACACAGGCTGGTGCAGTGGTAAGGTGGACAATAGCGGCCAGACTCCGCCCTGTGGTGTTGTATAACAGGCTGCAAGGTCGCTGTGGTGTTATCACTGAGACACAGGCTGGTGCAGTGGTAAGGTGTACAATAGCGGCCAGACACCGCCCTGTGGTGTTGTATAACAGGCTGCAAGGTCGCTGTGGTGTTATCACTGAGACACAGGCTGGTGCAGTGGTAAGGTGGACAATAGCGGCTAGACTCCGTCCTGTGGTGTTGTATAACAGGCTGCAAGGTCGCTGTGGTGTTATCACTGAGACACAGGCTGGAGCAGTGGTAAGGTGGACAATAGCGGCCAGACTCCGCCCTGTGGTGTTGTAAAATAGGCTGCAAGGTCGCTGTGGTGTTATCACTGAGACACAGGCTGGTGCAGTGGTAAGGTGGACAACAGCGGCTAGACTCCGCCCTGTGGTGTTGTATAACAGGCTGCAAGGTCGCTGTGGTGTTATCACTGAGACACAGGCTGGTGCAGTGGTAAGGTGGACAATAGCGGCCAGACCCCGCCCTGTGGTGTTGTATAACAGGCTGCAAGGTCGCTGTGGTGTTATCACTGAGACACAGGCTGGTGCAGTGGTAAGGTGGACAATAGCGGCCAGACTCCGCCCTGTGGTGTTGTATAACAGGCTGCAAGGTCGCTGTGGTGTTATCACTGAGACACAGGCTGGTGTAGTGGTAAGGTGGACAATAGCGGCCAGACACCGCCCTGTGGTGTTGTATAACAGGCTGCAAGGTCGCTGTGGTGTTATCACTGAGACACAGGCTGGTGTAGTGGTAAGGTGGACAATAGCGGCCAGATTCCGCCCTGTGGTGTTGTATAACAGGCTGCAAGGTCGCTGTGGTGTTATCACTGAGACACAGGCTGGAGCAGTGATAAGGTGGACAATAGCGGCCAGACACCGCCCTGTGGTGTTTTATAACAGGCTGCAAGGTCGCTGTGGTGTTATCACTGAGACACAGGCTGGAGCAGTGGTAAGGTGGACAATAGCGGTCAGACACCGCCCTGTGGTGTTGTATAACAGGCTGCAAGGTCGCTGTGGTGTTATCACTGAGACACAGGCTGGTGCAGTGGTAAGGTGGACAATAGTGGCCAGACACTGTCCTGTGGTGTAGTATAACAGGCTGCAAGGTCGCTGTGGTGTTATCACTGACACACAGGCTGGTGCAGTGGTAAGGTGGACTATAGCGGCCAGACTCCGCCCTGTGGTGTTGTATAACAAGCTGCAAGGTCGCTGTGGTGTTATCACTGAGACACAGGCTGGAGCAGTGGTAAGGTGGACAATAGCGGCCAGACTCCGCCCTGTGGTGTTGTATAACAGGCTGCAAGGTCGCTGTGGTGTTATCACTGAGACACAGGCTGGTGCAGTGGTAAGGTGGACAATAGCGGCCGGACACCGCCCTGTGGTGTTGTATAACAGGCTGCAAGGTCGCTGTGGTGTTATCACTGAGACACAGGCTGGTGCAGTGGTAAGGTGGACAATAGCGGCCAGACTCCGCCCTGTGGTGTTGTATAACAGGCTGCAAGGTCGCTGTGGTGTTATCACTGAGACACAGGCTGGTGCAGTGGTAAGGTGGACAATAGCGGCCGGACACCGCCCTGTGGTGTTGTATAACAGGCTGCAAGGTCGCTGTGGTGTTATCACTGAGACACAGGCTGGTGCAGTGGTAAGGTGGACAATAGCGGCCAGACTCCGCTCAGTGGTGTTGTATAACAGGCTGCAAGGTCGCTGTGGTGTTATCACTGAGACACAGGCTGGTGCAGTGGTAAGGTGGACAATAGCGGCCAGACTCCGCCCAGTGGTGTTGTATAACAGGCTGCAAGGTCGCTGTGGTGTTATCACTGAGACACAGGCTGGTGCAGTGGTAAGGTGGACAATAGCGGCCAGACTCCGCCCTGTGGTGTTGTATAACAGGCTGCAAGGTCGCTGTGGTGTTATCACTGAGACACAGGCTGGTGCAGTGGTAAGGTGGACAATAGCGGCCAGACTCCGCTCAGTGGTGTTGTATAACAGGCTGCAAGGTCGCTGTGGTGTTATCACTGAGACACAGGCTGGTGCAGTGGTAAGGTGGACAATAGCGGCCAGACTCCGCCCAGTGGTGTTGTATAACAGGCTGCAAGGTCGCTGTGGTGTTATCACTGAGACACAGGCTGGTGCAGTGGTAAGGTGGACAATAGCGGCCAGACACCGCCCTGTGGTGTTGTATAACAGGCTGCAAGGTCGCTGTGGTGTTATCACTGAGACACAGGCTGGTGCAGTGGTAAGGTGGACAATAGCGGCCAGACACCGCCCTGTGGTGTTGTGTAACAGGCTGCAAGGTCGCTGTGGTGTTATCACTGAGACACAGGCGGGTTCAGTGGTAAGGTGGACAATAGCGGCCAGACTCCGCCCTGTGGTGTTGTATAACAGGCTGCAAGGTCGCTGTGGTGTTATCACTGAGACACAGGCTGGTGCAGTGGTAAGGTGGACAATAGCGGTCAGACACCGCCCTGTGGTGATGTATAACAGGCTGCAAGGTCGCTGTGGTGTTATCACTGAGACACAGCCTGGTGCAGTGGTAAGGTGGACAATAGCGGGCAGACACCGCCCTGTGGTGTTGTATAACAGGCTGCAAGGTCGCTGTGGTGTTATCACTGAGACACAGGCAGGTTCAGTGGTAAGGTGGACAATAGCGGCCAGACTCCGTCCTGTGGTGTTATCACTAGACACAGGCTGGTGCAGTGGTAAGGTGGACAATAGCGGCCAGACACCGCCCTGTGGTGTTGTATAACAGGCTGCAAGGTCGCTGTGGTGTTATCACTGAGACACAGGCTAGTGCAGTGGTAAGGTGGACAATAGCGGCCAGACTCCGCTCAGTGGTGTTGTATAACAGGCTGCAAGGTCGCTGTGGTGTTATCACTGAGACACAGGCTGGTGCAGTGGTAAGGTGGACAATAGCGGCCAGACTCCGCCCTGTGGTGTTGTATAACAGGCTGCAAGGTCGCTGTGGTGTTATCACTGAGACACAGGCTGGTGCAGTGGTAAGGTGGACAATAGCGGCCAGACTCCGTCCTGTGGTGTTGTATAACAGGCTGCAAGGTCGCTGTGGTGTTATCACTGAGACACAGGCTGGTGCAGTGGTAAGGTGGACAATAGCGGCCAGACTCCGCTCAGTGGTGTTGTATAACAGGCTGCAAGGTCGCTGTGGTGTTATCACTGAGACACAGGCTGGTGCAGTGGTAAGGTGGACAATAGCGGCCAGACTCCGCCCTGCGGTGTTGTATAACAGGCTGCAAGGTCGCTGTGGTGTTATCACTGAGACATAGGCTGGTGCAGTGGTAAGGTGGACAATAGCGGCCAGACACCGCCCTGTGGTGTTGTATAACAGGCTGCAAGGTCGCTGTGGGGTTATCACTGAGACACAGGCTGGTGCAGTGGTAAGGTGGACAATAGCGGCCAGACTCCGTCCTGTGGTGTTGTATAACAGGCTGCAAGGTCGCTGTGGTGTTATCACTGTGACACAGGCTGGTGCAGTGGTAAGGTGGACAATAGCGGCCGGACACCGCCCTGTGGTGTTGTATACCAGGCTGCAAGGTCGCTGTGGTGTTATCACTGAGACACAGGCTGGTGCAGTGGTAAGGTGGACAACAGCGGCCAGACTCCGCCCTGTGGTGTTGTATAACAGGCTGCAAGGTCGCTGTGGTGTTATCACTGAGACACAGGCTGGTGCAGTGGTAAGGTGGACAATAGCGGCCAGACTCCGCCCTGTGGTGTTGTATACCAGGCTGCAAGGTCGCTGTGGTGTTATCACTGAGACACAGGCTGGTGCAGTGGTAAGGTGGACAATAGCGGCCAGACTCCGCCCTGTGGTGTTGTATAACGGGCTGCAAGGTCGCTGTGGTGTTATCACTGAGACACAGGCTGGTGCAGTGGTAAGGTGGACAATAGCGGCCAGACTCCGCCCTGTGGTGTTGTATAACAGGCTGCAAGGTCGCTGTGGTGTTATCACTGAGACACAGGCTGGTGCAGTGGTAAGGTGGACAATAGCGGCCAGACTCCGCCCTGTGGTGTTGTATAACAGGCTGCAAGGTCGCTGTGGTGTTATCACTGAGACACAGGCTGGTGCAGTGGTAAGGTGGACAATAGCGGTCAGATTCCGCCCTGTGGTGTTGTATAACAGGCTGCAAGGTCGCTGTGGTGTTATCACTGAGACACAGGCTGGTGCAGTGGTAAGGTGGACAATAGCGGCCAGACTCCGCCCTGTGGTGTTGTATAACAGGCTGCAAGGTCGCTGTGGTGTTATCACTGAGACACAGGCTGGTGCAGTGGTAAGGTGGACAATAGCGGCCAGACTCCGCCCTGTGGTGTTGTATAACAGGCTGCAAGGTCGCTGTGGTGTTATCACTGAGACACAGGCTGGTGCAGTGGTAAGGTGGACAATAGCGGCCACACACCACCCTGTGGTGTTGTATAACGGGCTGCAAGGTCGCTGTGGTGTTATCACTGAGACACAGGCTGGTGCAGTGGTAAGGTGGACAATAGCGGCCAGACTCCGCCCTGTGGTGTTGTATAACAGGCTGCAAGGTCGCTGTGGTGTTATCACTGAGACACAGGCTGGTGCAGTGGTAAGGTGGACAATAGCGGCTAGACTCCGCCCTGTGGTGTTGTATAACGGGCTGCAAGGTCGCTGTGGTGTTATCACTGAGACACAGGCTGGTGCAGTGGTAAGGTGGACAATAGCGGCCAGACTCCGCCCTGTGGTGTTGTATAACAGGCTGCAAGGTCGCTGTGGTGTTATTACTGAGACACAGGCTGGTGCAGTGGTAAGGTGGACAATAGCGGCCGGACACCGTCCTGTGGTGTTGTATAACAGGCTGCAAGGTCGCTGTGGTGTTATCACTGTGACACAGGCTGGTGCAGTGGTAAGGTGGACAATAGCGGTCAGATTCCGCCCTGTGGTGTTGTATAACAGGCTGCAAGGTCGCTGTGGTGTTATTACTGAGACACAGGCTGGTGCAGTGGTAAGGTGGACAATAGCGGCCAGACTCCGCCCTGTGGTGTTGTATAACAGGCTGCAAGGTCGCTGTGGTGTTATTACTGAGACACAGGCTGGTGCAGTGGTAAGGTGGACAATAGCGGCCGGACACCGTCCTGTGGTGTTGTATAACAGGCTGCAAGGTCGCTGTGGTGTTATCACTGAGACACAGGCTGGTGCAGTGGTAAGGTGGACAATAGCGGCTAGACTCCGCCCTGTGGTGTTGTATAACGGGCTGCAAGGTCGCTGTGGTGTTATCACTGAGACACAGGCTGGTGCAGTGGTAAGGTGGACAATAGCGGCCAGACTCCGCCCTGTGGTGTTGTATAACAGGCTGCAAGGTCGCTGTGGTGTTATCACTGAGACACAGGCTGGTGCAGTGGTAAGGTGGACAATAGCGGCTAGACTCCGCCCTGTGGTGTTGTATAACGGGCTGCAAGGTCGCTGTGGTGTTATCACTGAGACACAGGCTGGTGCAGTGGTAAGGTGGACAATAGCGGCCAGACTCCGCCCTGTGGTGTTGTATAACAGGCTGCAAGGTCGCTGTGGTGTTATTACTGAGACACAGGCTGGTGCAGTGGTAAGGTGGACAATAGCGGCCGGACACCGTCCTGTGGTGTTGTATAACAGGCTGCAAGGTCGCTGTGGTGTTATCACTGTGACACAGGCTGGTGCAGTGGTAAGGTGGACAATAGCGGTCAGATTCCGCCCTGTGGTGTTGTATAACAGGCTGCAAGGTCGCTGTGGTGTTATTACTGAGACACAGGCTGGTGCAGTGGTAAGGTGGACAATAGCGGCCAGACTCCGCCCTGTGGTGTTGTATAACAGGCTGCAAGGTCGCTGTGGTGTTATTACTGAGACACAGGCTGGTGCAGTGGTAAGGTGGACAATAGCGGCCGGACACCGTCCTGTGGTGTTGTATAACAGGCTGCAAGGTCGCTGTGGTGTTATCACTGTGACACAGGCTGGTGCAGTGATAAGGTGGACACTAGTGGCCGGACACCGTCCTGAGCACGGACTTTGGTGTTGTATAATGCAAGGTCACTGTGGGCTTATCACAACCAATCTTAGGATGATATTATAATCCTTCGCTTTATCCATAGCGTAGGCATAGGTAATCTTCAAAGATTCACCTCCTTCGGCTCTTCTTAAAAACGACCTTGAAGCACTGAAAACTCCTATCTTAATTACAATTGTTCCAAGGGTGAAACAAAATTTTACAAATACTGTGCAATGAACGTGAAATGATTACAAGATTTATTTATTTTAATTTTTTTATGTTTGTTCCCTGAAAAATACTTTCTTTAGACTAATAAATATAGATTTAGAGTCTTTTACTTTAATTTGACATGTACGAACGAGAACAAGTAACCATTCCCTCAAATCATTTCTTATGAAGATTAAATGTTCTTTAAGGAAAAAATAGTCAGTTAACAACCGTTGGTATGCTTTGGAAATAACTCGCCGTGTGACAGTTGTCGTATTTCTACAGTTCAGAGGATGGCCAATGGTATTGCATAACACTAACGACGCTTTGTAACCCTCAAGGTCAATTGTCGCTTATCGTAGAGGTAACTCACACGCGATAACACCAGGAACACCCAGACGGAAGATCGCCGTTGATGGGGAATGTTAGCAGAATTTGAAAATTATACTTCAACTTCAATTCAAAATTGTAAATATATCTGCTAGGGGCAGGGCCGTACTCAGACCGGTTTTCCCGGGACAATTTTACCGGGGCCCGGGGTCAAGGGGGGGCCCGGGCTGGGTGCCGCCTAACATTTACTTAAAGAGTTGGCCTAGATGGACGGAGCTACTATAAGTCTCAAGTCCGTAGTCAATGGGGGTTAGGGGGTCAGAACCCGCCCCGAAATAGTGAAACCCCCCCGGCGAAATGTATAGAGGGTCGGGAACAGGTAAAAGGGCCCGAAACGACACGTTCGAGTAAAAAAAATAAAAAAAAGGTCACCACTTTTGACGAGCCGGGCCTGGCCAAACCCTCCCCCCCCCCCCCCCCGAAAAAATCCTGGCCATCTTTACCGGGGCCCGCCAAAGCTGGGTACAGCCCTGGCTAGGGGTTAGCAAAAGGCAATGACTTTGTATCCAGAAGTAGTATTTCCATCGCCATAGTTAAAAGTTAACCAACTTTTGAATGGGCCAGGGTTAGAAAGAGGACGTAATTACAGCATGCACTGCTTTCAACTAGAAATTATGCTTATATTATATTCAGTGAACAAACATAATCTCATATTTTCTGGAACATAACGTTTTACAAATTTAAATAAGTAGATGAAATAAATCATTTATAATAGCACTATCTGTTAGTGATGCAGTCAAACCACGTTCACTTCAAATCCTGGCTAACACAAAAATAGGTACAGCTAGGCTATAAGGATAAGAGCCCTCCTTCTGGGTACCAAGTCAATGCTAAAGAGTTGTTAGCTGTAACATTTATGAAAACCTGAAAAACATGGACTTTCTGACCAGGGATCTAGCTTCCACGCAAGGATTGCGTATGGTCTTAATGCAATAACTAGGCGAGTTGTATTTATGACGTTTAGAAACGGCCCAATCCATTTCTTGTTATCGTCTAACATCGCAATTATTACATAATTTATGTTACCAAGAAAAATAACCATTGTCGCCTGGATCTAAAAAATATTATCTTAACGTGTACTTTTTCAGAATCTACAAACATCATCCAGAAGGGTTAGAACTTACGTCATCTAGTCCTTCAACTACACAACTCGGAACTAGATTTTATCTTCTCTTAACTCTTCATTACACAACATCCTTTAACAACGAATGTGTTTACAGCATGAGGGAATCATAAAAAACCCTGTTTCATTCTCTCATTATACTCGTACTTATTTCCGTGAATTTAACAGTTCTTTAAAACTCCACACTTTATGATTGTTCAGGCTAAAATTACGTATTTACGTTTTCCGCTAGTTGCCTTTAGGGCGAAATCTCCCATAAAAGTAAAAATGTTTATTAGGTATAGTACATTTATAGTTAGCTGGCTTTAAAATAAACCGTATCAATACGGTTCATGTTGCTTTGAATCAAGCATCAGCACCACATGTTTAATGTTTAAAAAAAAACAGACGATTTTTCAGTCCTAATGCATTTAAATAGCAGATGCAGGGCCAAAGAAAAAAGAGAGGGCTGATTCATTTCTTTGATCTTTCATGAAATGCCGACATGTGATCTCTGTGACGTAGTTAGTTTGACATCAAGTGCTGCCACTCATGGATCTTGAGACAACTAATATAAATGCAATGCTCAGTATGATATTTATGGACAGCTGACTTTAGAAATGTTTATCAGAGACAAGTTGGTTATTATGTGTTGTTTATTTACTGAATTGTTTTTTATAAATAAGAGTAAAAAATTGATTTTTAAAAACATTTATGTACATTGCTGTTATAGTTTTAACAACATTAAATTGTGCTTGTAAATGTAAGATAGGTTTTTAGTGATTAATTAAGATGAGTTGTTAGGTTGTGGTTTCGTGCGGAAATTATTTGCAGTGGAGTGATTTGCAGTTTCAAATTAATCATTAGGAATCTGTTTTGAAACAGGGACCAGATGTCACACTGACTACGTCATCTCGTCACGTGACCCAGGTGCCTAGTCAGATGGCGAAATGGTTCAGCCCTCTCTTTTTTCTTTAGCCCTGTAGCAGATGTATTATGTAGTTTGTCGTTTTTTGGTGAATTTCAAGATATTTCAGTATTTTATCTGAGTCTCTGGCATCAAGATTTTCAATTTTAATCCTCTCCCGTCATCCTATGACTTGTGAAACGTCCAAAATTTCTTTAAAAATACGTAGGTTAAAATTTAACAAGTAAATAATTGAGAAGGTAATTGCTCTAAAAGTTATGACTACATTTGTTTATATTTTGTTGTTATTCCGTAACCAATATGGCACCTCATAAAGATTGAAGCCCATGCTATAATTACAATTTCAAAATTATTTTTCTACTACTCCCAAAAACTGTGGTAACTTAGAATGGGATTGTGAACATCTACATTAAAGTGCTTTTCCAACGCTGTACTTAGATTTTTCCTTCGTTTTACATAGACTGAGGAAAAGAGATCACAAAAATCATGCTTTCCTATGAACATATTGACAAATTTACAATTATCTTACTTTCACGCGCGAAGGTATAAAGCGACATCAATCAAGATTGTTGCATTTGCGATTAACCGGGCTGGCGCAACCGCGCGGCTAAACTGGCCAGTTTAATGGACCAATCCGACATAAATTAGCCTAATGGTCCATTCGGACGTGGACCATTAATTCATTATCATGGACGACAGCGACAGCGGGGCGTGACGTGGTCGGGATGTGAGAGACTGTGGGCAGAGACCGAGACTGGGCTAGTGTAGTCGCGAGAAAGACTGTGAAGAATCGAGAACTAACGTAATAGTTATTTGTGTGTTGAGTGGGTAAAGTACAACACTAGAGGCTTGAAGGGGCTAATAGCCCCTGAGCATAATCCTTCTTTACTATAGTACAAAATACCTTCTCAGAAAATAGGTTTTTGGATCCACAACATTTTGATTATATCTAGCATTTGGTTTTAAGTAAAACAAACCAGGCCTTTTTACATCCCAATGGTTTTTAAATGACAGGTACTTTACGTTATTTCTCATTTTGTAGTATGCAATTTCAGTATTTTCCTCGAGTGCCTGGGATGGAAACCTTCAATTTCAGCCCCCTCCCATCATCCTGCGACCTTCCAAACGCCCGCAATTTCGGGCAAAAACGTCCCTTACATAATTATATATATATATATATATATATATATATATATATATATATATATATATATATATATATATAATATATATATATATATATATATATATATCATTTGGTATTAAAACTGGTTATAACATAAACTAAACAAACGTACTTAACTTTTTATAATTTTAAATTATGAAAAAACTCAAACCCTTAATTGTTATAAAATCAGAAAATCTTAAATTAAATTTTTTTGTTATAGTACATTGAACGTGCATAGTTAGCTGCATTTTGAAAAAAATCCCAATTGTCAACATCTACCATATGGCTTTGAATCAAGCATTAGCACCACATGTTTAATGTAAACAAAGCAGACGTTTTTCAATCCCAATGCATTTTAAATGGAAGATATTTTTCGTTATTCCTCTTTTTCTGGTAGATTTTGACATAAACTGATTTTTCCCGACCCCCTGGGACCAAGACCTTTTATTTGAGCCCTCTCCCATCATCCTGCGAGCTGTCAAACTCTCACAATTTTGAGTGAAAAAAATCGCTTAACGAATTAATAATATAGATTATCTTATGGGTGAAAGTTTTTGCGCCCAAGCTTGTCAGGGGGAGACAATGCGCTTTACTCTCTCAATAAGCACACACTTTTTCCCCCCACCTGCAAATACCCAATTTTTAAACATCGATTTCATTAACTTAGTAATTAACAAACAATATCCATTTTTTCGTTCAGCAGTTAGTGCTTTCACACCAGCGATCAGCTGATTGTTGCAGTATTCTTACACTGTCCATTAGAAGACGTTCTGACTGTTGTCTAAGTTAATCTATGTGATTATTCCTGCCACTAAATCAGCTGTTAGCCCCTGCATTCGTTGAGGTGCAACATATTTGCATGTGTGCGTGGAAATTTGAAGCCGCTGTAATTTTTAACTATTGAATGCAATGTTATCTTTGTCTCCCGCCGGGGATTAAACTTAGTTAAATAACAATGCGACCTAACAAGATCATTAGCAGGGTACAAATAAATATGTGAAATGTGCAAATTAGACTAGATGCAAACACAATATACAAATGCTAAGAAAAGAATTACTCAGCAAATCAAGTGTAATTTAAACATTGCACATACTACGAGAACAATCGGTAATATTAATTCATCAAATTAAGCTTGAAGATACAATACATGCAAATGGAGTGCAGCAAAAAGTTTAACATAAAAAGCAAATATTAAATCAAGACTAATTGCAAAGAGAAAAAAAACAATAGTGACAGGCAAGATGACATTGTGCATGTTAGGGAAGAGTACAAACTATTATGAGAATGAAATTATAATACGCATTAAAAACTTTCCTACTTATTTAAAGTTTGAAAGATATTTGAATGAAGAGCAAACAGGCTTATGTGACATATCAAGAATCTCTATTGAAGGTGTAATCGAAAATCTTTAGGGCCCAAAAAATTAATTATATAATAAAAGGTCGGCTTTCGGAACTCGGTAGTAACGGTCCATTTCCTAATAAAGTTTAAAATGCCACTGGCGTTGAAACGAAAGTTTTCGGATTGGGTTTCTTCTTTTTTAATGAATTCGTTAAGAGTGTTTTAAAATTAACTGACCGTCCAAAAGTATTTTTTTAAATTTGAATGTTCCTGTTATATTTCATTCCCATGACGAAACAAATTAAGGGAACAAAATAACCACATTCAAGAAAGACAAGTCTAAAATACATGTCCCGATTCCGCTCCTATGATTAATTTTAATTTTAGCATCAGTACACGGGCGGCCCAGGCCATGTCATTTAAGGCGACCTACAACCATAGTCTGGGACGATGGCGTGTCCTGTAATCCAACTACTGGAGGTCACGGTTTGTAGATAGTTACAAGCGATGGCTTGTGGGTTCAATATTCCCTGGTGGGGATTAACGTTCGCACCATTGAATACTACGTTATCCATAATACCATTCTCAAAACTAGACCAGTTGATATTATTCATTGATGAAATTTTGGATAGCTAAAAGCGATGGCTTGTGGGTTTGATATTCCCTGGTGGGGATTAAAGATCGCACCATTGAATACTACGTTATCCATAAAACATTCTCATAACTAGACTCGTTGGTATAAATTCATGGTGAAATTGTGGTTCGGATCCCACGTTCGATTGTAGGTCCCTTAGTTTCAATTGGCTCTTAGGCTACGAATAAAAAGTCCTGTCTAATGAACATGTCGACTTAGTCAATAACAAGACTACAAGATCGCGTCACAGTCATCTTACGCTCATCTCCTGGCTTTAAATACCTACCTGGGTAGGTCGCCATTTCAAGTAAAAGTATAAAAGGATTAAAGAAAACCTCGAGCGTTGGCTATGACTAATTAATAGACATCCCATTTTTATGGCCCAGCTGCAGCTAGTTTTGGGTTTGGGTGATCTAGAATTTAAATTTGACAATTTCATTGATTACCGACAGAGGGTACTTCTATCAACCCCTTATTTTGGCTATTTCTTCAAACAATTTGTATTCTATCTTACATAAATCAATAATTAATTGACTAGGAACTCTTATTTTAGCTATTTCTCCAAACAATTTGTATTCTATCTTACATAAATCAATAATTAATTGACTATTGCTTGTTTTTTGTGTCACTAAAAGATATATCACCTGCTCCTGATACTTAGATTAAAAGGTGACATCAATACACTCTGTTGGGGATTTACTATAACTAGGAGCTCTTTCAATCCTGGGTCACTCAAAACCTGGCACACATTTGATAATGCGATAGAAGGTCTGCTTCAGATTCAAAGTCAATGCCTCGAGTAAATCAAAACCCCACCACCAATCGAGTCTAGAATGCACTGTATTTTTAATGCACGTCGGGGGCGGTCACTGAGTCCATCACCTTGACGAGTTGGCAGCTGGGAACACCGAGTGGAGCCGCAGTTGCGATATCGAGTGGCACGTAGTATGTAGGGTTTGGACCGTTTCCACCGGCACGTCGCGTCAGCAGCTGGCAGCTTCTCCGCTAGACAGGTGCTTCATTACTTCTCGGCTAACGAGAGGTGCCCGTCGGAATTTCAGCTTTGGAAGACAGAATAGGTGGTTCGGATGACGGGATGACACGGTTGAAGAATTTGAGGTGTATTTCGTGCGTTTACGCTGGGATTGGGGTATCCCGTTGTGACTTTACGCTATTGGAGTGTTTTGTATTGCGTTTACGCTAGGATTGGAGGATCCCGTGGTGCGTTTACGCTAGGATTGCAGTAATCCGCAGTACGTTTATGCTAGGATTGGAGGATTCCGCAGTGCATTTATGCTAGGATTGGAATATTCCTAGGATTGGAGTAGGAGTATCCGGCTGTGAGTTTACGTTAGGATTGGAGTATTTCTAGGATTGGAGAATACGGCTGTGAATTTACGCTAGGATTGGAGGATTCCGCAGACACAGTACGTTTACGCTAGGATTGGACTATTCCATGACACAGAACGTTTAAGCTAGGATTGGAGGGTTCCGCAGTTCGTTTATGCTAGGATTGGAGGGTTCCGCAGTTCGTTTAAGCTAGGATTTGAGGGTTCCGCAGTGCGTTTACGGTATGATTGGAGGGTTCCGCAGTTCGTTTATGCTAGGATTGGAGGGTTCCGCAGTGCGTTTATGCTAGGATTGGAGGGTTCCGCAGTTCGTTTAAGCTAGGATTGGAGGGTTCCGCAGTGCGTTTATGCTAGGATTGGAGGATTCCGCAGTTCGTTTATGCTAGGATTGGAGGGTTCCGCAGTGCGTTTACGGTATGATTGGAGGGTTCCGCAGTTCGTTTATGCTAGGATTGGAGGGTTCCGCAGTTCGTTTAAGCTAGGATTTGAGGGTTCCGCAGTGCGTTTACGGTAGGATTGGAGGGTTCCGCAGTTCGTTTATGCTAGGATTGGAGGGTTCCGCAGTGCGTTTACGGTATGATTGGAGGGTTCCGCAGTTCGTTCATGCTAGGATTGGAGGGTTCCGCAGTTCGTTTAAGCTAGGATTTGAGGGTTCCGCAGTGCGTTTACGGTAGGATTGGAGGGTTCCGCAGTTCGTTTATGCTAGGATTGGAGGGTTCCGCAGTTCGTTTATGCTAGGATTGGAGGGTTCCGCAGTTCGTTTATGCTAGGATTTGAGGGTTCCGCAGTGCGTTTACGGTAGGATTGGAGGGTTCCGCAGTTCGTTTATGCTAGGATTGGAGGGTTCCGCAGTTCGTTTATGCTAGGATTGGAGGGTTCCGCAGACAAAGAACGTTTATGGTAGGATTAGAACAATCCCCAGTCCGTTTACGCTATGATTGTATTTACTAAAAGTCCGGCGACAATTGCAGAAACATTGTTGGATGGCTTGTTTACAATTCATTATTTATCGTTAAATTATGATTTAATAGAACTGTTATCGAAATTGTTGGGGGAGGAGGTGAGGAGGGAACCATTACGGGTCACTGCCCATCGGACTGTTTGCTAGCGATATGTATACTCCACTCAGTTGCTTAGGCTTATACTCTATATTTTTCATACAATATATAGAGTTAATTAGATTTTATTGATGGAAATGAAGGTAATTCAAACCTTTTTTGTCTGTATTCGTTTTATTTCGTTAGTAATCGATAATATATCAACTACTGATATAGTAAGAATTCTTCCACGTTCATAACTGAATGGTTTATAATTGTCATGTTAAGTTTTCATCATTATGCTAATTTAATAACTTATATATTTAATATTAAGTAATGCTACTGTGAAAGCTTGAAGTATGGGGGGGCTCTATTGCAGATGGATGATAGCTTATCGATTATGCTTATGTTAAGTTGACACCTTTTGAAACGTCTCTTTTCTATTTGAATTTAAGTATAGAAACTCTTACGAGTGAATGATCCATTGAACTTCCTAAAGTAGCCCCTAAATCTGTGTGGGTATTTATTTACATCGATGGCAATGACTGATCAAAATGTTTTCATAGTTTTCTTGAAAATTCATAAAATAACTAAGCACAATTAATAATGTTGCTTGGTACATACGGCTAATTGGGCACAACATGAAACTGAAACAATCTTATCCCAAATTCACGAGTACAATTTATTTGCAATATATTTGCACGAGTGATTTCCTATTTGCTTCCCAAACGGAAGAAGGCACCCATACTGGACAGTCCCGCCGGTCAGCCGCTGGGAGATCGACGGGAGCGGCGTGCGAGTGTGGGTCATGCGACTAGGTTACTGACACCTTATGTAACGCGAGCAGGTGAGTATTGTGGAACCGGCCGCCGCACTGCGATTCCCACAGTTACGACACCGACTGCAACCCGCCGCAGCGCCGGGGCACAGTATTGAGGCACGATACTGGGGTAGAGCACTGGGGCACGGCACTGGGTACAGTACTGGGGCACGATAATGGGGCACGGCACTGGGGTAGAGCACTGGGGCACGGCACTGGGTACAGTACTGGGGCACGACACTGGGGCACGGCACTGGGGTAGAGCACTGGGGTAGTGCACTGGGGCACGGCACTTAGGTAGAGCACTGGGGCACGGCACTGGGGAACAGCACTGGGGTAGAGCACTGGGGCACGACACTGGGGAACAGCACTGGGGTAGAGCACTGGGGCGCGACACTGGGGCACGGCACTGGGGTAGAGCACTGGGGTAGTGCACTGGGGCACGGCACTTAGGTAGAGCACTGGGGCACGGCACTGGGGAACAGCACTGGGGTAGAGCACTGGGGCACGACACTGGGGTACAACACCGGGGTACGTCACTGGGGCACGGCACTTAGGTAGAGCACTGAGGCACGGCACTGGGGAACAGCACTGGGGTAGAGCACTGGGGCACGACACTGGGGCACGACACTGGGGTACAACACCGGGGTACGTCACTGGGGCACGGCACTTAGGTAGAGCACTGAGGCACGGCACTGGGGAACAGCACTGGGGTAGAGCACTGGGGCACGACACTGGGGCACGACACTGGGGTACAACACCGGGGTACGTCACTGGGGCACGACACTGGGGAACACTGGGGCACGGCACTGAGGTAGGGCAATGAGGTAGAGCACTGGGGCACGACACGGGGGTACATAACTGGGGCACGACACTGGGGTAGAGCACTGGGGTACGACACAGGAGCACGGCAATGGGTCACGACACTGGGGTACAGAACTTACAGAACTGGGGTGCAGCACTGAGGTACGACACTGGAGAACAGCACTGGGATATAGCTCTGGGGTCGCACTGGGGTACAGCACTGGGGTATTGCTCTGGAGTATAGCTCTTGGGGTAAAGCACTGGGGTGCAGCACTGAGGAACATTACTGAGTACAGGACTCTGGCGGAGGTCTCGTTATGGCGGATTGATCATTGGGCGTGTCCCGGCCTTACTTGCCCTTTACAAAGTACTATACAAAGAAGGGAGATCGCACGTGCAATAGCTGCAATGGAAGCCACTAATCAATTAAATGAGCCCACAACATGAGCTTTCACTATGAAATAAATGACGGATCCACAATCAGTGCTGCGCGCAAGAATAAGTGTACACCCTATTTTATTACATAACATCGTTGAAAATAGACTGTTGAACGATCACAAATAACTCAAAGTAAAAGAACTTTTACTTGTAAAATTATGCATGGAAAGGTAAACGCATCAGGTGTTTGTACGAGCCACAGACTTTTAATGTGTGTTATTTTGAACACATAGATAAAATTAAATTTTCATTGTGCATTGGTGGTGATCGAAAAACTACGGTTCCATGGGACTTTACTGTTTTCTTTTTTTTAGATACCATAAAAAATGTGCATTTCACAGATATTACTCAAGTTGTAACATCAGAGTAATCTACATAGATTTTTTGCAGGTCTTTGGCTTTTATTCCGAAGAAATGGAAGATATGATGTTGTCAAAGGGGAAAATTGTATTATTATTTTTTGTGATAATAGACAAGTTTCCATGTATAAAAAACGGTAAAACTTTGTGAGTTTATATTAAATTTTATTTAATTTCGGTAATATTTCAATTATATTACACACTAGTTTTCCGAACAGCCGGAGGAGCGCGTTGCCGGGTTGCTCTGCAGGTTGCATTGCTTATGGTCCGAGTCAAATGATTTGGCCCATTCCATCCATAAGCCCAATGCTAAAATTAACATTAGACTTATGTGCACACTGGGCCACGTCATTCAACTCGACTTGTAAAGGAGAAAGTGCTTCGCTCCGGAGCCGAGCCAGTGCGGGACGCAACTTGCCCAAATTGCTGCTGAGAATGTCAATGAGTAAATTGAGGCCAATAAACTGTTTCTTCCTTTGACGTTGTTAGTGGAATTTTTGGTCCGACACGAAATCATAAGTGTGGACACATCTGTATCATTGTTCATTTCCCTTTTTTTAAGTTTCTTAATTTACATTTTTACACGTTATACTTTGATACATCTTTTTGAAACGGCCAACTATCCAGGAAGGTATTTAAAGCCAAGAAGTATGAAAGAGATGAGTGTAGGATGACTGTGGTGCAATTTTGCAGTCTTGTTATTGATTAAGACCGATATTTTTTTGGATAGAACTCTTAATAACCCAACAGCCAATAAACAAAGGGATTTATAGTTTAACATGAGATCTGTATCACAATTTGACCAATGAATTACGAAGTGGTCTAAGGGTGGTATCATGGATTAACGTAGTATTCACTGGTGCGGACGTTAAACCACACCAGGGAGTATCGCATCCACAAGCCATCGCTTGCATTTATCCGCAATTCGTGACCTTCAAGTAGCTAGATCATTTCAGTGTTTTATTATCATAATGCATTCCAGTAAAGGAGAGTAAAGTGTTATGTAATCAATTAAAACGCCTTCGTAATAAAGTAAAGGACCCGGTTTAATAACAACAAACATTTGCTAGACGGTTGTGCAGGTTGTCAAGGCTACGATGTAATTCCTTTGTTAAATAATTTAGATCTAGTTAGTTGGGTTACGCGCACATCCCTTTGAACTTTGAGCCGAGGAGTTTATGCGACATATTTTTAGCTTATCCTGCACGTAGCTATGTACACGGGTCTAGAAGAGTGAGAGGCCGACAAAACAAGCATTTAGTATCATAGTAAAACTGGTTCTTATTTCATCTAAAAATTCAAAGTGCAGTTACTACTTTTAAATAAACTGACTAGTAAAAATAAATATGCAAGGACTAGCTACGTGGATTCAAATTCAACAGAACCCGTTTTAAACTCTTCAGTCAGATAATTCCAGTTGTAAATTATTTTTAAGTGTAAGCTAAAATATTCTTCGTCAAACATGGAGGTGCTAACTGCTCAGCGCCGCGTATTAGAGAAGTATAAGGAAGAGATAACTGGTGACATTACCATTCTTAACTACAGGCTTTAGTTCTTGTTTATGGGGACTAATAAGTGAACGACGTGACTGCTCATAATACGCACGTTGAATAGGAATTGAGAGTCGCTATTGAGCCTATACAAACTGACAATGCAGACTATGACAGGTCAAGTACAAATGGGATGTCTTCACTGACTGACGGAAAACATCCAGGAGGGTCTAAAGGCTTCACGTTTTACATAGTAGGTACTTAAATTATAGTAGGATTCACGTAAGTTGGCCAAAACGAAAGTAAACAAACTATTATCTTCTTACGAACTTAAGCATAAAATCCAGCTGTACTAAAAACATTACCAACAAACATATGTTTTAGCATGAAACTTGCAGTAAAGCGAAAGTTCTGATGCAATATTGCACGAGGAAGTTCTCTTGCGCAACCTAAAATATTACCCATGGGCTTTTTCAAATTAATATATATTAACACGGAGAGGTTGTGTCATGGATGCCTCATGATTAATAGTCTCAGATTTTATTATCAAATAATCTGTACAAAGACAAATAGGTTTGTTTATGATTAGCCCTTACTACTTCCTGCAAGTCAGCATCTGACTTGTCCCATATTTTGTTCAAAACTTATCTAAATTGCCCAGTAAAAGGAAAACAAGTAGCTAAACAAACTAAAATAAATGTAAATCAAGAAATAGAATCAAATTGAACTTTACCGCTATGTAAAAAATTCAATAAAAATAGAAAATTCTAAAAATAGGCGATTTTTTAAACATTCAATAACCTATAAGATTGCCACGAATGACAACAAAACAATATTGTAAACAAATGCAAAGTGGCGATTTGACAGTTCGGAGAAAATGTAAACAAATACCATGTGGAACCAACAATGTTTTCAATGTGACTTGTATTAAAAATTTTGATGAAATGATTAGTATATGCTTTGGCCAACTTAGGTGAATCCTACTCTACATGAGAGTACGTTGAAAGAATGAAATAACATCGGGATATTTTTTTCCAATTTTATACGCTCTTCTTTTATCACTTAGTTGAACGGAAGTGTTATAATACTCTACACATCGTTAGAGGGGTAGATCATTGGAAGCAGAGCCCTTCAAGGTTTTGTATTTGTATTTGCCATGTGTTACCATCCGTATTCATTTAATTAAAAGGAGGATATCCGAGGGTTGACCGTAATAAAGTCAAAAACCAATGTGATTCGAAATAAATTTGCGTTGGGGTGTCGGTCAAGAAATTTGAGCCAATTGGAAAATCTTTCGTGAACTTCAGAAAACATTCGAAGAGTAATAGCTCCTAACCAAATCCAGAACCAAACATTTTCTTCCTCTATGTCTGGTTCTACAATTAGCTTACTTTAAACCAACAAGAGGAAGAAAGACCATGATGCCTCACCCCACTTTACAAAATGCAGTTCAAACGGTGAGTCCCCTAATCTGTCCCTCAGTTTTAATAATTTTTCCAAGTGGAAAATTTCCTTTTTCTTTTAACTTTTTTCCAAATAGTAAATGCATCTTTAATAATGGAGGTGGAGCCCGCTAACTCACTACAATGTCTAGCACATTAATAGGTTGTAGTACGATCCACAGCCTGCATTGTGAGGAGCGGCGGGGGGGGGGGAGGGGAATTGAGAGTCAAGAATGTAGGCTTCAATTATGCACCATCACGTCCCGTATCAAGCGTCTACGACGATGCAGCACTGCGAAACTGTTACCATACAGTGTTCGCTACACAGGACTCCTCCTTACTTTGTGTTCGGTGCCTTTGAACTGAGTGAAAGGGTGGAAAATTCAAACTGTAGTAGGTATTTTCATACTTAGTGCTTCGGCGATGCAGCACTGCAAAACTGTTACCATACATTGTTTGCTACACAGGACTCCTCCTTACTTTGTGTTCGGTGCCTTTGAACTGAGTGGAAGGGTGGGAAATTTAACCTATAGTTGGTCTCTTCATTTTTAGTACTTCGGTGATGCAGCACTGCGAAATCGTTGTCATACAGTGTTCGCTACTCAGGACTCCTCCTTACTTTGTGTTCGGTACCTTTGAACTGAGTGAAACCGAACACAATTGAACACTGTTACTATGTAGGGTGGGAAATTTTAACTACAGGGGATTCCTTTATACTAAGTGTCTCGGTGATGCAGCACTACGAAACTGTTATCATACAACAGACTCCTTAATTTATTTGTGTTTGGTGCCATTGGACTGAGTGAAACCACTGTTATGATGTAAGGTGGGAACTTCTAACTGTGGTAGGTTCTTTCATACTTAGTGTTTCGGCGATACAGCACTTCGAAACTGTTACCAAACAGGCTGGCTCGCGATCGCTATACAGGTCTTCTTCTTACTTTGTGGGAAGAAGACCTCCCACTGAATTGAGTGAAACTACTGTTGTGATGTAGGGTGGGAAATGGGAAATTTTAACTGTATTTGGTCCAATCATATTTAGTGCTTTGATGATGCAGCGCTACGAAAATATTACCATACAGTCTTCACTACAGAGAAATTCTCCTTTCTTTGTGTTAGATGCCTTTGAACTGAGTGAAATCACAGTAACGATGTAGAATGGGAAATATTCACTACGGTAGATCCTTCTTTCTTAGTGCTTCAATGACACAATGCATTGCGGAACTGATACAATAGAGTTTTCACTACACAGGATTCCTCCTTACTTTGTGTTCGGCGCCTTGTAATAACTGAATTAAACAACCATTGTGATGTAGAGTTATACATGTTAACTACACAATATCACTTCATAGTTTGTGCTCCGATGGCGCAGCGCACTGTATCACTTTTGAGTGTACCACCGACAGTTAATTTATTAACTTTTTGAAAAAGCAGGCCCTTGAACTTACGGTTATAATTTGTTTTTGACCTTTCGTAGCATAGACCAGGAAATACAAATCGAGTATAAGATACCCAATTATCTGAT
Organism: Flexamia atlantica; assembly: GCA_035578135.1. Classification (NCBI taxonomy): domain Eukaryota; kingdom Metazoa; phylum Arthropoda; class Insecta; order Hemiptera; family Cicadellidae; genus Flexamia; species Flexamia atlantica. Next base: position 4,133,179 of record JAQJVK010000014.1, on the reverse strand, counting down.
TAACATTAGTCAATTTCAACTTGAGAAATTTAAATCGAGACTTCGTCAGATTCACTTAAAATTACGGCCCGACCTTAAATAATAAAACTCCAGTTCTCGATCGATTGGTGGCCCTTACACCAGTGACAAGGTTTCAAATATTGTGGTGAAAGGCAGTAGAGGTTGTAGGCTTCAATTATGCATTGTCACGTCTTGCATCAAGCTGGCGCGCCACTGCGAAACTGCTGTGATAATATCTCAGCCTCAATCAAGACTGATCAGTGTTGGGCGAAGCTCAAAAATTTGTTTCAGCTCCAGTTTTTATCTCTTAACGTTTCTTGAACGAGGAGGATTTTTTATGGATTCCTAGTGCGACCACTAATTTAAATTGTTGGCTTTACAACGTTTGATATCAGTATTGATGATCTCTGTCCACTACATTCAGGATCAATTAATATTACTAGATAGTTTAAACCTTTATTTTAATATTTTACTATTTTAATTCGCCAATCTAATTGAAAAATATTACAAAATTATAAATTTAATTGCATTTACTTTAATCGCTACCGAATCATAAGAAAATATATGTTTGAATCAAAATCAAGATTTTAATCAATAACTTCAATTCAAGTACACCTTCAAAAAAAGATGTTTACACCTTGAGTAAGGATTGAGTAAGAACATCTCAAGTTCTATTAACAGTTATTAACTCCTATGTTTTGTTCGAACGGTTTATTTTCCAAATGTTTTCTAAAGACTTAAAAAAGGTTTTGTTCAAAACGTGTGCCATAACACACGCAAGGCAATAATGAACCTAATATCCCAGAGTGTCAGTAAAGTAAACAGACGATCAGCAATCAACGAAAAAGTTGTAAAAGAGCTATGAAAGGGGCTAAGCAAACCTTCACCTGTCCTGTTTATCACTGAGTGGTTACAGCACTCAATACGGCGTCAGTGCAGTAACTCTGTCATTCCACGACACTGTGGCTGAGCAAACCTTCACCTGTCCTGTTTATCACTGAGTGGTTACAGCACTCAATACGGCGTCAGTGCAGCAACTGTGTCATTCCACGACACTGTGGCTGAGCAAACCTTCACCTGTCCTGTTTATCACTGAGTGGTTACAGCACTCAATACGGCGTCAGTGCAGCAACTGTGTCATTCCACGACACTGTGGCTGGGCAAACCTTCACCTGTCCTGTTTATCACTGAGTGGTTACAGCATTCAATACGGCGTCAGTGCAGTAACTGTGTCATTCCACGACACTGTGGCTGAGCAAACCTTCACCTGTCCTGTATATCACTGAGTGGTTACAGCACTCAATACGGCGTCAGTGCAGTGACTGTGTCATTCCACGGCACTGTGGCTGAGCAAACCTTCACCTGCCCTGTTTATCACTGAGTGGTTACAGCACTCAATACGGCGTCAGTGCAGCAACTGTGCCATTCCATTCCACGACACTGTGGCTGAGCAAACCTTCACCTGTCCTGTTTATCACTGAGTGGTTACAGCACTCAATACGGCGTCAGTGCAGCAACTGTGTCATTCCACGGCACTGTGGCTGAGCAAACCTTCACCTGTCCTGTTTATCACTGAGTGGTTACAGCACTCAATACGGCGTCAGTGCAGTAACTGTGTCATTCCACGACACTGTGACTGAGCAAACCTTCACCTGTCCTGTTTATCACTGAGTGGTTACAGCACTCAATACGGCGTCAGTGCAGTAACTCTGTCATTCCACGGCACTGTGGCTGAGCAAACCTTCACCTGTCCTGTTTATCACTGAGTGGTTACAGCACTCAATACGGCGTCAGTGTAGCAACTGTGTCATTCCACGACACTGTGGCTGAGCAAACCTTCACCTGTCCTGTTTATCACTGAGTGGTTACAGCACTCAATACGGCGTCAGTGCAGCAACTGTGTCATTCCACGACACTGTGGCTGGGCAAACCTTCACCTGTCCTGTTTATCACTGAGTGGTTACAGCATTCAATACGGCGTCAGTGCAGTAACTGTGTCATTCCACGACACTGTGGCTGAGCAAACCTTCACCTGTCCTGTATATCACTGAGTGGTTACAGCACTCAATACGGCGTCAGTGCAGTGACTGTGTCATTCCACGGCACTGTGGCTGAGCAAACCTTCACCTGCCCTGTTTATCACTGAGTGGTTACAGCACTCAATACGGCGTCAGTGCAGCAACTGTGCCATTCCACGACACTGTGGCTGAGCAAACCTTCACCTGTCCTGTTTATCACTGAGTGCTTACAGCACTCAATACGGCGTCAGTGCAGCAACTGTGTCATTCCACGGCACTGTGGCTGAGCAAACCTTCACCTGTCCTGTTTATCACTGAGTGGTTACAGCACTCAATACGGCGTCAGTGCAGTAACTGTGTCATTCCACGACACTGTGACTGAGCAAACCTTCACCTGTCCTGTTTATCACTGAGTGGTTACAGCACTCAATACGGCGTCAGTGCAGTAACTCTGTCATTCCACGGCACTGTGGCTGAGCAAACCTTCACCTGTCCTGTTTATCACTGAGTGGTTACAGCACTCAATACGGCGTCAGTGTAGCAACTGTGTCATTCCACGACACTGTGGCCGAGCAAACCTTCACCTGTCCTGTTTATCACTGAGTGGTTACAGCACTCAATACGGCGTCAGTGCAGTAACTGTGTCATTCCACGACACTGTGGCTGAGCAAACCTTCACCTGTCCTGTTTATCACTGAGTGGTTACAACACTCAATACGGCGTCAGTGCAGTAACTGTGTCATTCCACGACACTGTGGCTGAGCAAACCTTCACCTGTCCTGTTTATCACTGAGTGGTTACAACACTCAATACGGCGTCAGTGCAGTAACTGTGTCATTCCACGACACTGTGGCTGAGCAAACCTTCACCTGTCCTGTTTATCACTGAGTGGTTACAACACTCAATACGGCGTCAGTGCAGTAACTGTGTCATTCCACGACACTGTGGCTGAGCAAACCTTCACCTGTCCTGTTTATCACTGAGTGGTTACAGCACTCAATACGGCGTCAGTGCAGCAACTGTGTCATTCCACGACACTGTGGCTGGGCAAACCTTCACCTGTCCTGTTTATCACTGAGTGGTTACAGCACTCAATACGGCGTCAGTGCAGTAACTGTGTCATTCCACGACACTGTGGCTGAGCAAACCTTCACCTGTCCTGTATATCACTGAGTGGTTACAGCACTCAATACGGCGTCAGTGCAGTGACTGTGTCATTCCACGGCACTGTGGCTGAGCAAACCTTCACCTGCCCTGTTTATCACTGAGTGGTTACAGCACTCAATACGGCGTCAGTGCAGCAACTGTGTCATTCCACGACACTGTGGCTGGGCAAACCTTCACCTGTCCTGTTTATCACTGAGTGGTTACAGCACTCAATACGGCGTCAGTGCAGCAACTGTGTCATTCCACGACACTGTGGCTGGGCAAACCTTCACCTGTCCTGTTTATCACTGAGTGGTTACAGCACTCAATACGGCGTCAGTGCAGTAACTGTGTCATTCCACGACACTGTGGCTGAGCAAACCTTCACCTGTCCTGTTTATCACTGAGTGGTTACAACACTCAATACGGCGTCAGTGCAGTAACTGTGTCATTCCACGACACTGTGGCTGAGCAAACCTTCACCTGTCCTGTTTATCACTGAGTGGTTACAGCACTCAATACGGCGTCAGTGCAGCAACTGTGTCATTCCACGACACTGTGGCTGGGCAAACCTTCACCTGTCCTGTTTATCACTGAGTGGTTACAGCACTCAATACGGCGTCAGTGCAGCAACTGTGTCATTCCACGACACTGTGGCTGGGCAAACCTTCACCTGTCCTGTTTATCACTGAGTGGTTACAGCACTCAATACGGCGTCAGTGCAGTAACTGTGTCATTCCACGACACTGTGGCTGAGCAAACCTTCACCTGTCCTGTATATCACTGAGTGGTTACAGCACTCAATACGGCGTCAGTGCAGTGACTGTGTCATTCCACGGCACTGTGGCTGAGCAAACCTTCACCTGCCCTGTTTATCACTGAGTGGTTACAGCACTCAATACGGCGTCAGTGCAGCAACTGTGCCATTCCACGACACTGTGGCTGAGCAAACCTTCACCTGTCCTGTTTATCACTGAGTGGTTACAGCACTCAATACGGCGTCAGTGCAGCAACTGTGTCATTCCACGACACTGTGGCTGACAAACCTTCACCTGTCCTGTTTATCACTGAGTGGTTACAACACTCAATACGGCGTCAGTGCAGTAACTGTGTCATTCCACGACACTGTGGCTGAGCAAACCTTCACCTGTTCTTTATATCACTGAGCGATACAACCGAGGAAGAACAGCGAACAACCTGAGGAATTCCACTTGTATCAACTAACGCTGAAACCAACAACCCAAGAAGAAACCTCCCATACACATCAAAATGACAGCGAGACACAACCATCGAACGACACCCAGCCTCCACATCCCGATGAAAGCCCAAGACAGATCACTCGTTTTGGACGTCTCTGCAAGATATACTTGATTCCTCTCGTTGCCACTGGGAGGGGAGTATGTAGCTTGAGCATTTCAAATGTTTTTAATTTTTAGTTCAAAATATTAATAATATGTTATTTTGTTTACTTTCTTTTCTTTCTTCTCTTGTAAAACAGTTTTTTATTCTTTTACAAAATACATATTTTCTACTTGATATTTAGTATCAAATTATGAACAGAATGGTATTTACATAACCATTACACGGTGTTAGTGCAGCAACTATGTCATTCCACGAGCATACATAGTTGTAAACGAAAATGTTGTTCGTTTACATTATGTAAACGAACAACATTTTCGTTAGCGTTGTTTCATAACCTATTAGAGTGAAAGTATTATTACAGTGTGTGTGTATACTCGTGATATAAATACTCTTACCTCTTGCAATAAATTTAAAAAGACTTCCACAATGTTTCAAATTGCATGATCTTGTAAAAGGTATTCACTGATGACGTGAAACAGTAATTATCTCGTAACTAATACAATTCAATAAAAAAATTATTTCCGCGTTTTTAAGAGCAAACATTTTTTATTAATGAACGTGTTCCACTTAAAAACTTTAAGTAAAAGTGTAATCCACCGCCAACAAAACACTATTGAGCGTAAATTACACAAGATTTATTCAACCGAAGCACAAAAATATATTACTGAACTTGTCTTAGATAAAAGGACACTCTTCATCCAATTAGTGACTGTATGCAACTACGCATTTCACTAAAATGTTTTACAGGAGGAGGAGTAAGCTACTTAAGACTTCCCCCTCCCCTTCCAAAGCCACGGAGATTTTAGCAAGAGGCAAAACCGTCAGTGCGCTATCACTAATACGGCTTTACAGATAGCAGCTCGCGAGGGAGAATGAGAACGGTACGGATGTTGATTTTACATCCAGTTTGCTCCCAAAACTCCCAAGGTGCAATGGGGATAAGCTGAGGTGAAAATGTGTCTAGAACTGTGATACATGTGCCAGACCTAATCCTCTGGACATGTTTAGTAGGTTCCCTAAGTGTGTTTCGGCGGGCGTAAACCTTTACTGTGGGGAGTCTTGAATAACGTTGTAAGTTTAATCTTAGATTCAGAGTAAAATATATTTAAAAGCTGACTTTAGGTTAAAAAACTTGTTTCATTTAAATTTTATGTTTTGAAATATGTTTTTATATAATGATTTACCTTTTCCATAACTCATAAGTTATTTTTTAACCAAATTTAATGGCGCTGATAATAAACGCATTTTGAATAAATGCATTTTTAATTAAGACGGTGAGTTATTTTTACTATCTTACATAGCAATTAATGGTAACCAACAACAGCAATCACTTGAAAATATTCCATTCGTATTGGAATATTTGTATTTTATTTGATGACAGATGGAAAATTTCATTTCGTTTTAATTTTTACGATGTAAAAATTGTTTTTAAATTTATATTGAAGGCAACTCTAAGATCATTTTCAAATTTTCAGAGCTATAGAGAAAGAAGGAAAAAATAAATCAAATGAAACGAAAAGGTTCAAGTTATTATTTATATGAATTTAACGAGCGGTTTCTTAAAATTGGATGATATCATAGGTATTAGAATTTTGTCATACTTTAGAAAAAATGTGTTTAATACGGGCCTCAAGGTTATTTTAGACGATAATTTTAAGAACAATATTTTTATCAATATTTAAATTCAATTAAATGAAAGGCTAACATTTGCTTCGTAACTATACATCAATAACTTACATTTTATAATAAAAAAAAAAAAAAAAAAAAAAAAAAAACACCGTGATTTCCTTTTCATTTGTGTTTTCATAACTCCCAACAAATTTAAACTCTACTTAGTTTGTGTAGGCCGATCAAATAAAAAGGTCCAGTGCGTCCGTAAAACTAATGTTAATTTTATTATTGGGCTTATGGACGACATGGTCCTTGTTATTTGATTCGTGTATAAACAAATGCAATGTTATACTCTTATATGAGCAATGTTATCTTGTTTGCATGCTTGTATGTAGGCAAGGTTATCTTGCTTGCACATTTATCTCAAAAACGGCTCCGAGGATTTTCTTCAAAGTCTGGAAATAAGTAGTTTATGAATCAAAAACGTCTTTTATGCAGATTACTTGGCCGGAGGAAATCTATTAACGTAATAAATCGAATTTAAAAGTTGTAAAATTTTAACATTGGCCTTATGGGTTGCCGTGATGGCAACGAAAATAAACAAGGAAAGTGTAAACAAATGAAGTAATCATAACAGCTGTTTGGAATCTACAACCACCAAGGGAAAATACAGCAAGTGGGATGAAGAATCCATGGAGCAATAAAAAAGGTTTCTTTTTATTAATTTTATGACATTGAAATATTTTATAGTAACTGGATGAACTGGTAAACATGAAATAACACTGAGCAAGGCTCGGTCCACCAGGTACTCAACCTTACTCAAGAGTACCTGGTTGACCGAGCCTTGCTCTGTATTATTTCATGTTTACCAACCAGTTCATCCAATTACTATAAAATATTTCAGTGTCATGAAAATCATAAATAAAACATTTTTCTTTACTCCATGCAATCTTCACACAACACGCTGTATTTTTTCTTGATGGCTGCACATTGCAAATAGCTGTTCAAAGTTCAAAGTTAAAAAATACTTTATTCAAAGAGAGGACAATGATATTACAAGCAGAGACTCCATGCACTACATAGAGCGCGTGTGAAGCATGTATTAAATTCTTAATTCATATTTAATACATGCTTTTTTCTCTTGCAGTCAAGCAGTCCATTCGCAAAAATTCTTCATGCAGATTTTAAACTAGAAAAATATTTACTTACATTATAATAATAAACATGCACAGAACCAAAAATTTGAAAAAAATCTATAAACAAAGTTAACAAGCACTTAAATAAATCAAACATAATTATTGCAATAATTACATAATAAATAACCAATAAATAACACATATGACATGCATATTTAGACCTTCTTCAAGCATTTTATTATCAAGACTAGAATTATTCTCTGTTATGATTACTGTCCACTTTCTTTGTTTATTTGGTTGCTGTCATGGCAACTCATAAGCCAATGTTAACATTTTACAACTTTAAAAATAATTTTATTCATTATGGATGATTTGTAGCTACGGATTGATGTGATATTAATCTGTAATTTTACTTACGTCTTCAATCCTTAGTATTGTCGTTAGACGCGTTTCGGCGCTAGGCCATCCTCAAGAAAATAAATGTGTAGGCCAAGAAAATAGGGAACTGTATGAACCGGCAAGTGTTAGATAAGTACTGAGGATGGCTTAGCGCGGAAACGCGTCTAACGACAATACTAAGGATTGAAGATGTAAGTAAAATTACAGATAATTTTATTACGTTATTAGATTTTGTCTGGCCAATTAATCTACATAGAACACGTTTTTTAGTAATAAATTACTTATTTCCAAACTTTGAAGGAAATCCTCGGAGCCGTTTTTGAGATAATTGTGCAAACAAGCAAACACGCAAGATAACAATGCTCAATGCTCATATAAAAATAAAGGATAACATACGTAATTTAACTAAGCTATGGACTATTTATAGTTACATTTAAAGTTCACAGATTATAACCTTCGCTCAACACAAAATTCTCCTTAAAACGCGCCACTCAAGCTAAATTATTCGTACTGTCAACGGCCCGGTAACCGACAAAACAGCACGTAAGTAATGAATCGTCCGCAGTCGTGGATCGATTAGGTGGCAGCGACGCGACTCGCGGCGATGGGCGGCGATATTCGGGCCGGAAGCTATACAACTACACAAAACCCATACCTGAGTGCGATAGGGTGCTAGGAGCCCACTCACATTAACCATAAAAACATTCTCCCGCGAATTGTATATATTACATAATTCAATACACCACGGTAATAAGAAAATATTGTATATTTCATAATTAGGGGCTAAAATGACGCTTTTCGTACGAGGTCAAGTTTTTCGAACGAGCCTCTTGAGCCGAGGTCGAAAAATGGCCGAGTAACGAAAAGCAGCTTTGGACCCGTGTGAAGAATATATTTTTCGTTATACCGCTCAGTACAACAGGCTAACTACTTAAGAAAACCAAAATGTTACAACTTCTTCACTTTAAAATACATCTCCCAAACAGGCTTTCATCTTGTTCGTGCTATTTAAAACAAATCAGCTGTTTGTCTGTTTCATTTGTGTTAGGTCAGATTGATAGCAGTAAACAAAATATCGATGTATCAAACGCATTGAACTATCGATTGGTGAAACCAGCCCGAGTTTCACAAATCGATTTAATCAACAACTATGCAACATTCAATATCCTTTTATTCTCCTATACTCTTATATGAGCAATGTTATCTTGCTTGGTTGTATGTATGTATGTTTGCACAACGATCTCAAAAACGGCTCCGAGGATTTCCTTCAAAGTCTGTAAATAAGTAATTTATGATTCAAAAACGTCTTTTATGCAGATTAATTGGCCAGAGAAAATCTAATAACGTAATAAATCGAATTTTAAAGTTGTAAAATTTTAACATTGGCCTTATGGGTTGCCGTGATAGCAACGGAAATAAACAAGGAAAGTGTAAACAAATGAAGTAATCATAACAGCTGTTTGGAATCTACAGCCATCAAGGGAAAACACAGCAAGTGGGATGAAGAGTCCATGGAGCAATTAAAAAGGTTTCTATTTATAAATTGTATGACACTGAAATATTTTATGGTAACTGGATGAGCTGGTAAACATGAAATAACACCGAACAAGGCTCGGTCTACCAGGCACTTGATAGTAATAACCGATAACCACTCTCGATGAAATCGATAGCTCAAGATCGACGCTGATGTACACACGTATGGAGTTTTAACACATTATAAACAAACAGCTGACGTTCTCCTTATGGCGAAAAAGAGCTTCTTTAGGCTCGCAACACATGTAATGAAAACTGCCATTTTCTGAGCGGTGTAGCGAAAAAACGTTTCGAGTTACCTTAGAATATACTGTGACGTAAATGAAACGGTAAAACACTGGTAATCGAGAAACATAACAACATATTCCCAGTGATTTGGTACCTTTAAGATTGTAAAAATTATAATATGAGATCCCCTTAAAACCCCCTTAAATTTCGAATTTTGAAAAACTCTTTCTTAGCGAATCCTTGTTCTCTTATATACGAACCTCTCGAAACCTATACGAAATCTCGAAAAAGGTGAAGTAGTTTGAGGTCTGCGGTTATACTTCATTGAGTGAGTGTAAGATGTAGTAGATTAGCATATACATCTAATGCCAACTGAACTACAGCTATTTAATTTGATACTCACGCTTACAACTGCTAATATTTTTATATTAATTTTTATATTTTACGATGCCTCGTCATAATTATTGGAAGTAATCAATAAAACTGTAATTGTTTCTTAAACAATACAAGAACCATCACTTGTATAGAGCACTCTTCAGCATTCCGGCTGATGTCTATCTAGCAGTTCGAACTTGTATTTGCAGCAAGACCGGCATCGCTGTGAGTATCAACTGATCATAAAGATAAAATACCACTGCACAGGTCCTGAGACATACAAGTCGTTAATCGCTATAACTTGCAATCTTAAATATAATCCAACACAAATACTTAATCTAAATGTCGTTAAGATTATCTGTTGGATTACCTGTTAACCTGTCGAGGAAGGACGATAAGCAGTCAATTTAAATATCACTATAGCATATCGCGACGACGGTGTGATATAATTCGTAATGCTCAGCAACGCCTGACATCATGGCGTTATACAGATAATTTCTCTCCATAGGGCTGCTTTTGATTTGTAACCGCCTCAGTGACGCTCGGTTTGGGTAGCGGTTATCTGCGGTTGCTTTTGGTTTGTAACCGCCTCAGTGACGCTCAGTTTGAGTGGCAGTTATCTGCTGTTGCTTTTGGTTTGTAACCGCCTCAGTGACGCTCGGCTTGGGTAGCGGTTATCTGCTGTTGCTTTTGGTTTGTAACCGCCTCAGTGACGCTCGGTTTGGGTAGCGGTTATCTGCGGTTGCTTTTGGTTTGTAACCGCCTCAGTGACGCTCGGCTTGGGTAGCGGTTATCTGCGGTTGCTTTTGGTTTGTAACCGCCTCAGTGACGCTCGGTTTGGGTAGCGGTTAGGCTGCGGTTGCTTTTGGTTTGAAACCGCCTCAGCGACGCTCGGTTTGGGTAGCGGTTATCTGCGGTTGCTTTTGGTTTGTAACCGCCTCAGTGACGCTCGGTTTGGGTAGCTGTTATCTGCTGTTGCTTTTGGTTTGTAACCGCCTCAGTGACGCTCGGCTTGGGTAGCGGTTATCTGCTGTTGCTTTTGGTTTGTAACCGCCTCAGTGACGCTCGGTTTGGGTAGCGGTTATCTGCGGTTGCTTTTGGTTTGTAACCGCCTCAGTGACGCTCGGCTTGGGTAGCGGTTATCTGCGGTTGCTTTTGGTTTGTAACCGCCTCAGTGACGCTCGGTTTTGGTAGCGGTTATCTGCGGTTGCTTTTGGTTTGTAACCGCCTCAGTTACGCTCGGTTTGGGTAGCGGTTATCTGCGGTTGCTTTTGGTTTGTAACCGCCTCAGTGACGCTCGGTTTAGGTAGCGGTTATCTGCAGTTGCTTTTGATTTGTAACCGCCTCAGTGACGCTCGGTTTAGGTAGCGGTTATCTGCGGTTGCTTTTGGTTTGTGACCGCCTCAGTGACGCTCGGTTTGGGTAGCGGTTATCTGCGGTTGCTTTTGGTTTGTAACCGCCTGAGTGACGTTCGGCTTGGGCAGCGGTTATCTGCGGTTGCTTTTGGTTTGTAACCACCTGAGTGACGTTTGGCTTGGGCAGCGGTTATCATATAGCATATTTATACAGATAACTCTGCTCCACAAGACTGCTATCGGTGTGTAACCGCCTCAGTGACTCTCGGTAACGTCTAGGTCGGAGTTATCTGCGGTTCTTTCCGTTTGTAACCGCCTCGGTAACCCCTGGATCGAGGTTATCTGCGGCTGCTATCGGTTTACGGCTGTTTGAAGAGCGCCTGGGTGCTCTACTGATAGCGGCGCATTAGAGGAGCTCCTGGAACGGGCTATCTATAGCCGGCTGCATCTCAGCTCGCGGGCGGGCGCCGCGCCGTGCCCGGCAGAGGCACGGTGAAACTGCAATAACGTCCATTTTGGATAAGTCAGTTCTCTGAAAAGGCAAAGAAAGGGCAATTAAGTTTCTTGCTTTAATTAGCACAGTAGTCTACGATTTTTAGGGATGAAAATTGGAAGTCGTCTGACGAATTTGGACTAACTGGAAACTTTACATAGAATAATCTATCCATCTATTACTTAATACAATAAGGTTTTTTTCTGTTAGATCCCTTTTTCAGCCGTCCTACTCAACCGATTTTTACGATTGAGGTGTCATTTTAAAGCTTATAATGAAGCGCACCGGCGATTGATAATTAAAATGGGCATATCTTTTACGGCTTAGACCTCCAAGGCTTTGATTTATTTCTATAGGGCGCTTTCAACGCTTCAGTACTGACCAACTTGCGTTATAAACGGTTTTAAAATGTGATTGTAATTTTGATGTATGCTTGTGATTATGCGTCTTGAGACGAATTTTTAACCAGTCACATTATAATCAAAAATAGATTGAATGCTAATGTAAACAAGATCCAATGAAGGGCCACTCTCGTTGAAATTTTTAGCCAGATTGAGGCAGGTAAATAATTCTTTATGGTGAAGATCCATAATCGTTAGATTATAAATATACTGCAAACTGAGCCCTGAAACAGAAAGAAGAAGAGAACATATAGAAAAACGACTCATGTGTTTAGGGAAAATATGCGTAACCTTCGGCAAGAATAGAGAACTGCTGAGAGAAAAGACTAATTGAACACCAGAGAAATAATAAAATGAGCAATTTGCACATGGGCTTCCTAGAAAAACTTTTGTTATCCTTTTGTTGTGCGAGAAGACAACCAAATTCAAAAACATAGTGCAAGGGTGATGAATAAAAAGTGTGTGTGTTTTGTTCGGTTAGGCCTTTGTTTATTTAGGTAAGATCTTTAAATTTCAATTGAAAAGGTTATTTTGGTAAATAAAGGTGAGTTTTAAGCCATACAATTTTTTAACTGTAGGTGAGTTTCTCACAGAACAGAAATAATATAAAAATGCGCATTTTGTGCATAAGGCCCCTAGTAAGTACATATAGCTAATTGCAATGTCAAACGTCTCTAAAATCCATGCTATATTTCCGGTCCATGTTTTTAAACATTATTGAATTCACAAGAAATCCATATAATTAGAATTTAGAAAAAAAATATCAGCTGTTATTTTTAACCTATGTTATATATGTTTGGATGTTTTTGCTCTACAGGAGTTAATTGCATTTTTTGAGCAACTGTTATAATTTACATTTAAAATTAAAATACCCCCGTTGCAGCAGACCTGCATACTCAGCGAATTTCAAATGCAAAACGACGTATTTCAATCCAACATAGCGAGATTTGACATGTTTTGGTAAGCTCCATAAGAATAAGATGGGGAATGAGTATGCAGGTTTGCTGCTACAGGTATATTAAAACTGGATGGTTTTAATTCAATGTTTTGTATATCTGAACTAAAAGAAGCTATTTACCAAGTTTTATCAAGATATGTTGATAAATAACCGAGATATAGAATTTTACTTATTTCCCATAAGGTTAACATTGGGACAACGTACTTTGTTTACCACTTTCAATATCTCGGTAACCAATGAACATAGAGCCGTGATTCAAGATACTAAATTGTTTGTTTTTTTGAGCTGAATTCAATGGTGCCAACAAAAATTCGATAAATTTTATTTTTCTATGTAAAAAACTCAAAAACCCCATTTTTGGGGGGTTTATCCCCCTTTACCCCCCCTTCCGGTGTCCGATCGGGCTGGTTTACGAACTCGTCCGAATAATTACTACTTTACACGCCTGTGCCAAATTTCATTCCGATCGGACCATTTTTGCGCGCGCTATCGTGCTTACAGACACATATATATATAGATATATATATATATATATATATCTAGAAATTTGAACGAATGGTGTTTTTTGCTTCTGGGGGCCCCAAAACGAAAAGTTATCATGGTCTCGGGCTTAGGTCTTACCATGAGACCTACGGTAATAGCTTCTTCCCTATAGGGGAAATTCGCTAAAAAATAGAATTGTTTCCTGGATGGCGGTTGATACCCAGTACGGACTTACGAGGACCTTTGATATTTTGATTAGGGAGGTTTTCGGAACGTCTGTGCAAAGTATTTTGTAATAAATCGTACAAAAGAACAGAACATTCCCTAATATTTAAGTGTATATAATGTATAAATTATTAGTCACAGGCCATAATCCCTTTGGTGACCAATAGCACAAATTGAGCAAATTCACAAGGCAAATGTATTCCCTATTTAGGGAGAATGTAAAGATACTACACCAATCACTCAAAGCACAGGCTTTTTTGAATCACGCTCGTTGGGGGCACCAAAACAAACCATAATTTTCGACCGATCACAGGGAGGCGTAGATTAGAACTTTCCAAAATGTTCTACAGTTTACAGGACGTTCGAAAAATGTGGGGCAATAATTTAGTAGTGATTCCTTGGTCAAAATAAGCAAACAGGTTTATGTAGACATGTGTCCTATCTCCTTTAGTTTAGCGTCTGTCTGTATGTATGTGTTTTTACAAAATAATTCATAACTCATTTACAGTTTAAGCTACAGCGTTGAGATTGTGCACAAATGTTGAGATGTGCTATTTTAAATATGATTCATTTTAAATAGGTAGCCGCCATTTTGAAACGGTTAAATATTTTTACTAATATTTTGTACAAATATAGCGACTAATAAGAGTGTAGGACTAAAACTATAGGAACTAAACGATATAGGACATATGTCTATATAAACTTTTTCGCTTGTTTTTACCAAAGGAATCACTACGTAAATTATTGCCCCACAGTTTTCGAACACCCGGTATAACAATTTAATTTTTTAACCATATAAGTTTTGTATAGTGGCAAAACGAGAGCCAATGTAGGTGGTACATAGCGACACTCCGAAGGCCCGACCTCGACATTGCATAACGACCTTATCGCTGAGAGGTGCCTCTAATCCATCGCCTGTTTGCCGAGCGTGTAAAGAACATTCCCGGAACACTTTTACGTGTTGATATGAATTTTACGTTGTGAAATACGTACGCACGTTGTAATAGGATTCACGTTGTAAATTCACTCACTAACTGTTGTTTGTACTGTACTAGTTCTTGTAATCGACTAAAAAATGTATTCTTGGATTTGCTTATAAAATCGTTATAATTTATTCGTGCCTTACAATTTTAATCAGTTGATTCCGTTCTACAAAATTATTCATAGTTTTGTATCATTTTCTTTAGTAGGAACAGTTTACAGTTAAAAGATTTAACAATATAAAAACGTTTTTAGGTATAATATTTACAGTGTGAACCAAACAACTAGAACAAAAATATTTCTTGCCCGGTAAAGTGCTGGGGAGTTGGTTTTTGCGGAAAATACCCCCCCGTTAATGTAATTTAGATATTATTTAATATGAATTGTCAGTGGTTTGCTCATCTTCGTTCTTTGCGGCTTCGTAAAATTACCTTCATATTGTAAAATTAGATTAAGACCTTATGAAACAAAGATTTTTTTCTCTGGGTCTGCTTTGTTTTATCATCATGTAGTATTGATCTAAATCAAAAAACTATGCTGAAATTATTTAGTAATGACGGGAATTTATCTTTAATTGCCAATGGGAATCAAGTTGGCTATAGTGTCTCTCTCATAAATAAGATAGGATTACAAGGATTAGTTACAATTTTTTTTATTAACTTATATTTTTTATCTGTAGGCAAAACAACTTGTTATTGTCAAACGATGGTTTGGTCCGTACTGTGGGTGGTTTTCATTTTAAGGTATTCTTTCGTAAATTTACCATTCCAAATCGAGATAAAAAACAAATGCACACAAAAGTGTAGCGGGAAGGGCGTCCACAGCAGAAGCTAGGCGACCGTCGCGGTCCACCGGAGCCTCTGAATAACAAACGACACAACGCCCTTGTGGAGGCTACAGCGGCTCAGTGCAATGTGGACCGAGCTTTGCTGGGTGGCGTCTACAGCAGTAGCTAAGCAACCGTCGCGGTCCACCGGAGCCTCTGAATAACCAACGACACAACGCCCTTGTGGAGGCTACAGCGGCTCAGTGCAATGTGGACCGAGCTTTGCTGGGTGGCGTCTACAGCAGTAGCTAAGCAACCGTCGCGGTCCACCGGAGCCTCTGAATAACCAACGACACAACGCCCTTGTGGAGGCTACAGCGGCTCAACGCAATGTGGACCGAGCTTTGCTGGGTGGCGTCTACAGCAGTAGCTAGGCGACCGTCGCGGTCCACCGGAGCCTCTGAATAACCAACGACACAACGCCCTTGTGGAGGCTACAGCGGCTCAGTGCAATGTGGACCGAGCTTTGCTGGGTGGCGTCTACAGCAGTAGCTAAGCAACCGTCGCGGTCCACCGGAGCCTCTGAATAACCAACGACACAACGCCCTTGTGGAAGCTACAGCGGCTCAACGCAATGTGGACCGAGCTTTGCTGGGTGGCGTCTACAGCAGTAGCTAGGCGACCGTCGCGGTCCACCGGAGCCTCTGAATAACCAACGACACAACGCCCTTGTGGAGGCTACAGCGGCTCAACGCAATGTGGACCGAGCTTTGCTGAGTGGACAGCAGTAGCTCAGTGTATTATGGACCGAGCTTTGCTGGGTGGCGACTACAGAAGTAGCTAGGCGACCGTCGCGGTCCACCGGAGCCTCTGAATAACCAACGACACAACGCCCTTGTGGAGGCTACAGCGGCTCAACGCAATGTGGACCGAGCTTTGCTGGGTGGCGTCTACAGCAGTAGCTAGGCGACCGTCGCGGTCCACCGGAGCCTCTGAATAACCAACGACACAACGCCCTTGTGGAGGCTACAGCGGCTCAATGCTATGTGGACCGAGCTTTGCTGAGTGGCGTCTACAGCAGTAGCTAAGCGACCGTCGCGGT
The DNA here is from genome assembly GCA_035578135.1 of Flexamia atlantica. Taxonomy (NCBI): domain Eukaryota; kingdom Metazoa; phylum Arthropoda; class Insecta; order Hemiptera; family Cicadellidae; genus Flexamia; species Flexamia atlantica. The sequence goes on along the minus strand of JAQJVK010000014.1, from coordinate 4,116,607 downwards.
CCACCGGAGCCTCTGAATAACCAACAACACAACGCCCTTGTGGAGGCTACAGCGGCTCAACGCTATGTGGACCGAGCTTTGCTGGGTGGCGTCTACAGCAGTAGCTAGGCGACCGTCGCGGTCCACCGGAGCCTCTGAATAACCAACAACACAACGCCCTTGTGGAGGCTACAGCGGCTCAACGCAATGTGGACCGAGCTTTGCTGAGTGGCGTCTACAGCAGTAGCTAGGCGACCGTCGCGGTCCACCGGAGCCTCTGAATAACCAACAACACAACGCCCTTGTGGAGGCTACAGCGGCTCATCGCAATGTGGACCGAGCTTTGCTGGGTGGCGTCTACAGCAGTAGCTAGGCGACCGTCGCGGTCCACCGGAGCCTCTGAATAACCAACAACACAACGCCCTTGTGGAGGCTACAGCGGCTCAACGCAATGTGGACCGAGCTTTGCTGAGTGGCGTCTACAGCAGTAGCTAGTCGACCGTCGCGGTCCACCGGAGCCTCTGAATAACCAACAACACAACGCCCTTGTGGAGGCTACAGCGGCTCATCGCAATGTGGACCGAGCTTTGCTGGGTGGCGTCTACAGCAGTAGCTAGGCGACCGTCGCGGTCCACCGGAGCCTCTGAATAACCAACAACACAACGCCCTTGTGGAGGCTACAGCGGCTCATCGCAATGTGGACCGAGCTTTGCTGAGTGGCGTCTACAGCAGTAGCTAGTCGACCGTCACGGTCCACCGGAGCCTCTGAATAACCAACAACACAACGCCCTTGTGGAGGCTACAGCGGCTCAACGCAATGTGGACCGAGCTTTGCTGAGTGGCGTCTACAGCAGTAGCTAGTCGACCGTCGCGGTCCACCGGAGCCTCTGAATAACCAACAACACAACGCCCTTGTGGAGGCTACAGCGGCTCATCGCAATGTGGACCGAGCTTTGCTGGGTGGCGTCTACAGCAGTAGCTAGGCGACCGTCGCGGTCCACCGGAGCCTCTGAATAACCAACAACACAACGCCCTTGTGGAGGCTACAGCGGCTCATCGCAATGTGGACCGAGCTTTGCTGGGTGGCGTCTACAGCAGTAGCTAAGCGACCGTCGCGGTCCACCGGAGCCTCTGAATAACCAACAACACAACGCCCTTGTGGAGGCTACAGCGGCTCATCGCAATGTGGACCGAGCTTTGCTGAGTGGCGTCTACAGCAGTAGCTAGTCGACCGTCACGGTCCACCGGAGCCTCTGAATAACCAACAACACAACGCCCTTGTGGAGGCTACAGCGGCTCAACGCAATGTGGACCGAGCTTTGCTGAGTGGCGTCTACAGCAGTAGCTAGTCGACCGTCACGGTGCACCGGAGCCTCTGAATAACCAACAACACAACGCCCTTGTGGAGGCTACAGCGGATCAACGCAATGTGGACCGAGCTTTGCTGAGTGGCGTCCACAGCAGTAGCTAGGCGACCGTCGCGGTCCACCGGAGCTTCTGAATAACCAACAACACAACGCCCTTGTGGAGGCTACAGCGGATCAACGCAATGTGGACCGAGCTTTGCTGAGTGGCGTCCACAGCAGTAGCTAGGCGACCGTCGCGGTCCACCGGAGCCTCTGAATAACCAACAACACAACGCCCTTGTGGAGGCTGCAGCGGCTCAACGCAATGTGGACCGAGCTTTGCTGAGTGGCGTCCACAGCAGTAGCTAGGCGACCGTCGCGGTCCACCGGAGCCTCTGAATAACCAACAACACAACGCCCTTGTGGAGGCTACAGCGGATCAACGCAATGTGGACCGAGCTTTGCTGAGTGGACAGCAGTAGCTCAGTGTATTATGGACCGGGCTTTGCTGAGTGGCGTCTACAAAAGTAGCTAGAGCTTCTGACCCCTATGTTGGAGCTTCTGAATAACCAACGTCACAACGCCCTTGTGGAGGCTGCAGCGGCTCAATTCAATGTGGACCGAGCTTTGCTGAGTGGACAGCAGTAGCTCAGTGTATTATGGACCGAGCTTTGCTGAGTGGCGTCTACAGCAGTAGCTAAGCGACCGTCGCGGTCCACCGGAGCCTCTGAATAACCAACGTCACAACGCCCTTGTGGAGGCTACAGCGGCTCAATGCAATGTGGACCGAGCTTTGCAGAGTGGACAGCAGTAGCTCAGTGTATTATGGACCGAGCTTTGCTGGGTGGCGTCTACAGACGTAGCTAGAGCTTCTGACCCCAATCTTGGAGCTTCTGAATAGCCAACGACACAACGCCCTTGTGGAGGCAACAGTGTTTTAATGCAATGTGGACCGAGCTTTGCTAAGTGGATAGCAGTAGCTCAGTGCAATGTGGACCGAGCTTTGCTTAGTAAACAGCAGTAGCTCAGTGAAATGTGGACTGAGCTTTCAGTGCCATGAATATTTATTTGAGAATTTTTATCCTTCCTCTCGGAAACCAATAGATTACTAAGGTCTTACATACAACAGGTTTTTCCACCTATTCGGAATATCTAAAGTAACCACATAATCAAAAAAAATGTAACACGTATTTTTCATAGTAAGTGAAGGAAACACGTGAAACCGCTCCTATTTGTATCAGATGGGCGGTGCTAGTTGTAAAAATTAATCACGCTAAACAGGGCGAAATCACAGCCATCGCGTTTACATAGCCTATTAATTAAACAGTTTGGACGATTGTGATAGGTGGGAGGAAACGCTTTTAGACCTACAAGCTGATAAGATCTGGTGATGTGATAGCGACTGCGACACGACATTGACGGCACACCGCGCCGGGTGCTCTACGTTTATTATACACACCTTTTTTTATTCAATCTATTAATAGTGATTATGAGTTTTGATGCGTTTCGAGGTTTTAATTTAGAGGTTTTCAACCCACCCATGCATTTCAAAAACATATTAATTTCTATATGTATAAGCATTTTGAGCGTTAAAGAACCTTTATTTAGCTTTTTCCTTACTAGTGTCATAAAACGTTTTATTTTCACGAATTAAAGAATAAATTTTCTTCCTTATTTTATCTCTAATCCTTTTTCCTAAGCCTCTACGTAATCTATAATTGATTTCCTTATGTTTTAAGAAAGCTTATTTTGGATAGTAAAGAACAAAAATTTAGTTACACTTTAAATGTTAAGATATGTTTTCTGTCATTTGAACAGTTTCAAATACGCCATATAGATTTTTTCTATGGCTAAAATATGTACTAAATTTATGTTTCGGTATAAAATAAAAAACATTTTCTTCTTTCAGCGAAGCTTTCTTTGTGTACGGAGTTCATTGTAGGTTTACAATGCAATATTTACTTACCTTACAATAAAAATAATTAGTTACCAATGTAGCCTTAATGAGAGACAGGAGAAGCTAAACACTTCCAAGAAAAAAACAAAAGAGATACTTTCCTCGTGCCATTTTTGTATCTTTGAACACAGAGAGTCCCTGTTATATTGTTATAGCTGCATAAACTACACTTTGCAAACGTTTTCTAGGAACGTCGACCTTTTTAAACGTCATCAGAAAGACAGAATTCTGCTTTACCTCCATCACGTTCGACCTTATGGGCAAATGACAATGTTTAAACTTTTCCATTGTGTTTTTTTGTCCTTTGTACACAAATCGGGAGAATTACTTTTTACACGATCTGCAGTTTACCTATCGTAATGATTTAGCTTAAGGTTATTGTAATTAACTGAATAAATCCATTTTTAATTTTAAACTTTATTTTACAGTATCCTTTATACTCAAAATTCGTTTTGTTGATACACCATCGTGGCCTGACACTTAACTTCAGATCTTTTAAAAACCTGGTTGATTAATATTTGATCCAGCTTTTTATTGTGCGATAAAAACATTCAAAACTTGAATAACGTTCATTCATTTCTGTGATTGTTTACTGACCATGTCTCCTAGGCCTACTTCTCAAAATAAAATGTCTTAGCACCTACGTGAATAGCCGTTAGGTTACGGCATTTACATTTTCTTTTATCCTACATGCATTTTAAAATTTAAGTGACTGCCTATAACAAAATTTCAGGAAATAATTTTCATAAAGCTTTCACAGCTAAAAAGAAAGGTCCGTTCAAAATTACGATTTTTACCGTTATATAATTACTTAGATTTATGGCATCTTTTACTATACAGTAAGTAGTGCTATTTTGGTATTAAGGACATAGCTTCTTGTTTTATTACGCATTTTAATGTTTCACTGTGTCTCAACCAACGCCTCAGTGCGAGTTCAGCTCTCTCTCTCTCTCTCTCTCTCACACACACACACACACACACACACACACACACACATACAGTCTCAGAGGTTGCAGTTCTCTATCCTTACACCCAATCCGATTCCATCGTATTTATCGATGTTTATGAATGTATGAATGTAAATTAATATTGTAATTTTTCTTCTCCCGCGCGCGCCATGTTAGGCGCATGGGAGCCTGTAATTAATATAATAATTTGCTTAAATAAAATGATTTTGACTTTGACTTTGACTTTGACTTTGTTTACAATCGTTCTCTTCGATTAAATATCGATAGTGAAGAATCGATTTAACCATCGTAAAAACTATAAAAAATGTCACAGGGTATATCGGTCATATTAATTAATTTCCTAGACATCATTGTGGGTCACGTTTTGCTCATAAAAACTGAAAATAAACAGTTATTCGTACTTACGTGTAACAGCACTTTATTATAAAACTAAAATTCAACACAAACCTATTTCAAAATTGCGACTTATTTCGATAATCTTAACTCTTATGTTGCAATCCTTAGACGACCGTACAGATAATACACGAGTAAATTGACGATTGACAATTAATAAAGAGCAAGAGGTTAGTTGTTGGTGGTTGAGTTATGATATCAGCAACGTTGGCGTATAATAAGTTTTATTAATCCGGTAGAGGTTTTATTATGTTTAGGTTATACTGGTATGTTTTATCATTAGATCACGCGGTATAAATTAATAACACATTCGGTTACATATCGAATCGAGGTATCATCGAAAAATCTGTATTTGAAAAATTCATAATAGCGATCGATTCGTGATTATTATTTAACTTTCTGGGCTTTTCCTTTCGCTTCTAGTGTTTAAACTACACTACGTTTCGAAAGGTATGAAACTCCTCTCGTTTTCAAGCGACCCTAGTTAAAGTTATATTAACCTACTTATTTCTATTTCCTCAAAGCTGATGGCAGCGGCACGACACGCACACACAACCACTTGCACTCACGCACGCTACTTATGGCATTGCCATCAGTAAGGTGTATGTTTTTGTTTTAATTTTCTTATTTGTGTTTTCTGTATATTATGTTCTATGTGTTTCGTCTGACTGTTTGTGTGAATAAGATTTCTGAGTTGTTGACTGTTGGTTAATTGTAAATTGTGTGTAAAAAAAACAAAAAACCCCAAAAAATGTGGGTTAATATAGAAATAAGTATACAGGGTTGGGCAAAAGTTTGGAATATATAAAATAACTTTTATATTATTTTGCAGAAAGTGATGAAACTTTACAATTGTGTATCTATTATAAACAGGAATATTTTGGCGTATTTTCTCACGATGAGGGGACGGCCCACGCTGGAAGTCTTTAAATTCTTAAATGTAAGCATACCTCGATTATACCTATTAATTAAAGGTCTTAATTAATAGATCACAACAGCGCAAACCGCGCTTCAAAAGGTTGATCCAATCAAAGTTACAGCTCCTCAAATATTTTAATATTGATCATTAATCTTAAGGCTAAAATCAAGACTAATATCTTTATCAAGCTGTAACTTCTGACTGTAACCCCCGATTTTAACCTTGAGTTTAATGGCAAACATTAAAATCTTTGAGGAGCTGTAACTTCTGATTGGATCAACCTTTTGAGGCGCGGTTTGCCCTGTTGTGATCTACTAAGAAAGACCTTTAAAAAGAGATATAACTCGAGGTATGCTTACATTTAAGAATTTCAAGACTTCCAGCATGGGGCGTCCCCTCATCGTGTGAAAAACTGAGAAAATAAGCCAAAATATTCCTATTTGTACTAGATACAAAACTGTAAAGTTTCATCACTTTCTGCAAAATAATATAAAAGTTATTTGATATATTCCAGACTTTTGTCCAACCCTGTATAACTTTAAGTAGGGTCATTTGAAAACGAGAGGAGTTTCAAAACCTCTCGAAACGTAGTGTAGTTTAAACAACTATAAGCAAAAGAAAAAGTCAACAACTTTTATAATAATCGAAAAGTCGTTTGTAATCATCGATAAATACGATGGTTATGAGGCATGGGACGGACAGTGAGCCGCAGCGTCTTAGCCGGGTGTTTCTGGTAGTGCGTGGCAGCACTACTGTAAGTGCTCTATAAATCACAGCCAGGATGAGCCGCCAGTGATTGACCAATGATCGGGCAGAACGCCGCGCCATCTGTAGAGTTGTAGAGGTTAATTATAATCACTTTGAAGCCGGGCCAAATGCAGCAAATGAATGGCACAATGTCGCCATCGCACTAAACACCGGCTAAATGCATCTATTCCGCGATCCTTCTCGGCTAAATGGCCAGTAAACCGACTACGACCGAGTCTGCGAGGGCGCAGTCTAAACAGTGGTGAAAATGGTAACGTTCGATGTAGAATCTTTAACCATAAATAATTAGATTCAAAGTCAATAGTTGAACTTTGGACAACGATTTATCGTTTGAATATTATTAACGTGTGCTTTCACGCAACCCGAAATATACATGAAACGATTTATAAATAAAAAATCTAATTTTAAATTACTCTTATTTAACTGTTTACTTTTCTTTCGCTTCTAGTGTGTAAACTACACTAAATTTCGAGAGGAAATGGAACTCCTCTCGTTTTCAAGTGACCCTTCTTAAAGTTACATTACATTATGTGCTTCAGGTGTTTTGTAAGTAATTTTGTAAGAGTGAGATTTCAGTGTAGTTGAATACATGGGTGAATGTAAATTGTGTCAAAAACAATAGAATAAAAAGTAGGTTTTAAAGTAAATAGTGTAATATAACTTAGTGTAGGATCACTTGAAATCGAGATGAGTTTAATCAACCTACGAAATGTAGAGTAATTTAAACCCTAGAAGCGAACGGAAATTTCCCAGAAATTATAATCCATCGCTATTACTAATTTTAAAAATACAAAAATTTTGAATGTAAACCTTTATTAATGAATAGATTTAAGCTTTGTTCTATTTTTAAAATGGTCAGAGAGACAAATATGAAAAGGAGAGACGAAACGCAATGTTTCTAATCTAATTTGTGTTTTCTGCAGATTTCAGTGAACTCTTTGATTGTTGTACTTGAAGGAAACCGAGGGAGAGGAGGAAGAGCTCTATTGAATTATAAGATGAATAACAACAATAACGGTAATTCTAAAAGAAGCAGTTGCATAGTCCTTAATAGTTTTACATGCTGCCTCACTAGACCGATTAAGCAACAAACAACTCTGTGGAATACTCTCTACTACACCCGTTTAATGGTGTTTAAGACCATAAAACGGGAACCGTTATACGGGATTCGTTGATAAAAACTAAGATATTACAATCAAATATTTCCTTCCAAACCACTTCCGCATTCAATCAAATCCGTCCACAACTCAAACGATTTGACTTTTTCGATCTCAATCAACTGCTCCCTCGACGCACGTCATCACCCGATAGCTTCACCGTTTAAAGACCCATCTCAGAATTAGCCGGGGGGACCCCACGTGGGGGGGGGGGGCAATAAATAAGTGGGCGAGTGGTTTTGGCAGGGGAGGGGTAAATAAATCATCGGCGCCCTCTCGCACGCGCCCAGGGCAGCGATCGTGTGTAAATGGTGATAATGGTGATAATGGTGATAATGGCACAATGGGCCGTGCGGAGGAATCTCATGGAGGGCGCGCCATTGTGGACAAGTTGGCGAAATGTCTTTGTCTTTGGATTAATTTGCAAAGTCTACGTTTCGTTTTTTTCTAAACGTTTTAGCGAATTTCCCCTATAGGGATTAGCGAATTTCCCTTATAGGGTAGAAGCTATTACTGTAGGTCTCATGGTAAGACCTAAGCCCGAGACCATGATAACTTTCGTTTTGGGGCCACCAGAAGCAAAAAACACCATTCGTTCGAATATACATCTATATATGTGTCTGTTAGCACGATAGCAGCCGTAAAAATGGTCATATCCTGATGAAAATTGGTACAGACGTGTAAAGTGGTAATCACTCGGGCGAGTACGTGAACCAGCCCGATCGGACCACCGGAAGGGGGGTAAAGGGGGATAAACCCCCCCAAAAAATTGGTTTTTCGAGTTTTTACATAGAAAAATAAAATTTACCAAATTTTTGTTATCACCAATGAATTCAGCTCAAAAACAAAATATTTAGTATTTTGAATCAATGCTCTATGTCCATTGGTTACCGAGATATTGAAAGTGGTAAATACAGTACATTGTCCCAATGTTAACCTTGAGGGAAATAAGTAAAATTCTATATCTCGGTTATTTCTCAACATAAAACTTGGTAAATAGCTTCTTCTAGTTCAGATCTACTAAATATTGAATTAAAACCACCCAGTTTTAATATACCTGTAGCAGCACACCTGCATACTCATTCCCTATGTTATTCTTATGGAGCTGACCAAAACATGTCAAATCTCGCTATGTTGGTTTGAAATATGTTGTTTTGCATTTGAAATTCGCTGCGTATGCAGGTCTGCTGCAACGGGGGTAATTGTTTACGAGGAGGAATCTCGCGTATAAGGGCCACTGTAAACAAGTTTGCAAAATGTCTTTGTCTCTGGATTGATTTGTAGAATCCGGCGTTATGTTTTGATGTATGTTAATTGAAAGTTTGTTTAAGGAGGCAACTGATTGACTGGTATGCAGGTACGCATTTCAGGAGTAGATCGGGTGGATGTTTTATGAGACTGGAGATTCCGAGATAAATTCGTGATTTAATACTTAAATTTATATACTTTTATATACTTTATATACTTTTATATACTTTTAATGATTTATATACTTTTACTTTAAATGGCGACCGACCCAGGTAGTATTTTAAGTCAAAATCAAATCAAAACAAACCATCTTTATTTCTCATTAATTATTTTATTAGTACAAGGAGGCTGCTTAAAATTATTTGAAACTAATGATCACAAAGGTTTAAACCTGTGCGTGATCATGAGTCCGGTTTTGCTTAGTTTGCTCCCGCCTTTATATTTTCGTATTGATTGATTGCCTCTTGATCCATTTCAAGTATAATGAGAGATGAATTTAATAAGAGAATGTTCGTTTTTCAGAAGTTTTTTTCATCTGAATTAAATCGTTAGAAGATTTTGGGGTTTTACAGTGTTTTAAAATTCAAAGCATCGGTAATTATATTTCAAATACCTATTCAACAATCTTGCGGTGAAGTTTCATTTATAAAATGCTTTATTATGTAAAAAAGTATTGTTTAAAACTTTTCCCGTTAGTGTGAGTTAGAAGTGTAAGTTTTTTAACAGCAAAATTACTCCTTTGTCAGGGAAATAGTCAAAATTAACAAAATCAACTATTCGGAATCTGAGCCGATAAGAAATAAAAAGTGCGAATTCAACAAAACTGAAAACAAACAAATTAGAAAGAGTTTACTGAGCAGTCCTACCGGGCGTTGTGTTTTATTTTATTTATTTTTAAGCCTAATTGTATTCAGTGGCATTCTCTTTTGTGTTTTTCTTGATTTTAATACAATGTTTGTTCAAAGAAATCTGCTAAACTGCTGAATCCGGAACCCCACCTTGAACTAGGGCCCAATCGTCCGTCGAGAAACAAACTAACATAAGTAGATTTAAAAAAAACTCCACATTAAAACCTTAAACAGCATCAAACGTCGCTATCACCATCAATGAATTCAATACAAAAAGGTGTGTATAATAAACGTAGAGCACCCGGCGTCCCGTCAATGTCGTGTCGCAGTCGCTATCACATAATCAGATCTTATCAGCTTGTAGGTCTAAAAGCGTTTACTCCCACCTATCACAATCGTCCAAACTGTTCAATTAATAGGCTATGTAAACGCGATGGCTATGATTTCGCCCTGTTTAGCGTGATTAATTTTTACAACAAGCCGCCCAACTGATACGAATAGAGGTAGTCAAACATGGTTCCGTCACTTATGATAAATACTTTTTAAATTTGTTGATTAAGCTGTTGATTTACATATATTGTATGGGTGGAAGATCTTGTAATCTAGTTTAATAGTTAGTAACTCACAACGAGTAATCGATCATACAGACTACTCAATTGTTATTTTTAGTATACGAAAAACTCAATAAATACAAAAATATTACTGGTAAAAACTTAATACATGTTTTATTAGGATTCAATCATAAATTTAAGAATATTGCGCATATCGCATTAACGTTTGTCATGTTCAGAGCTTACCGATCTTACACTTAAAGCCTAAAAATAACTGGGACATCCGTGAACGAATGTATGTACGAGTCTTTTTATTGAAATATCAATATTCAAAGATTATTTACTATAAGCATAAAATGTTTGCTTAGCACTTAAAAATATAGTTAGAATTTTATTCTGGAGTCTTACTACTGTATTAACGAAGGAATCGATAAATAGTTAAATATAAAACACAATAAGCATTAGTGTTATATTTCACGCTTTAAATATATGATTTATAATGTTATTCTGGTGTCAAACTATTACATTCTGAATGGCAGAACCGAAACGAACTCAAGGAAACGTGGATAAAGAGGTGGTAATGGAATATTTAAGTTAGTTGGAGTTGGACAATTGCTATGATTTTCAGCATGAAAGTTTCTTGTTAATATGCAAACCGGTGAATAATTTTATTTATTTATTTATTTCGCAGAGAGATTATTTTACTTAAAACAATTTAATGTTTATCTAACCCAGTGAAAGGACTTATATTATAGGCCTACCGATTTATTTATTTCGGTTTGCCTATAAGTGTTAGTTTCAAAGCAACACTGCAATATTTATTGGCAAATCGAGGTAGACAAAACTGCAGTCAATAAAACTATTCATAAATAAATATTATTTATACAGACTTCATTATTTATCTTCAAAGTCAGCATTTTCGTTTAATTTCAATATTCATTTCAAATTATTCATTCGTCATAACATAGAAGGGCCTATATGCAACAAATGCTCTAAATGTATATTTATTTATATTTAAATACAAACCAATGTAAAAAGTTTTTCGGTTCAGTTTAATGGTTTGGATGGAAACTAAACCACACAATAAAATGATAAGTTGGCTCATAACTATCGGAAAACATATAAAACCGCAATAGAGGTAATCAAGATACACGGTAGTCTCAAGGTAGCCTTGCATTGTAGCCCTTCCCTTCATTCACCAAACATCCGTACGAGTAAAATAAACATCCTCCAGTCAACTCTCGCCAACTTAAAATTCCACGGTACTACGATAGTTCCACTTGAGTGTGGTTCGAACTATTTTCTTAATTACATTTCACCAACATAGGTCATTTGAGCTGAATTTGGGATATAGATATAGACTATATGAACTTTACAGAGGTAAACAAAGAAAAGAAAGCTATTTTGTTGCTAACCGAGCAATATTTTCCCGAAAAATACATAATTGTAAACTTAGAAATATTTTGACTGTTTGTTGGATCGAGATAAACGATTCCCAAGTTTTTTATGCCGTTTGGTACATGTTTAAATGTAACAAGAAAAATCTTTATGAAATTTCAATTTTGCCCATGAAAAGTTTAATTCAAATAATTTAAAGAAAATCACCTTTACAGTAAACAATGGTATAAAACTGCTAATAGGAAGTTTTTGCCTTGGTAAAACGACACGATAAACATTAAAAGGTTTTTTTTAATTGAGCTAAATTAATTGTTAATTATTTTTTGTTTCAAGCAGATTGTAATGTTCAAGAAGATGAATTTCATTTGAATTATTTTATGTAAATAACGTTTTTTTATAAGATATATGGATGGATAAGATATATAGGCTACTTTTTGACACGTTGTCAGCTGAACGCCGCAGTTTCGACTTTCAGAGGTCCGTTCGGAAAACTTCGAGATATAGAGGTAAACTTCGAGATATAGAGGTAAACTTCGAGATATAGAGGTAAACTTCGAGATATAGAGGTAAACTTCGAGATATAGAGGTAAACTTCGAGATATAGAGGTAAACTTCGAGATATAGAGGTAAACTTCGAGATATAGAGGTAAACTTCGAGATATAGAGGTAAACTTCGAGATATAGAGGTAAACTTCGAGATATAGAGGTAAACTTCGAGATATAGAGGTAAACTTCGAGATACAGAGGTAAACTTCGAGATATAGAGGTAAACTTCGAGATATAGAGGTAAACTTCGAGATATAGAGGTAAACTTCGAATCATCGTTTCATATGACGATTGAAAATAATTCGAGACTTCGAGGATTTTGAGTTATCTAGGTACGGATTAGCGAGATTCGATTGTACTATGTTTTATCCTACTTTATCGAGCCTACTTTATCCAACCCGACCATTTTTCGTACTGCAATGTTCCCTCCATAGTCCATCAGGAGCTGAGGGGGGCTGAGCATGCATGGAAGGGTAACACGAAGTTTTTGATAATTATCGTAATACAGGCCGAGGTGATGAAAATTACGAATGTCACCTATTTCCAAGGTGGTCGATAACGTGGGGGGGAGGAGGTTAAACATGACGGGGGACGCTATGCGTTAAACCGCAGATATCTTGAAAACTGAAAAAGATAGAACATCGGTCAAAACGACTATCTAATCACAAAAATATCGCCAACAATAATAGTTATTAGGTCCGAGATCGTATATAGAAAACTAGACAAGTTATAAAATAAAAAATAAAAAACAATATTTAGGTCGTTTTTCAACGAAAGTAGGATTTATTTGTGAATGTCGCTAAAACGTGTGACGCAATATTTTTGTTGATTATTGTAATATGGACTGAGCTGATCAAAATTACGAATGACGCCTATTTCTATTTCCCAGGTGGTCGACAACGTGGGGGAGGGAGGCAAACTGACGGAAAGCGCTATGCGTCAAAACGGCTGTATGTCGTTAACAGTATGAGATTAAAAATCGGTGAAAACGTCATTTTAATCATAAAAATATTGCTATCAGTAAGAATATAGGTTCGAGGTCGTACCTTAAAAAATGCAAATTCAAAGGTATTAAATTATATGTTTTTCTATATATCCATCCATACGGAACAAGTATGTTTTAACAAAAATTAACGATTTGTGCATTAATATTACTGAAAGTTAACAGTTTCTGTAAAGTTGGCCAGGAGATTCGCGTGGATCACCTGCGACTGATCGGCGAGGTTTTGCCTTCTGCATTCAAATGAGGATCCAATCGAGCGGACGTTATTCCTGACGGCGACTTGAAAGAAACTCTTTAATTAATCGCGCTTTGTATTCATCAGTCAAGTTCCTCAACCAATAGGATCAATTGTACCGGCAGTATGAGTGTCACTGGATCGATTGTACCGGCAGTATGAGTGTCTTTGGATCGATTGTACCGGCAATATGAGTGTCACTGGATCGATTGTACCGGCAATATGAGTGTCATTGGATCGATTGTACCGGCAGTATGAGTGTCATTGGATCGATTGTACCGGCAGTATGAGTGTCATTGGATCGATTGTACCGGCAGTATGAGTGTCATTGGATCGATTGCGCCGCCAAAATTAGTGTAATTGGATCAATTACACCGGCATGTATGAGTGTAACTGGATCAATTAAACCGCCATATATGATTATAAACATATATGGCGGATAAACAAACATTGCTCGGATAAATTATGCGAGCAATGTTTTCCAACAGTAAGTACAATTATTAACATATTTATTTTTTATTTGTTTTTTTAATCCAGCTTCATTTTATGTTAGGGTGAGTATTTGTCAACGGAATGCACATCAGGTTTATTTGTCAATTAAGCTACTCAACAAAATTGAAGATCTTATTTTCTTCCAAGATATGTATTGGTTTGAATTCAAATCGCAAGTTTTCGATAAAACCGCCAATTTTAAAATCACCTACTAAAAAACCTTTGTAAAAATAAATAAACCGGTTCACCGGTTTGATCTAACCGCTAAACACACGTAACGGACGAGGAGAATTGGGAATATAAACCGAATAACTCGTGGACACAGCGGCGGTGGAATCCGGAGAACATTATTTGTTTTGGGGCAACAAAATCGCCAGGGTTGTTGAAACTGGGAATGGCGGGGTCAACAATCAAAACCAAACAGTCGTGTTGTTTGATACATTAGCGAAAAGAGGGAAGCAGCCCCTGAGCACCCCCCCCCCCTCCCCAGCACACCTCCCCTCTCCCCCTCCCCCCACCCACAGGATCATCCCCGATGAAACTCCTTAACTTCGCGAGTAATTAATATTTGAGATGGTTCAATAAACAGTAACAATTCCAGATTTGAGACCTCGCCCCGGGCAGTTCTGTGCTGTCGGCTCCGTGTTTCGTTTGCGCAGTCCTGCACTGCTTGCTGCCGGTTCGGTGTTTCGTTTGCGCACTTCTGTGCTGCTGGTTCCGCGTTTCGTTTGCTCAGCCCTGATGTTCGCAGGGAAAGATAAACATTTGCGGCGACCCGGTTTTAGCCGGATCAGCAAATGTAATGTTTCGCTATTTGTTTGCAATAAGGTTATCGAATGGCCAAAACGTGATTATTCGATTGAATGAAATGCGCCATTGCTTTGTCTAAGAGTTGAAAATTTAAGGATATTTGTTCGATCTTTTTATTATTATTTAATAATAATAAAATAAAGTTTAATCATTTAATAGTTAAATTGGTTAATAGTTTAATAAATAAAGGATGAACTAAATATTTTTTTTTAACTATCAGACAGAGTTGTACAGTTGGTGTTACATTTTAATGAGTTATAAGGCTTTAAATTATTACATACATGATGATATTACATTAAATGTTTTAAGGAAGGCCGATCTTGAAAAAATCCTCATGTATTAATAATATTATATAAATTATACCGTATAAAGGACGATATATGATAAAAATTTCAACATTAATACCTCATTAATGTGTTCCTACTATAAATTATATTACACTATTACGATGCTTTAACAATTTATATTCTAAATATAAATGATTTTTTATAATTTTTAAATTAACCTGCTATGTTAAAAAAAAACTTTAAAACTTTAAAAGACAACAATAACAACGATACAAAGGCTCCTCCTGCAACAATAATAATAACTAACAACGGTTAGTTGGAAAGGAACACATCGGGTACACAATTCCATCAGACTCAATTACGATTCCATCTCCTTTCTTCGTAGAGAATAGCGGCAGAAAAAGTCGTAGAAACGTTATCGAAAGTGTAAAAGCGATTTTTCCCTCGGGTGGAAGAAAAGTTCGTTTTACACGTGCTTCGCAACTGCAGTATGAAGGGTAATTACTGTAATGGAAAATGAACGATGAGAAATGAAGGGCTTCTTGCGACTGACTCCGAGAATAGCCCGTGACAGAGGCAGCATTCAGATGCACAACTCGCTTCAGTTAACTGCTGCTGAGGAAATCGCCCTGAACCTCAATAAAAATCTTAACAATGTTAATCACCCTTTTAGTGCCGTAACAAATAATGAAAATGTGTATGAAAAGTGGTGGACCATTTTTCATCGTAACGTGCCAAAAGTGCCGGGACTTTTTAAGTAAAAAATGTAAGTGTTCAGAAAAAAATTCCCAAAAACTTTATTTATTAACGTTTTTTATAAATCTTTCTTTCTTCGTTTCTAAATATTTGCATTATTTAAAAATGACAATTATAAAGGCAAATTTAATGTTTCTCGTATAAAATAAATGTTAATATTAGAAAAAAACGTACATTATATTTATTTTTATGTTAACACTAAAAGAATATTTAGTTTTTACACTTATGCAATTTTTATTGGTTGTGTGTGAAACTATGCAAAAACAAGTAAAAACCATGTATAAAACATCTATTTAATTCCATAGGTTATGAAATAACAAATTGAAACAATAATCTTACAAAAATTCAGAGTTGAAAAAGTCACAAAGCAACCTACTTCAATCAATATTCGTATTCCATATTTACATTAGAAACATCATTTAACACTTAAAGAGATCCTCAAAATTAAAATACAAACTACCCATATATACCATGAACATGAATATAACATTGAATGATATGAATGAGGTGTTCATGTTTTTTCAAGGTTAATGTAAATTCTTTGTTTTATTGAAGAATAATAAAACTTTTATGTTTAACCAGTAATATGTAGGGTAAATCTAATTTTAAGTAGGGTCACCTGATAACGGGA
This sequence comes from Flexamia atlantica, assembly GCA_035578135.1. NCBI lineage: Eukaryota > Metazoa > Arthropoda > Insecta > Hemiptera > Cicadellidae > Flexamia > Flexamia atlantica. The sequence continues at coordinate 4,100,315 of JAQJVK010000014.1, read as the reverse complement.
GGGGTTTTCTCAACATAGTGTAGTTTTAAACGCACTATTACAATGAATGAAAAATTCAAAATAATGAATTACATTTTTAATTTATTTTGATTAGGTAAACTGTATTTTCACAGCGAGCCTTTCTACTACAGTAGAACCCTGATAAGAAGACTCTCAAGGGGATTCTGGAAAGAGTCTTGTTATCAAGGGAATCATCTTATTGAGGTTTGTATTATCAAGACATTAAGTGTCATTAGAGTTTCAAGGAAACTTAAAAAGCGCACTTGTTATCAAGGTATTTGTGTTAGTGAGTGTCTTCTTATCGAGGTTCTACTGTAGTATAAAGTTTGTCATATTGTTAACATAAACGGGGCTAGTAGTGGTTTCTGATTTAAGGTACATTTGCAAAATGTGTTTAAGATAACCGATTTACTCAAATATCAAAACAGTTTCTTAACTGGAACATCAAAACAATAAAACTCTAAATTAACTAAAAAGGTAAACATGGAATAGTGTAAAAATATAAATCCTATGCAAGTGAAATTAACGAAAACCGAGCAATAAGAACTAACACAAAACCTTTAAATAATCTAAACCATAGCCAACTTTGTAGAATGTCGTCCAGAAACGGAAACAGACGTGAATATCGATTACATCATGTGGTTAATACATCAATTACATGACGTTACATTGCTTGAAAGGGAGAGTTAGAGGGTAGAGGTTCCAAGGCCTTTGATGTGGGGTGTGACAGTGTGAAGGTGGGGACAGTGTCTTGAGGAGGGAATCCCTCCAGATCGATTTTCGGAACCCACTTCTGATTGGGGTTTAACTGTTCATTTCGTTTGAGAGGTTTCCACTCTACAAATACTGTTTTCATTTTAATTTATTTACTAGGGTCGTATTTGTTGTTGGGGGAATGTTCCTTGTTGGGGGAATTTTTTAGTCTGTGTAAAAACTAATATTCTTTTAGTATCAAGTGTACTTCTGGAATTTTACTACAGCATACTACAGCGTCCGAGAATTTTTGGCTGACGGATAAAGTTAAGTTTAGTTTTATTGTACATTGATACAAGTGTTTTTAGTTGATCGACCTTTAGTTTAAGGTTTTGTAATTAAAAATTATGACATTGCCAATGCAAATTGTATATTTGTTAATTATTCTGGCAAATAAATGACTTATGACTTATGACTTACTTACTGTACCGAAGCAAAAAATGTCTTCAAGAATTTGAGGAACATACCTGGAAAAAAGATAAATATCATTGTAGTGATTAAAGGAAACGTTTTATAAACATACTTGACTTAAATTGATCCCTCAACTAGTTTTTAACGAGCTTGTACTTGACTTAATCGATTGCAGCTATAAATATTTTATATATTTACTTATTTTAGACAGGCAATCGAAGTGCATAAATAGTTATTCACTTACAAAGAAACACTGAAACGTAGGTTTTTTCAACAAGAAAAAGCAAAGGTAGTACGTCCGAATCGCGTACAGCGTGAAAAAGAAATATTTTGACACCTCAAGGCCATTTACCAAGGTAAACATATACGTTGAATCAAAGGAACGCCATTATATCTCTTCGTATCATTTAGGTCTTTGTGATTTGTCTTTACCGAGAATTTTCTTTTCCTCATACTGAACTAGAGAGATGATAAAAGAAATCATTTGAAACCATCCTGTAACAGTAATCAATGATAATGACAACAATAAAGTGTGTTTTTGTCTGAAGTTACTGAACTTTTGTCTACTTACGTTTTCCCAAAATCAATCACAACCTATTTTTGCTCTCAAAAACTGGAAGAGATAATCGTTTTCGAAAAATTATGTCAAAGAGTGATGGGGTACCAAAGTTTGAGATCTGACAGAATAACCATAAATATTTTATAATATTATATCCTCAAATCCTTACAACAGTTTTAAGCAATATTTCTGAAGAGACTAGTTGAGTAAATTAAATATTAACGATCAAAACTTAAGAATACTCAACAATAAAATTTCACATCTTTACATAAAGCCTATACTACCCAGAACCTTTAATAAAACGATAAGTCTGATATCCCTCAACCCCAAATTTGAATAAAAGGTCTCAATGAGAACCTTCCGGGTAAATTGTTAGTTTTTTTACATTTAGCCTAAGGGTATAAATATAAAGAAAAGGGCTCTACAGCTGATGCACTTCTATTTATTTTAAATTATTTATTTTCTAAGAGTAGCGGGGGTTCACTAGTCTTTATACTAAAAAACAGATTTTTTTGAGATTCTGTTTCCTCAGTCTGTGTACATCGTAGGAAAAATTTAAGCACGCTGTTAGGAATGAACTTTTCATTACTCTACACACGAAAGTAAACTTTCTAAACGTAAAATGAACGAAGAAAATAGGTTATTCCCGCTGTTGCATGGCAAAATTACATAACGTTAACTTTCTGTGCGTATGTGGTGGACGGAAAGTAACCGTTATGGGATTTTGCGGTGCAGACCGATCAGCTGTTGCATTAGGCCGATCAGCTGTTGCATTGGTGTTCAAACCAAACCGTTTCATCGCTTAGTAAATACTGACATTGTCAGTTAGGTTATAGTCGTTGTGACGGATTGTTTGTTAAAAAATATTCATGTTGTTTGCAAGTTTTTCGATATCGTAATAAAAAATAATGTTCATTACTCGTCTCAAAATTGCTATTGCGGGACTAGTAATGAAAACTACTATTCCAGTAGTGCACAATCCCATTACAATTTACTTTAGTCTATGAGAAATTTAGAAAAATTAAATTAAATTAAAAATAACCTGGGCTTTGTGAGATTACGGAGTAACAACAAAATGTAAAAATTTTTTTATTAGAGCGATAAGTAAAAATTCAACCTAAAAATGTTCCGATTGAATTTCGACCAGTAGGCGATCTTTAGTATATTTTATTATTCAACCATAGCTCTGTTATTGGTATACTGATAGTTTATACCAAAATATTTATCCCCCATAATTAAATGTTATTATATGTATATTCTTACCTTTAGTTAGATGTTAGGTTATTCAGTTTTGTTGTGTTGGCATCATGCAGGTCAAGTTGACTAATTTATTGTAAAAATCGAAATGTAACCGTCTTTATTCTCATTCTTAAAAGGGGCAGCACGAAGCAATAATTAAAATTACCACTCGTGAAATGTGAGTAAAATTATAAATAATTCTTATTGTATTCAACCTTGTTTTTATTTGTAAAATTAGTATAAATGAAAATAGAATGTAGCAATGTTAAAATAATATGATTCAAAAGATTTATTGTATTTAAGATTTTATGTTTGCAAATTGTAGTAATTCATGTTAAAACCATTCTCACTGTCTTAACGTATCCATTTCTGATTGTAAGGTTTTTGTTGTATTTCAATTTGTTTCAAATATTAAACTTAATTTACCTGTTATTATTTCATTTGCTTGTTTGCAGACGAGTTCGTGTAATTATTAAAATGGTGCAGTGCTGAAAGTCCCCATCTGAGAGATCCTAGGCTATAATGAATAAGCAGATCATTGTGTAAATGAGCAGTCAATAAAGTTAAAGTTATTGTATTTTATCAACTATTACTCTAACTTTCACTCCTACCTCAAATAAAAATTTATAAAAAATCTGTACGTCAAATTGGCCACTAAGGGCGTATAATGGTTTTAAATTCAATTTATTCTTTAAACTTTAAATTCTGTTTAAAATTCCAATGTAAACTTATCAAGAGGCTCCGCTGGGCGACGGTGGCGCTGCGAGCGTCTAGCGGCCGGCTCCCCAACTAACGACAAGGTCCCTCATTATGTGGATTGGTGAATTGTTCGAGTTTTGTTGTACAAACCGCCGCGAGTCGCGAGTGGCCGCCGACAACGTCGTCAAGTGTACTGTATGAGTCAAATATCATGACCCAGTCCGTCTAGTAGATTAATGTTCGTTTTAGCAATGGGCTTACGAACGTGGGCCAAGTTTTTGATTCGTCCTATAAAATACATTCGAGACAAATAGTTTTCGTTTTCATTCATTTAGGAGCCTCTCATACTTCTTATTAGAGAAAATAATCCTTGGTTTGGTATTATTTTATAGAAAAATAGAAAACCCGTGCAAAAACTATTGTTTCTTCATTTTCAATTGTACTAACTGCACAAAGTAAGTACAACGATTCAACAACCGTAAGTTCTTAGTATACTGTATTGGTTTCAATTTATATTAGTTGTATTTCTAGGCCTTCCGGAAGGAATTAAACTACTAAAGCGGGCACCAAATAGGGCGGGTGAGTGAGTGCGCTGCTGGTGAAATTAACGTTTATTATTTGCTTAGGTAGTTAATCAACTCTATGATCATATGGTAAAGTGAACACAAATTTACACGTAAAAAGACCCTGTAAAACGTAAACGCAAGGTTTTGACAGTTCAACAAAAACATTTCATTCGGTCATTTCAGCTGAGGTTCATCGGACAATTTTATGAGTTAACAGTTTTTGCCACCCACCCTGTTTCGTGTACTCTACAATAGTTATTATTACAATTTAAGTGCGTGATATGACCACAATAGAAGCGTGCGCAAACTAAACAGTTGTTTAGGCCTACATCATACTACACCGAAACATCTGTTTTCTGTGCCTTACTCTTGGCTGGAAATTTAGTAACTCTTTCCTGACAACTGCAAGGTAAATTTAACGTGCAGTGCACAGTAAATTCACCGTACACAAGGAACCCACTAGGAAACGGAAACAACGGATGTAAACAATCAGCTGATTGCAGCAAACCGACGTTTAATGCATTTTTATCGGTTACTTCAGAGGAATGTAGTCGCAGCAACGGTTGCAGTAGCAAATGTTTGATAGGCTAGGTTTGAAGGATTGTGAAACGTATTCGTTTTTGAAAGGAATACGTTATGATTAAAAACTATATGTTTTTTTCTGAGTACTATAATGTAAAGTATCGTACGTCACACACCCACTACGTTTCACCGTACTTACATCAACATACTCAACTATCATACTCGGATCTATTACTTACCAGTCTAATAACGTAATACACTATTACATCATTGTGGTGATGTCGGAAAAGCCAACAAATTTTATAGGCCAGTATTTTAATTTGTATCAATAAGCACACACTTTACGACTCAAAGGCATATTATTAAATTAAACTGTATTTGTGGAAGACATTTTTTACTAAAAAAACTAAATCAATATGCATGCATATAATAACATTTAAATAAAGCTATCGAATACATTTAATCGAAATTAGTGATACAATTATGTTACAATACCACCACGATGTAACAGACACGTTATAAAGGCTACAATCTCCTTTTATTTCACTACATTCGATAAAGTAAACTAGTTAATCACTAATTACATTTAAATACCCGCCGAACATTACACCGATGTGCTGCCCAACATTACATAGGTCATTAGTTCAACTCCTATCTCCACGTCTGTAGTCTGACATAATATTTCTGACCCAATAATACTACAATAATTGTTGGCGCCAGTTTACGTCAGCGAGTGGTTAGTTTTCTTCTTAGTGGACTTAATATATTATTATTCATTATATTATTTATATGATAAACGTCTCGTTTATCGAATGATTATTGGTGTGCGGTAGAATAGTTTTATAAGTGAAATACATTTGAAGAACACATTCATTTACTTAATTCATAGCGAACTTATTGGAAATTTTGTTCCCGCAAATTCGTTTATTGATATTTTACAAGTTGGTGATCAATTCATCAGGGCATATATTTCTCATTTAGTAGAGAAGATTTTTATCGTGTTGCTGTAAAAGAAAACATCTATTTTTAAAGCTTACTAGCAGTTGCCCGTGGCTTCGCCCACGATGAAAATTACAGCTGATCTTGCTTCTGCTATTTGAACTGTCAAATTGTAGTATCCACAGCTGTTTACATTTCGGTATTTGAATGTTTACATCCTTATAAAATGTAAACATTGAAGCTAAGGACGTTCACGGGGCGTAGCCCGAGGGGATTTTAAGGAGGTGAATAGGCCTAATATGTTTCCCAGGTTCAAGATCTACCTCTGTGTGAAATTTCAACCCAGTCGGTTCAGTATTTTTCGAGTTTACTTTTCCCATACATACATACATACATACATATATACAGAAACCACCTCTTCTTTATAATAGTATAGATAGGTAAAACCCTTAGAATACACTTTTTTACTAACTTTTTACTTATTTTTGTTCCATTTCGTTTGCTGTTTTTTTTTTACTCTTTATAACTGAATAAATTATATTCGAGAACAAAGACAAAAAAGTAGAGCAACAGTTTCAATGTGTTTCAGATGTTGTCAACCTCTACAACTATTGGAAATCAAATTCAACTGTTTTTGTATGAAAAAATTTAAATAATCGTAATAAAAATATGCTGGATTCATTCTATTATTTAGGTTACTGGGGGCAGTTACCTTAGTTATTCATTTTACTTCCAAGTAGCACTTTTGATTTGTTTCTAACCGTTCTCATTATTATTGGAATTGCAACGTAATACTGAAGGAATATTAATATCACAACCAAAAACTTTTCAAATTTAAAATTTGTATAAAGTTACTTCATTTTATAACTCTGGCCGTGAATAGTGGTTTATGTTTTGTATGTTCGCTAAAATGAGTGTTACGGTGGCCGTGCTACGGTTTATTTCTTCCAATTCAAATTCTACCAGGCTGTTGCCAATGGCACATCAGTCGTCACAATGGCGTCGCACCAAAAAATTCTATGGGGGGAGTTCACCCCAATTCTCAAATTCCCAATTCCCAATTTTCGAATCAGAATTTCCTAACTGAAATCATTCAAATCAAACACGCAAATTAATTGGAAAAATTATTTTTATCACAACCCCTTAAAGACTTAGAAAGAGTTGCGAAATTGTGTATACCAAAATTGTCATGCGTAATTACTGGAAGCTTTTAGTGACATGATCCGTGTGTCTGTGCGTGATCTTCATACTTTGGAATTGAACCTTGACCTAAAATTGAAAAGTATGACACAACATCATACCACTTGAATGTCATATATTCACGCAAAAGTTATATGTACTTTGACCTATCTTACTTTGAGTAAATTTACCAAAAAGACCGTTGGGAATTCAAGTGCTAAGAAATGTGAGAGTAGAGAAATTGGTTATTGTGGAAGTAGGAATAGAGAATTAGAATGATTTAAATCTGGTAGTAAAATTAGTGCAAAATATAAATAAAAAGTTTTAGTCTAAACTGAATTCATTAATTGTGCAATTTACATTCAAGTACCTGGTGGACCGAGCCTTGCTCGGTGTTATTTCATGTTTACCAGTTCATCTAGTTACTAGTTACTATATAATATTTCAATGTCATAACATTTATCAATATAAACCTTTTTTATTGCTCCATGGACTCTTCATCCCACCTGCTGTATTTTCCCTTGATAGCTGTAGATTCCAAACAGCTGTTATGATTACTTCATTTGTTTACACTTTCCTTGTTTATTTTCGTTGCTATCACGGGAACCCATAGGGCCAATGTTAAAATATTACAACTTTAAAATTCGATTTATTACGTTATTAGATTTTCTCTGGCCAAGTAATCTGTGTAAAAGACGTTTTTGAGTCATAAATTACTTATTTCCAGACTTTGAAGGATATCCTCGGAGCCGTTTTTGAGATAAATGTGCAAGCATACAAGCAAGCAAGCACGATAACATTACTCATATGAGAGTATAGGATTTCAGTTCAATTTTTTCAACCAAGTGGCTAGAAATTCTCGACGTTTTGATTATCATTTAGGGGGAGGCCCCCCTCGCCTTCCCAGAGCGACACCCTGCCGTCAGACGGCGACGCCGCGACGGAAGCCGTTGACGTTGACGTCGTCCGTCAACCGTCAACCGTCAACCGTCAACCGTCAACCCCAGGTGTAAGGTGTACAGAGTAGGTTTACCGCCTGACGGCAAACACGGACACGGGAGCCGGGCTGTTTATAGACCTGTTCATTACAAGCGACGGGTTTGACTGTTTGACAGCCGAGTGTCCGCTGGCGGATGATAGACGGTCTGAGGTCTGCGCTCTCGCTCTCGATCGGCGATCGCACCTCCGGAAGCGATCATTACCGATATTTTAAGAGCAGTATCGACTTTTTGAAGGGTTGTTTCTGGAACCAGCTGCCATTGGCTGTTGGGCCAAGGCCACACCTTGGATGGGCTATTAATTAACAGTCCTGTCTAAGGAACGTGCCAACCTTAGTCAGTAACAAGGCTACAAGATCGCACCACTATCATCACGATCATCACACTCATCTTTCACTCATATTCAGAAGGAAAATGTTTACCTTTTTTGTTTACTAACATTCTCATTTTGACATTTTGGATAGTGAATAGAAGCGCTGACTATACGGGGCCAGCTTGAACTATTCCATGCATCAGCGCTAATTTCTGCTCTGCTTTTCGGCGGCGGAACTAAACAAATTAACATTGGATGTCCCTACTTAGGGTTCGTCCTCCATGAGGTACCTGTCTCTCCAAAGAATGATTAAAAAAATTTACTATGACTTTCGATTGCTCGAATTTCGATATCTCAAAATATTCGTTAACTCGATTTTGTTATTTTCGATCCTCTAGGAAAACCCGTCTTATCCGAATCGAAAACCATGTGCAACTCGAATAAAATTACGGTTATATTTTACCTTTACGTTTATATTTTATGGTTATATTTTAAGTCAAAGCAAGAAAAAATATTCTCTATCATTCGAAATGCAGTAGATAGGTGGAATTAAATTTGCACTTCGCCTTTGTACAGTAAAAGCTTACCTCTATAACAAGAAGTTAATTCAACGTACTTATGTAAGTCGAGTTATTGGCGTATTATGTCACAATTTGTCAATATAAGTCATGTTTGGTCCGGCATCACTATTTTTTACTTCTGTAACTCGAATTCTCATTTGTTTTCCCTCTATATCTAAAATTTAGTTCAAACTGCTCCTGTAGATCAAAATTGAGTAAGGGTTGCCTCTCATACTCGAACTAAATGACCATACATAGGCCTAACTCGAATAAAAATCGCAGTCCGGTGGAATTTCGAGTTGGCGAGAGTGTACTGTATGATTATGATGACTTTGTGGTCTGCAGGTAAAATAAAAGGAACCGTATATACAGTTCTGGCGGGAATTGAGTGCGGTATACTTTAATAATAACTTGATGATATTCTTGACTAAACTAAAAAAATTATAGGAAAATATTACGCCGATAGAAAGGAAAAATGTTTCACAACATTTTTGAATCTGGAATCTAACACTGTCTTTAGATAAGAGACATTCGTTGCCAATTACAACTGAAAATAATCGACGATTCCTGTGCCTGAAATTGTGTATATGATTCAAAATATTTCACGGTACGAATTAACTATCTACTCTTACAGTATAAATATTCAAAACAACACGTAAAATGTGGATTTCGTATTTCAGATGAATTTGTGTATTTCTAGAGAAAAATATACTCTATGTGAAATGTTCAAAGAAAATTATTGATGAACATCCAAAAGTATGTTGACGTCCAATCATTATTTTTGATTGTTTTGTTAGAGAACTGCATCTAACAAAAAAATCCTAAAATAATAAAATCTAAACAACTATGGTATCGGTCTACTGTACTTATCAAAATACAGGGTGTTTTCTTACGCAACCCAAAACTTTATTTTATCAGTGAAGGAATATTACGCCCCAAGATCGCCGGAATGTGAAGCCACTATGTTTTCTTTGGAGATAAAAGTAAGACCTACGAAAACAATTCACAGGATATTCAGCACCTCAAAACAAACCTAAGAAATTTAATGCAAGAAATTCAAACAGGTACCTTGCAACATGTGTTCGGGAATTTGATAGAGAGACACAACTTTATACAAATGCTGATGGCCCATATAAATATGTTATTAGTATTGTTTTGTGTTTACATTTTGAACACATAATGTAAACTAAATGTGATCAAACTTAAATAATGGGATGCATAAAATGTAAATATACACAAAACAATACTAATATCATATTTATATGGGTATTATTCAATCTTCAAAATGGGTTGCACTTGAAAAAAACCTGTACAATATTCCGATCACCACCTCGACCACACCATTATAACTAAAAGCACAAACTTTCGCATTCATAATTCTCATATAGCGTAGGAACCCCCTATAAAGGGTTTAATCGAAGGCTCGGTCCACCAGATACTATTGTATGAGACCTGCTGATTGATTTTGACGAATCCTAATCGCGAGAATCAACGATTGCCAAACTCTGTATCCCGTCTGACGGTGATTTAAACCTCGCCACCAGGATGGAGACGAGCCCACTGGGATGCTCCGAGTCGTTTGTCGTTGTCGTTGTCGTTGTCGTTTGTCGTTTGTCGTTAGTGAGTTGTGTCGTTAGTTTTTACGAGTCGGCACGGCGTGTCTCGCACTTGTTTAAAGGTGCTTGACAATTTGCTACCTCACTGCCGTCGCGACGTTAGTTGCTTTTTGTGGCATTCGAGTTAGTCGGTAATCTTGTAAAAACTATGTGATTTTCTGGGTAAACAGTCGAAATAAACTAGATTGATTTGGCCGTTTAAATTTCAGTTATTGGATAAAGTGATTTTATAAAACTATATTATTTTAATATTTGTTGGAAGAATATTAGCTAGTGAAAAGAACTCGAGAAACTCAAAGTTCTTATGATATAACAGATTCATTTATGTCAGATCTTCGAAAACAAATTTCCTCAAGTCTGTGCTAAAAATAAATATAAATACGAAGCTATAAAATCAAAATGTTAACATTTATTTACATATCATGTTTATTTCAATAAACAATTTTGTTTTGTATGTTAAAGATATGGCTAAAATATGGCGATTAATATTTTAATAGTTTGATTTTTTCATTTTGTTCTCCAAACTTAATAAAATAGCCAGATAAAAAATAATTCACACGTTACAATGGGATTGAACTATAACTTTACAGTTTCAAATCAATTGTATCGACAAGATTTAACTATTTAAGAGCAAAAAATTCGTGAGTTGTAATAAAATGTGGTGGTTCCAGAAGTTTATGGTTAAATTTTAGCTAATTACCGTTTGCTATGTAATTTCTATATACAAATATTTTCCTAAAACACAAATATAAAAGGTTTTTCTATATATTATTTTATCCCTATCGTAAAGTTACCAACGAACATCACTCTTATGGCAATTTGTTATCCATTCTCTGTAATTACACACAATTTAACCTCACAATAGTCTACCCAACACACCTTTTCTTTTGATACCGTCACAGTTTCGAGACGAAGAGGTTGTTTTCGACCACGCAGGTAGACAATATATTTCGGTCCAGGTGTGTTACGCTTCCAAACTACCGACCGATAATTTGTCTTTGGTTTGGCAGAGCAGCGTCATCCGCCGCTAGGAATAGACGTCCATTGATGTGGGCTAAATCCATCCGTAAATATGCGGCTATGACAGACGCGACGACTGCATTCACGTCTGGTCGTTAGGAGACGATCACTTATATTACCATACTAGCTGATTAACCCGGTTTCACACGTGGAAATAAAGAAAAAAACTTCCTTGGATTCATTATTAAATTTATAACTAACTAGTTTACTCGGTTGTAGCTTAGCTTGCAAACAATGCAATCTATGGTTTACATGTGGAACTATTTCACAGCATGACCATAATATGTTCTGTAGTAAACAAAGTGAACGGAGCTTGGTCAAATGTCGATGGATAGCGCCACTGCTCCGAAACTTCAGCCAGTTACTGTGTGTAACGTCATATTTAAAAGTTCTGAGACGTATTGACAGATCTACATCTATAAGTATAAAAGAGGATGTTGGTATATATATATCTATAAGTATAAAAGAGGATGTTGATATATATATATATATATATATATATATATATATATATATATATATAGCATTGATAAACTCAGACACCGCTGGACCGATGGCCACGAAACTTGGTAGATACATGTAGAATTTCATGGAGTAGGTTTATACACCTTCAATTTCGTTATAACTTTCAGGGCTTAGCCCTGGGACCGTCTTAAATGTACCCATATCAGGGATTTTGAAAGAATTTGAGTTAGATTTGTTTACTAACAAAACATGTGAAAGTAAAATTTAAAACAGGTGATGTAAATTAATGGCATTTCTTTCTGCTATTTAATTGTATTTGTTTACATGAAGATTTGTTACTTGGTGCCAGATGGTTAATGAATTAAGACTTTTGAATATATTTTAAGTGCAATACACTATGTAAAATGCTGGTATGTAGTATAAAATAAAATAAATAATTGATATTACTGAAGGACTCCTGTGATCACTGATCACTTATACTTGAAGGACTTCTTTTTTATGACAACAAACTGCTTAAAGAGGAAGAGTGTGCTACTGTTTTATCTACAGCACTTTAAAAAAATTGCCGGGACGGCTCATTCAATCTTTTTGTTCAATATAGAGCCTAAATCGTAAGACAGCACTTTTTAATAATTGCTGGAGTGGAAATTTAACTTTTTGTTCAATGTAGACCCTAAAACCTTAAGAAAATGATCTTTTACAGTGAATAAAATTTCAAGTCATGTTCTATGGTTCCTTTAACACGTATGCCTTCATGAAGGAAAGAAATAGGATTTCTAATACGCAGGTCTGCTGCGACGGGGGTGCAATAAATTTCAAATTAAGGGTATCTATGCTCAAGGCCCCACAGTGTGGCCTTGCTATGCTACATATGCGAGCAGATTCAAAGCCGTCAAAAAAGCCAAGGGTACCATTCCTTATATCGTGCCCCATGATCATCATCAGGGCAAGCTCAGATACCGTGCGTTAAGCAGAAACGACCATAAATTCTTCTCGGCGTTTGTCTTGGGTGAGCCAGTCTCTGTAAATTCGCTTCTTGAGTGTGTGAGCGCAATCCTCTTCACCTGATAGCAAGATCGACTGGACAGCCGATACAAGCAAAGAGCACTTGCAAGAGGAAGGACCGCCGATATGGGCATGAGTCTACCCAAGGCAGCAACACCATTTGGGGCTTTGTCGGTGGGGCGCTGGATATGATCACATTTTTTATGCAGACAGGCCTTTAGGCAGGAATAGAATACCCCCGTCGTAGCATATGCGTACTAAGAGCAAATTTCCAAAAACTTTGTTGTTTTATGGGAGTACATTTGATATGTTTAAAGAAGTAGATTTTACAACAAGAGAAATAAATGGGAAAGCAAAACGATATAATTGATGGGTGATAGTGTATGTTTAATTTTTATCGTGAGCGAAGCCACGGGTTCTTCTAGTATATATATATATATATATATATATATATATATATATATATATAGCATTGATAAACTCAGACACCGCTGGACCGATGGCCACGAAACTTGGTAGATACATGTAGAATTTCTTGGAGTAGGTTTATACACCTTCAATGTCGTGATAACTTTCAGGGCTTAGCCCTGCGACCGTCTTAAAGGTACCCATGTCAGGGATTTAAAAGAATTTGAGTTAGATTTGTTTACTAACAAAACATGTGAAAGTAAAATTCAAAACAGGTGATGTAAATTGATGTTATTTCTTTCTGCTAATTAATTGTATTTGTTTACATGAAGATTTGATACTTGGTGCCAGATGGTTGATGAATTAAGACTTTTGAATATATTTTAAGTGCAATACACTATATAAAATGCTGGTATGTAGTATAAAATAAATAATTGATATTACTCAAGGACTTCTGTGATCACTGATCACTTATACTTGAAGGATTTCTTTTTTATGACAACAAACTGTTGTTTAAAGAGGAAGGGTGTGTTACTGTAAAGAATTAATTTTATCTACAGCACTTAAAAAAATTGCCGGGACGGCTCATTCAATCTTTTTGTTCAATATAGAGACTAAAAACGTAAGACAGCACTTTTTAATAATTGCTGGAGTGGAATTGTAATTTTTTGTTCAAGGTAGACAATAAAACCTTAAGAAAATAATCTTTTACAGTGAATAAAATTTCAAGTCGTGTTCTATGGTTCCTCTAACACATATGCCTTCATGAAGGAAAGAAATAGGATTTCTAATACGCAGGTCTGCTGCGACGGGGGTGCAATAAATTTAAAATTAAGAGTAACTATGCTCAAGGTCCCACAGTGTGGCCTTGCTATGCTACATATGCGAGCAGATTCAAAGCCGTCGAAAAAGCCAAGGGTGCCATTCCTTATATCGTGCCCCATGATCATCATCAGGGCAAGCTCAGATACCGTGCGTTAAGCAGAAACGACCTTAAATTCTTCTTGGCGTTTGTCTTGGGTGAGCCAGTCTCTGTAAATTCGCTTCTTGAGTGTGTGAGCGCAATCCTCTTCACCTGATAGCAAGATCGACTGGACAGCCGATACAAGCAAACAGCACTTGCAAGAGGAAGGACCGCCGATATTGGGCATGAGCCTATCCAGGGCAGCAACACCATTTGGGGCTTTGTCGGTGGGGCGCTGGATATGGTCACATTTTTTATATAGACAGGCACTTTAGGCAGGAATAGAATACCTCCGTCGTAGCATATGCGTACTAAGAGCAAATTTCTATAAACGTTTTTTGTTTTATGGATGTACATTTGATATGTTTAAAGAAGTAGATTTTAAAACAAGAAAAATAAATGGGAAAGCAAAACGATATAATTGATGGGTGATAGTGTATGTTTAATTTTTATCGTGAGCAAAACCACGGGCTCTTCTAGTAAAAATATAAATCACTTGACACCTTAAACGTTAAAATCCGACCAGCCATTACTGAGGTTTGACTGTGAAAAAAAACCGCTCGCATATAATATTTAGATATTTTATTATGTTGCTATGTCAACTTTATTAGCTTCCCTACAGTTTAATATTGAGTCTTTGATGTACCACAGGGCGTAGCCCTGAGTAAAGTTTGAAAAATCCTTTCTTAGCGGATGCATACGCCGTAAGAGGAACATCCATGCAAATTTTCAAGGTTCTAGGTCCAGTAGTATGGGCTGTGCAGTTATAGGTGAGTGGTATTTGACAAATATAAAGTAGACTGCCATATTACCATAGACGCCGACCATCAGTTAGGTGAATTTTAAGGCGAATATGAAAGAAGGATGAATGTAGGATGATTGTGGCGCGATCTTGTAATTTTGTTGACACGTTCCTTAGACAGGACAGAATTAATTGACCAACAGCTAATGGCAACTAAGGAACCTACATTTTAACATGGGATCCGAACCACAATTTCGCCTGGTTTACAGTTTTACGAACTGGTCTAATTATGAAGACGGTCCTTTGAACGTAGTACTCAATAGTGCGGATGTTGATCCCCTGCGTACTAAGGAACACCTTAACAATAATAACCTGATATTGGTTAACAAATAATCCTTAATGAAGTTTACTCATGATTTCTCTCGGGTAGTTTGCTTAAAAAGCTTGTATTTGTTTGATGTTAATGCGGACGTTGATGAAAACCCGAAAACCCCCTATTTGAAGTATTACAAAATAATATTGTTAGTGTTAAATTAATAGAGAGAAATAAATTCAGAAGATCGATATCTAAAATAGTTTTAAAACGGCCCTCAAAAACTATTTTGTAAAAAAAAACATACCTTAAGACTTTCTTCAAGTCAATCATGAGTAGTTCAGTTGATTTACTCTTGAATGAATTTAAGATAGTTTTATGGTACGAAACCTTTTGTAATTGGTTGCACAAATAATTAAAGAGGCGAATACTGAACAAACGATATACATTTATTTTAAGAACTCACTCAAATAACTCTAAACTTTACAATGTTTATTCACATTTTCGACCTTCTACACCCAAGTTCCTAGGCCGTTTGGTTAGTAAAAGCTTTTATACACTCCAATTTATTAAATTTCTAGTAAAAAAAATCAAGAGAACCATTTATGTAGTTTTAACGAATTTCCCCTCGTTTTTTGATTGATGTGCTTTTGATTACATTGTATTGTTTTTAATTTCTCCATCAAAGGTACTATATTTTTTCATCTGAAGACATTCAAATAATAACAAGTCTCCATAATATTATCTTAATTTCATTTTATTAAAAAAAATTACTATCACAACTCAACAATGGGTTTACAATGTTTATTCACATTTTTCCCCTTCTATGCTCAAGTGCACAAAAAGCACTCAAGTGGCTTTTGGTTAGGAAAAGTTTTTATACTCTCCAAATTAACCAACTTTCAACTAAAAAAAAAATCTCGAGAACCGTTTCTCGTGTTGTCTACTGTTTATTCATGTTGTTTTTGTAACCAACCGATGATAACAAAGATCGGCTTATCAACTTTCACGTTTCTATTCTTTAATAAGTCGATCTGTTACTGAAAAATAACTTGTAAAATATTGATTATTTATATTATTTGTGGATTGATTACTTATGAATACGAACTATGAAAAACGTAAACTACTCTTTTATTCTTCACCTCTCTTCTGTATTGGGAGACGCTGTCAAGGAGTATTGCAATGTACGTGATCTTCAATCTCTTTAAATATCTCTCTGATTTCTAATCTATATTTATTTATTTATCACCCAACATCTGAAGGCACAACGTTTAATAAGAATTTCCTGCTCCACATTTGCCCAAGACTAGATATTTTGTTGGCAGCTTGTACACTGCTGATATCTTGGGTCCGTACGCCATAGCAGCAAGAAGCAAGTGTAATTATATCACCGATTACTCAATCTGGGCTCTTCTTACGCAATTGGTACGTCACTACTTTTTGCAGACTTTAGCTGATAAAAGCTCAGATCATCAAAAATACACTTGGTATTGACCTCAGAAAGTAACGTTGACTTATTTCTGACATTTTCTTTATTTTAAGATGATTAGCAGAGACAAGTCATTCGATTTGTGCTCGTATTTTCGTGTTTTTTTTTCAAAACTTTGACAATAAAAGAATTTAAGTGAACTGCAGAACAAGTTATAACTTGATGGTATCATCGATTTGTTCAATACGTCAACAACGACGACACACCCCTTCTCCAGGTATTATTATGTTCATTGTACTGTATTGTTTTTCACTTCCCCATCAAACGTCAAGTATTTATTCATCTCAAAATATCAAATACTAACAATTGTACATACTATTATTTTATTTTTTACTAACTAGAAGAATGAATAAGCACTTCGGGTTTTCTAACTAATCAGACCACTCAGCATTCTGTTCTTGAGATCGTTTTTTTAAGAGGTCAGACTGTCCAATAAACGTTATAAAAAAAGAAAAACAAATTGGCTGTTTTAATCGCAAAAAGACGCAAAATGTTTTACAGCGCCAACGTCATGCCATCGAATGCAATACTTGACAGACGCGAGAAAGCCAAAGGCGCTTTGAGGTTGTTACATACTCATTCTGAAGGGAGGGATAGCCAAATATATTTCTATTAGGTTTTTCGTATTAGTTATGCAAAAGTAATTATTTCCAAACTAATTCTTGATTCTGACTAATCCTAATACATCATTGCCTCATTCTACACTCTACACTCGCTGTACTTGGACTTCTTGTTTTTTTCATCGCTTGAAATAAAGAAAAAAATAAAGAAATTAAATTTTCTTATATGCTTTAAACTTAATGCGAGACGTTTCTCATATTAGAGTACTATTTATGGATAATGTAAGAAGGCCTCTGAAAGAAGGCCTCTGGAAGGTGTCTGTAAGAAATATCTTTGTATATGTATTATAAATATATTCTATAAATGTTGACATATCGTACAATAATAACGTTTGTATAATTTGTTACAAAAATTATATAAACATTTTTATCAGTATTTTAACAGCTTATTTATTTTTTTTTATTTTTGTAGTTTTGCATACATATAATTCTACCATTAACTTAACAGATCCATTTTAAAACAATAATTTTATCTCGTAAAGTTTTATTATTTTAAATTTTAATATTTCCTTCAACTGATTAACATTAAATCTCTTATTACCAAAGTATCTTTTACCAATATTTCTCAAAACAGTAGACTGAGAGTCTTATTTCAAATCTGATACAGATATTACGTTTTGGAACTGATATTTCTTTGTACCTAATACGAAAGTAACTAATACCCCAAAATAGCACATACGTAACTGCAGGGAGAGGTGCGTCGGAGGCGCTCGTCGTGCGTGCTCACTGCGCACATGTGCGCGTGAAGGTCAGTGTGAGACACAACTTGTAATTTCCTCCGGGCAGTTTGTCCCTGTAACTAATGTCGACGCGGTCGTTGCAGAGAGCAAGATCCAGCCTCGCTTGTAAAGTAGTGGTCGGGTCTACTAGAAATACTGAACAGCATAAAACATGTTGACTGGGTACTTTTAAACAGTCGGATTTCCACCGACTTCGGTATGAACGTTCTGTGTTATTTTTAGAATGTGTTTAATTTTCATAGAAACGTCAAGTTATTAAGGGTGATACTTTTAACCCGGTAAACATGTGACGCCGACATGTTTCTATGCTGGACAACTAGTTTGTTTATATAAAATAGACTTAATGATACGGTATTTTTATTTTGGTGATTTTTATGATATTTATTTTTAACGAGTAATGATATTTTTATGATAATTTATACAGACAGGTTTTACAGAAGGTTTATTAGATCATTCATACAAAATTGGGTACAAATCCCAATTTTTAAAATACACGGTCTACATGTTTTTATGCTGGACAACAAGTTTTTTGTATGCAAACGCCCTTAATGATATATATTTTTATGAAATTTATGGAGATTCTGTAAAATATTTATTAGAACGCTCATTAAAAAATTTGGTGGGAATCGAACTTTTTACTCAGTCGACTTGTTTTTCTTCTCGTCTACACTTTAGAAGTTCTCGTGGTGGTTGAGTGATGAGTGGTTCCATAAAGGCTTGGTTTTACCATCGTTTCAAATATGTCGAAACACAACTTCAATGAAAAACATGTTTACCAGAGCTTCTAAAAAAATTGGAACCATTGAAGCCTTCTAAAAGATGCAAAATTTAATATATTTTATAGAAATGTATAGCTTTATTTGGGTTTAACAACAAATAACTGGGAAAGTTTAGTTTTTCTTAAGGTACTAGAATTAATTTGGGTAAATTTGGTCTATTGACATGTATTACCTTCAGAAAAAATGTTCTGCTATTTGTGATGGAACCCTAAAGTAAATTAAATTAAATTTCGCAACTTTTTAGAAACTTCTTGTAGTTTTATGACTCAATGGTGTTTGAATAATTGAGCTGTGAAAAGTAAAAATGGAAGACATTTTGAACTCACCCAAAGTAGAAATTTTACACTCCTTAAATCTCTTGCTTGTCTCTACTAATGCACTTGGTTGAAGCCGGTTCTTCAAGTCGTTTAAAAGTAATGAAGCAATAAGTGAGAAATACATACATAAGTCAGTAAGAAAACTAAGCAAAGGATAACTATAATTTTATATCAAAATATGATTGACTTGACACAAGAAACGAATCCACATGAAGAGCCAAGAAAGTTTGGAAACATCCTTTATACACACATACCGGGTGTCTCACTTAAAGTGAACCAATAGCTAACTGTTTTATTATAAATCTGACAATAAACTTCTTAAGTGGCACTTCCCTTAATTTTTAACGCCGCTTTTTTGAGTCACTTTGAAATTTAAAAATATGGCCGCCATTTTCCAATATGGCGGACAACTTTGTTTTTTCTTATGGAACACCCTATATTTTAGGGCGGTTTTGGATTTTACGCTTAATTTTAGGAAATTTTTATTCTTTCTAATTTTTTCCCAAAAGTCAATGGTTCAGGAGATATGAGCAGTTAAAGTTTCATTTTTTCCCATTTAAAATGCATTGTGTCCATTTAACTGTGCCATCCCATGTATTCCTTATGGAGTGAAATCGTATTCAAAATAACACATTTCCACGATTAAATCTCGACTAAACATTATTTTATGATTAAACCTCAACTAAACTAACATTTTAGGCGCTTTTATTCTTTGGTATCTTTTATTAAACCAAACCGTTTTCGATATACAGACTACCAAAAATGTCCCAATGAATTTTAAATGGGAAAAAATCTAACTTTAACTGTTCATACCTCCTTAACCATTGGGTTTAGAAAAAAATTATAAATGATAAAAAGTTCCTAAAATTAAGGGAAAAATTCAAAAATGCCCTAAAATATAGGGTGTTCCATAAGAAAAAGCAAAGTAGTCCGCCATATTGGAAAATGGCGGCCATATTGGAAAATGGCGGCCATATTTTTAAATTTCAAACTGACTCCAAAAAGCGACGTTAAAAATTAAGGGAAGTGCCCCATAAGAAGTTCTTTGTCAGATTTATAATAAAAACGTTAGCTATTAGTTCACTTTAGGTGAGACACCCGGTATATTTATCTTAGAATGGCTACAAGAACACAGGGGTTACGAATAAAACTTTAATCCGTGTCGTGTACCATGTCAAATCCATCGACACTACTTCCTCTGCGATTATTCCCATCATATACAACCTACTACATATGTTTCTCTGTCCGTTGTAACCAGCGACAGGTGTATCATAGTAACGTAACCACCTTATGTTGAAAATTATCTCGGCAATGTTGCTCCAACATAGAACAGAGTTCAATCAGTCAACTTGATCCAGACAGTTTGTGAGTGAGGTTTCATAGCCGCTTCCGTGTGATTTGGTCATCAGCAATCACATCAAATCAAATCAAATCACAGAGGTGAAATTTACGCTCAGTAGACCATTAATACAATTTGTGTTTCTCAACGTGGCTGGTCTGAATTTGACATAAAGCCGCATGGACTGTGCGGAGTAAATTTTCTGTTTTCAAAACTATTTTTTCTTTTGCAAGAATCACTGCATGAATTTTTACCTATAAATTACGATAAAACTTGTAAGTTTAGGACATTATTTTAAAGTAATGTATGGTATTTCATTTTATATTTTTTCGTTATACTGCGTCAAAAACAGATGTTTTTAATGCATGTTTTCCGGACCTAAACACACTCTTTTTATTCCTAGGAATTAAAAGCTGATGTACTCGACACCAGCTGACTCTTTATAGTCCTAGGACTATAAAAGTCAAAAAGTGCCGAGTACGTCGTAATAATTGAACAATATTCATACGATTACAAATAATCGAAACATTCATCGTTATTATCGAAACATTCATTGTTGTCAGTTTAATCAATTTTTGAAACTCGCTCATTTCACCAATCGATTATTACATGCGTTCGATACGTCGATAGTTGTTCATTGTTGTCAGTCTACCCTAACACAAATGAAACAGACAATCAGCTGATTGCTTCAAATAGCAAGAACAAGACGGTGGCATCTTTTGAAGGCATCTTTAAAGGTAAACAAGCTGTAACATTTTGGTTTTCTTAAGTAGTTTACGTGTTGTATTGAGCAATATAACGAAAAATATAGTTCATCACACGGACCTAAAGCTGCTTTTCGTTACTCGGTCATTTTTCAACCTCGGCTTACAGCCTCGGTTGTAAAACTTGACCTTGTACGAAAAGCATCACTTTAGGTCCATGTAATGAAATATACTATTATCACTCAACTACTTAAAAGGAACGGACAAATAAAGAAGCGTTGCTTGGTGTTACATTGTAGTATGTGGCAGAAGGGTACTGAAGGTAGGAACGTTGCTTGGTGTTACATTGTAGTAGGTATGTGACAGAAGGCTACTGAAGGTAGGAACGTTGCTTGGTGTTACATTGTAGTAGGTATGTGACAGATGGTACTGAAGGTAGGAACGTTGCTTGGTGTTACATTGTAGTAGGTATGTGACAGAAGGCTACTGAAGGTAGGAACGTTGCTTGGTGTTACATTGTAGTAGGTATGTGACAGATGGTACTGAAGATAGGAAGGTTGCTTGGTGTTACATTGTAGTAGGTATGCGAGAGCTTCTTGGTGTTACGTTGAAGAAGGTATGCGAGAGGTTACTGAAGATATGAACGTGCAGTGCGATAGAAGGAGAGGTATGTAGACTAAGAACTAAATATAGCCACAATGCGCTGTCGGCCCAAGTGCTGCAATCGCATCTCGAGTAATAAGCATTACTGTCGTCGCCTTATATTGCTGGAGCTCGACCAACTCATGATCTAACTTTGTTTGAAATTAGATTTTCGCCGTCCACTTGAGAAGATATAATAGGTTATATTAAACGGTCGCTCACTATTCAAAGAGTATTCTTATTTTTCAAGACTGTTATCGAGCACAGTGTTTCTAAATTTTTGAAAGGCAGGATGAGTGGCTATATATATGCCATAGGTTAGATCGATATTTTTTCATTTTTTAGCGAATTTCCCCCATAGGGAAGAAGCTGTTACCGTAGAACTCATGGTAAGACCTAAGCCCGAGACCATGATAACTTTTCGTTTTGGGGCCCCAGAAGCAAAAAAACCTATTCGTTCATTTTCATACGCATATATATATATATATATATGTGTGTGTGTGTGTGTGTGTGTGTGTGTGTGTGTGTGTGTGTGTGTGAGTGTGTCTTTAAGCACGATAGCGGCTGTAAAAATGGTCCAATCTGAATGAAATTTGGCACAGCCATGTAAAGTAGTAATTATTCGGACTAGTTCGAAAACCAGCCCGATCGGACTACCGGAAGAGGGGTAAAGGGGGGTAAACCCCCCCAAAAATGGGTACTTTAAGTTGTTTACATAGAAAAATAAAAATAATCGAATTTTTGTTGGCACCATTGAATTCAGCTCAAAAAAATAAACAATTTAGTATTTTGAATCACTGCTTTATGTCCATTGGTTACCAAGATATTGAAAGTAGTGGTAAACACAGTACGTTGTCCTAATGTTAACCTTATGGGGAATAAGAAAAATTCTATATCTCGCATATTTCTCAACATATCTTGATAAAACTTGGTAGATGGCTTCTTCTAGTTCAGATCTACTAAATATTTAATTAAAACCACCCAGTTTTAATATACCCGTAGCAGCAAACCTGCATACTCATTCCCCATGTTTATTCTTATGGAGCTTTCAAAAACATATAAAATCTCGCTGTTTTGGATTGAAATATGTTGTTTTGCATTTGAAATTCGCTGAGTATGCAGGTCTGCTGCAACGGGGGTCTTTTAAGTTGTCATAAATTTTACGGTTATCAGGGTTATTGGTGTACACCGAACAGTGCTTCAGTACCAAATGTTGTTGGATCACTGAGTGACAAACATTTGACTGTAAGTACCTGGTTACGCCTATGGGGTTTTTATTTTTTTATTACTTTATTTTTTTTCTACGCCAACGGCATTTTTACAATAGAGAATCTCAAACGCTTTTAAGGGAAAGCGGTCCAAACCCCTCAAATTTACGGGTTCTATAGATAGTAAACCGTAAGTGATTTATATTGCACGACATTGTCTTAGCTTTCGATACACGTTTTCAGAAACGTTAAATTCAAGCAAACAAAATTAAACTGCTTAAGGTATACAGTTTAAGGAGTTTTATCAATTTAAAGAAAAGTTAAATTGAAGGGGTTATTTGTTAACCAAGGAAAAGTTATTGATAAGGTATTAAGCATAATCACAAATACTGTGTGACCCTTATAGGTCCCACCTCCTTTAGGTTTATACCCCGCAATATTGACATGGGACAGATATTTAGTAAAAATATAGTTTTTCTGGTCACAAATAATAGTTTTACTAGTCAAAAACTGAGCAAAGATACTGTAAATTAGTTTAAATATATTTTAGAATTGTCGTTGATTCTATTAAAGGCCTAATTTATATTTGCATTTATATTATCATTATGTGTAAGATTATGGCATTTTCAATTTGCGTTATAGGGTTGGAGTTGTTATTTTGCTAAATTGAATAAAAATTATTTGTTCATAAAAGAATTATGTTTTCAGTGAAATTATGTCTACTGCAAGGCATGTACACAGAAAGCGCTAACCGTCTTATTCTAACCTCGAAACTAGCTTTTTGTCATACTATTTAAAATTCGACATGCAACCAAATATTATATTCTGATTCAACGATAACTTTTTTTAAAAAAGATCGCAATTAGTTGGGTGAATATTAGTTTATTATAATAATTTTAAAAACAATTTATTAGTTCTCATTAATATTATACAGTGAATTAAAACAGATCAATGTAAGTCAACTAGCAGTGCATTTTACTATCTAATGTCAAAATTAATAACAAATTAAATATTTATCTATTAAAAGGTTAAATGAATGAGCTAAGAAATAAAATTCCAAATTTATTTCTATCCTAATTGAAATTCAAATCAATTACATAAATAATTACAAAGACAAATATGTAAGTAAATATAAATAAAAGTCATTATATCAATAGTAATTTAAATTAACGTAAAAAATTAAAACGGATAAATAATTTTAAATTATTACATTTGAAATTATTAAAAGATAATCCTATGTTTTCTAATGTGTATCACAGTTAAATATGATTGATAATTTTTAATTGTTTATTGATCTTTTTATTAAAGGTCATTTTTGAACACCGCATAAACATAATATAATGCATATTTCAGTCGTAATCATCATGAATTTTCAGCCAAAAGGTTTTCCATCTCTCAAATATAACTTATGAGTATAAAATATTTAAATGCCTCATATTTTATATGTTTTTGATTTGTCGTATATTTCATTACAATTTATTGATTGAAAATCTGATAACGGAGTACAGTAAATCAATAATATTTAACAGGAAATAAAGTCAAATTTGCATTTAATTATTTTATCCAATTATAATAAAATATTATAAGCTAATTTTAATAAGTTTTTTAACAAGCTATGTGTTGTTATGGATGGTTAATTATTTATTAACCTTAAATATGATTAATATATATTGAAATCCAATTAAAACCCATATAACTATCAGATACAATTATTTTAAATGTTATAACCGAGAAGAAATCTTCTTAGATCACTTGAACATTGTGTAGGGCCTATATTTGGAGTTGTCATATCTAGTAACTTTTCATGTTGCAGAATATAGACGCGTTGCGAGGATCAATACTCTTGTTTCAAATTGTAAACACTCTTTAATCATATATTG